>CM076579.1:956496980-957096980 GCA_034641835.2 Pinus albicaulis
AGTATTATTCCAACAAGGTGACAAGGTTGTTTACATCGTTTCTTTGACTCTTTACAAGTGTAGCATTGCTTCATATACATGACTCTAATTTATACATTTATGACAATATGACAAATCCCTAAAATACATCAAGAAGAAGTATTTGGCCTATAATAAATTTCTTTTCTCATGAAACCCATGAAGCAAGCTTAAAAAAATACATTTTATCATATTTATCTTCTTCATTACATAAATTCATAGTTACATAGTCATTATGAAGACCAAACCTAGTTACACTTTCTAGCAGTGACCCCTTGTGGTTCATGTTTAACGAGCAAGAGGGGGGTGTTATACAACCAACTCAAAAAATAGAATAAAATATAGATCAACGAATTAAAAATTAGCCTCTTCAATGCGGAAACCTCCTTTACATTACATAAATGAACAATTCTTGGATGATACAAATTACAGGACATACTTTGTAAATATAGGAGTCTAAGGGGTCACAATATAATCAAAGCCTACATAACAATAATAATATAATGGAACAAAAATAACAATAATGGGCTTCTATGGGGCACAACAATAAAAATATGGGGGCTACATGGGCACAAAAATAACAATATGGGGGATACATGGACACAACAATAATAATAAAGGGGCTACACTAACAATAACAATAAGGGGGATACACTAGTATTATAGGGACCTAAAATTCCTCTCTCCTTAAAAAAAGTGGTGTCCTCAATGTTTGAGTAGTTATGGATGCTTCTGTATAAAATTCTCATCCTCCCATGTGGAATATTCAACGTGTAATTTCTTACACTTAATGAGACACTCTGAAATTGATCGATTTCGTAGCCATCGAGTTCTTGTTTCCGTGTCTACTTAAGGCTCAAATATAATTTTTACATCTTCATCAAGTTCTGGAAACACCGTTTCAACTGGAAGCTTGTCACCAATAACCTTCTTTAACCATGAAACATGCAAAACTGGGTGTACTCGAGAAGATGCAGGTAGCTCCAATTTGTATGCCATAGTACCAATCTTTTGCAACACCTTGTAAGGACCTTAGTACTTGGGTGATAATTTATTATCCTTATTATCTTGCTTGAGGGACATTTGTTTGTACGGTTGTAGCCATAAAAATATCCAGTCACCTACATCAAAACTTCTTTCACTGTGATGCTGACCTTCCTGTTGTTTCATTCGATTCTGGGCCAGAGTGAGGTTATCCTTTTAGAGTTGTAGAGCTTGTTTTTTATGCTTAATGCGATCTTCCACTGTTTGAACCTTAGAATTTTCTCTTAAATATGATGTGATGGATGGTGGATGATATCCATAAAGTGCCATAAATGGGGTCATTTTTTTGTAGTATAGAAGTAAGTGTTATACCACCATTCAGCTAGAGGTAACCACTTAATCCATTGTGTTTTTTTAACAGATACAAAACAACAAAGATATCCTTCCAAGAATTTGTTCACTATCTTAGTTTTCCCATGAGATTGAGAATAATAAGATGAACTATGAGGTAATTGAGTGCCAAGACAAGAAAATAATTACGTCCAAAAATTTCTAGTGAAAATAGGATCTTTATCACTTATTATAAGCTTTTGGTTTCCATGAAGCTTTTGAATTGTTTCCATAAATGCAGTAGGATTTGTACCAGCTTTAAAAGGATCAGATAATGCAAAAAAGTGTGCATACTTGGTAATTCTATCAACTACAACCATGATGACATTGTCTCCTTAAAAATTGGGTAAAATTGTGATAAAATCGATTGAGACCTCCTCCCAACGCTGACTTGGAATGGCTAAAGGTTGTAACAAACCTGAAGTCTTAATTTTCTCAACTTTATTTTTTTGGAAAACCAAAAATTCTAGCACAAAATTTTAAATATTAGATTTAAGGCCACCCAAAAATAATTCCTTCTTGACCATGTGGTAAGTTTTTAAAAATCCCAAGTGCCCTCCTAGGGGAGAGAAGTGAAATTCCAAAATAATATTTTGTTTGAGTTGGGAATTCTTACAGATATATAAGTGATATTTGTACCATAATGAATCATTTTTATAGCTAAATGTATAATATTTACTAGGATCTTGTTGCAAATTTTGGATGAGTGCCCACACCTCTTCATCATCATTCCATTCATCCCTTGCTTCAGTTATCCACTCAAGTTGGATAATAGAAATGGCACAAAGAAATGCTTCCACATCCTCATCCTTTATTAAGAGTGCATCTGCAACTACATTTTTCTTCCCTTTTTGTAGATGATTTCAAAGTCATAAGAAAACATATTTGTGACCCATTTTTTCCGCTCTTATGAAGATAATATTTGTTCCAAAAATTATTTAAGACTATCATGATCTATTTTAACCTTTAAGTGTATTCCCATTAGGTAAGGTCGCCATTTATTTAATGCATGTATTATTGAAAATTTTCCTTCTCATAAATAGGTTTCTGTACATAATTTCCTTTTATTAGATGAATTTCAAAAGAAACGAGTCTTCATTCTTTCATTAAAACTGCACCATTTCCATTTCCCGAGGCATCACATTCCACAATAAAGGTTTTTGTGAGTCTGGCATAGCTAAGACCAGTGCCTGGAACATTTCCTCTTTAATATGTTCAAAGGAATTAGTTGCTTTTGGAGTCCAAGAAAATGCATATTTGTTCAGTAATGATGTTATCAGTGCTACTATTTTCCCGTAATTCTTAATAAACTTGTGCTTATACCTTTTAAAGCTGAGAAATCCTCGAAGATGATTTATGGTCATGGGGATTTTCCATTCCTTAATGAATTTAATTTTGTTATGGTCTACCTTAACACCCTCATGAGATACAATATGACCCAAATATTCCACCTCTTGTACTCCAAAGAAACATTTGGAGGTTTTTTCATATAATTGTTTCTCCTCCAATAGTTTGAGCACCCTGTTAACATGTTGAACATGATCCCTCCAAGACTTTTTGTAGATTATTATATCATCAAAAATACTAACAAAATTTTTCTAAGGAAGTGTTTGAAAATGGAATTCATCAAACCTTGAAATGTGGAAGGTGAATTAGTAAGGCAAAAAGGAATGACAAAAAATTCATAATGACCCTCACGAGTTATGAATATTGTTTTAATAATGTATTGAGTCTTCATTCTAATTTGATGATATCCTGAATGAAGATCAAGATTCGTGAAGTAAATTTCTCAATGTCATTCATCCAACAATTCATCAATGACATGAATGGGAAATTTATCTTAAATAGTGAGCTTGTTGAGATTCCTATAATATAGACACATACACCATGATCCATCCTTCTTGTGCACCAATAATACTGGAGCAGAGAAAGAACTTTGACTAGGTTGAATTATACTAGCCTCTAGAATTTCGGAAACCATACGTTCAATCTCACTCTTTTGGGCATAAGGATATCTCTAAGGCCTGATGTTTGGAGGAACACTTCCTGAAATCAAATGAATAACATGATCATGATCATGGTCAAAAATAGGTGGGAGGATTTTGGGAGTCTCAAACACCCTGGAATGATTGTCCAAGACTTACTAGAGATCTAGATAAATAGACGATTTCGATGTTTGAACCTCTAGTGAGCATAATTATGCAATTACACCTTGTTTTTCTGTCTTCAGAAGCTTTGTCCTGACATCAGAGTTGATTATCTTTCTTGGTTTCCCTGTGATACCCCATAATTCAACTTCCTTTCCTTCCCAAAAAAAATTCAAGAAAATTTCTTGAAAATTAAAAGCTATCGTCCCCAAATATTTTAACCATTCGACTCCTAGTACAATATCAACACCACCCATTGGAATGGAAAGCATTGGACTTGTTAGCACTGCAATTTTTCAAAAAAAAAATTCAAGGTCTGGTCATCATTGTAAGTTGTGTTTTGATCCTCTCTTGTCTCCTAACCTATGGTTGAAGGCCCTGTAGGGTTAAAATGTATTATTTTTTATCATTTTAAAACCAAAATCCAAAATAATTTTGAGTCCAATAGTTTGTTTGTGTCATAGAGTTATTCGGGTAAATTTTCTTTTAATAAGTCTTTTAAATTATTTGAGTAGTTAAGGTCATGGGTTTAGCTTGAGAAGTCTTATTTATTCACCATGATATTTCTATCCAAGGATAAAAACAAAATGTCAAGTCATCAGTTTTTTATGGAATAACACAGGAATAGGTACTTTTCCTAGAAAGGCAGCTATTTTCTTCAGAAAATCTGGTTTTACAAGGAAACCCAGGAAGTAGCTATTTCCTATAAAATTCGTACTCAAAGAGATAAAAGAGGCATTACTCATGTGAAAAGATACTTCTGTTTGAATATTGAAGGTCTTCTAAAACAAGAGGTATTACCTTGATGAAAGGTGGCCATTTCTAATTGGAGGATTTACTAAAAAGAGTTAGCAACCCAGTAAGTAGCTATTTCCTGCAAAATTTGTACAAGGAGATAAAAGAAGCATTACTCAGGTGAAAAGATACTGCTCTTTGAATATTGAAGTTCTGCTAAAACAAGAGGTATTACCTTGATGAAAGGTGGCTATTTCTAATTGGAGGATTTATTAAAAGGAGTTGGCTATTTTATTCACTAAGGCTAGTCAAATCTAAGGCTACTCATTAAAGTGAAATATATCAAGGATGAGGTACGAATCACTATTAGTTAATAATTCATTTGAATGAAGGGTTTGGTGAAATGAGTTGGCAGCATAATTTAAATCATTTTGTTTTCGTGTCATTCCCTCTCACCATGATTTAGGGCATGCAAAGCTCTATTTCCATTTACCCTCGTGAAAGGTAGAACAAACAATTTTTTATCCTCCAACAAAACAATTTGTTACCGAATGGCAGCAGTTAGGGCTTCTTGGAAGGTTGTTGTTCCTTGTTTTATAGGTGTGCATTAGTGGTCAAGTTAGTTGTTAATAGAATGGGTAAGGGTGGTAAGGAAAACCGTTCAGAACCGACCAATACCCATTTCATTGATCACCGTGCAAAGCCACCGTTCCAGTAGCAGAGGAGCCAACACTGGCACAAGTATTTTCCACTCTCAAAACATCAACTAAGGGGTAAAGAAAATTTCAGAGACCACTACAGCAAAATAACCAACCATAGCCCAGCTTTATTCATCTATCAATTCCAAGCAACAGGATGGTATCAATTTTTAAATAAGGCTTAGAAGAAAATCAAGTACAGAGGAGAAAACCAAACAAAAGGGTCACCAAGGCAGAAGCTATTAGGATTTTTTATTCTATACTAGATCTCTGATGATTGAATGTACAAAACCATGAAAATCTAAAGAATCATGTCATTTTTGGCTTATACACATTATTTTCAAATAATAGCTACCTTTTTCAGAAAATCTGGTTTTTACAAATAACCTAGTAAGTAGCTATTATTTTCGGATTTTGTATAAGAAGGTGAAAAGGTTGCTTTTTGGTTTTGGTTTAAAAAGAATGAAATTGAATTATGATAAAGTGAATGAAACTTCAATGATAATGGTATTTTTCCAAGTGTCATCCAATCAAGCTTTCTTCCAAATTTCATTTTAGTTGGTTACTCCTACATTTTTGTAGATAAGGGTCCAGGTGTTCTTTTCAGTTGGTAGATTTCACTTTTTATGGAGGCAGTTTTATAGAGAACAAGGAGCACCCAACCACCTCAACTCATCCATTTCGAGCTCCATAGTGTCATGTTTTATCTTCTTTTGTATTTCAGCCTACTTTTCTGTTACAGTCTAAGATACGATCTACTATATGTAGAGGATTGTAATAAAGTCTCTAAAACAAAATTGGACTTTTTGTGGAAGATTTAGCATAAATCCTTTTCTGTATATATACTATGTAAAGCAAGGAAGAAAAATGAGGGTTCGTTGGTTGTCTATTTCATGGCATACTGTGTTGTACCTTTTTGAACATATAATATATCCAGAGGAACTCTTTAGGACTCACAAATTGTATGGTGTGTGTATTGTTTATCTTCTTATGTGTTTCCATCATTTACTGTTTCATTCCACATTATGATTTACACAGTTCTCTCTCATGTTATTATCAATATTGTGAACCTTCATGACATATTAATATATTTTTGTAAGTCTTGTTTTATCAAGCATTCCTGATGCAGTATGAATTGAATATAGTTCGTAACCATTCCTTAAGGTTGAATTAAATCCTGTCTCATATTATTATAAGTATTTTGAACTAGCATACATGATTAATCTATTTTTTTCAGTCTTGATTTATCAAGCATTCCTGATTGATGAGGTCATGTTAGTTGGAAGCTACTATGTAATATGATTCTTAAAATGTAGAGTGAGAATCTTGTAAGTATTTTTAAGCATTCTTTCACTATACATTTCAAGTCTAGAATTTGTGTCACGCTTTCATCTTAAGAGTGGGCTTCTGTTTTACATATCCAATGTTTATCTTCCATTCTTCTAACCATCAAGCTACAAACTCAACCTTGCTACCGCATCATGCACAAGTGCCCTCATATGTGTGAGAGATTATTATGTGCTCAAAACCCCTTTCAATGTGTGTGAGTTTCAACCACTTTCTAGAACACTCAATCAAATTATAATAAAATCCCTTGAGCTTAAGATGTGTCTAGTCAGGCACTTGTCACAATCCAAGTGTTGATTCTAGTGCTAATAGGACTATTCAATACATATTCCCTCATGGTTAGCTTGATATTATGGAACTTTCAAGAGTAATTTATAATTCCTCCATTTGCAACCATTACTTGATACTCTGGTGCTGGATATATACGAAGCAATTCAATTCATTGGATATCTTACAATGAATAAAATTATGGGTACTACCCAAATAAATCAAAACTATTACCTTTTTCTTCTCGTTATGTCCTTTTATCTTGAGATTTTGAGGAGTGGTAATTCTTGCCAATGCATTACAATATATGGTCGGATTCATTTCTTCTTTATCTGGGTTTGGTTCCTAGTGTATATCCTCCTCTTTTAATGTTTCTTGTTCCTTTTCTTCCATCTCTTCCCAATCTATGTAAAATAATTTATTCTCAATACACTTATGAACATAAGTGTATTTTCTATCACAACTATAACAAATCCATTTTTCTATTTTTCCTCCAATTGTTGTGGTGTCAACCTTGTAGGTTTTGGAAGGCTAGGAGCAACAACATTTCCATCTTTATAGTTTTGAGTGGTAGTCTTCCTTGTTTCCATAATTTTTCTTTCAACTTTTCTTGCCAATTTGAAATGAATTAGGTTCCCAAATGTGAACATCATGTTGGATGTTATCCTTTAAAGTCCCTATGAAGACATTAATCCTATGATCCTATGGAATATCAGTTACCCCGATATTAAATTTTTGGAAGTACTCAATGTGCTCCACCATTGAACCCTTTTATTTGAGATTTATCAATTGGCTAAAGAATGTGGTTCTCTTTGTATCCTCATAATGTTCTATCATTTCCTCTATAAAAATTGACCAAGTGAAAAGTGGGTTACAAGAACAAATCCATCGATACCATACACACTGATTGGGTTCTAAATATAAATTTTCAATGCATACCTTTTGTGAGTGTTGCACATCATGGAGATCAAAATATTTCTCCATATGTAGTATCCATATTATCAGATCATTTCTATCAAACTTCCTCATACCGATATTTGGAATGTGGTGGTTCTTAAACCAAACATTGGAGTGTCTAAAATCACAATTCATATTCCTTTTTTCACCATTGGGAAACCTTTCTTCTAGCAACTTGCCAAACCTTCCTTCAACCCCTCTATCTTGACATTCATCATTAAAAAATCCCATGTACATTTTTATATCATCTATCTTAACATTCATCATGGCTTCCAATTCATTTTTTGTTACTTTTTGTGAAAGATAAATTTGTTGCAATTGGTCTCGTAATTTTGATATACCATGATGCATTTATTCCTCTTATTCATGCGTCATAGATGTTGGCGAAAGGATGAATTATGGGAAAGACCTAGGTTTGGGCTTAGAGGCCAATAAGATCTCATTGTAGTCTAGGACAACTCCGACATTTTCACCTTGCTCAAAGGAGAGCAAGGAGTCTCACTCGAGGCGTGCCATGACCATACTAAGATAAGAGAACTAGAACCAGATCATCACATCGAAACTAGCCCTCTATGGTCTAACATCAATAGACTATGAGTATGCATGAAAAATCTCTTATTACATAAAATTCGATGAATGGAACTATCATAACGAATACATCAAACAAAGATATCATGAAAATTTTAAATGATCCCATAAACCACCATACATTAATAGAAATTCATTCAATACACAGATCAGAACCACAAAAAAATCTCTGTATATTAATCTCCCATTGTATCATATTACATTCAGAGTCTCCACAGAGATCGATTCACACAAAACCCAAAATCCAGAACTAACTAACTCCTTCTTTCTCTTCCTTCCTTATCTATCACTTCTCTTGGAACTGGTAGTCTCTGCTTCTCCACCATTCCTCATTCTGTTCTACACTTAGCTTTGCTTCTTGGATTATTTGTTTCTGTCTATTGTCATCTGTTCTTTCCACTTGTGTCGCCGCCTGTACGCACTTTGCCACCTGCCCAACAAGCATCCGCAACCTAAAACGGCTCTCTCCCTCCCACAACGACTCTTTGTTACTTGCCTCATCCCCCACTGATGGTCCGCAATTAAAAAATGGTTTAATCCTTTATCTAAAACAAAGGCCCCAACAGGCCCCAACCATAATCTATTGAATCACCCTGAGTCAATTGTGGTCACCATGTGACCTTTTGCCATGTTCTCCTGCTGGTTTGGTTCTGATGCTCTCTTCTCTTGATGTAACTGCTTTGGCTCCTGTTCCTCAAACAAAGGACCCAACTACAGGAATTTATTCATGGCTTCTGTCTTGAGCTCAATGAATTCGGTGATTGCCTCCTGCCAAGTCTTCATTAGTGAGTCTGTAGCATGCACCACCTTGTCTGCATGGGTGGCGTCGACTGGCTATGGAAGGTCTACAAATGTCACATTGTATTGAGGTTCTGAATCGTAGACAAGTTCCTGAATCATCTCTGCTTTCTGTTTGACTAGAGGCCTAAGGTTGCGAAGGAGTTGTTTTTTCTTGGCGGAGTTCTCCTAGATCGCTTGAATCTGCATTTGTAAAGCATCAAACTAATCATATAGCTATTTGTGAGTGGCTGGGTTAGTGGTCCCCTTGATCTCAATGAAAATTTTATGCAGTTGCTTAGATATCAGCTGAGATTTCATGGCTAGTGAATCTGAGCATTCATGTATTTGCTCGAGCAATGTATACACCTCGGTGTTAGTACTTCCCAGTGTCTCTTTGAGATGATTCATCTGTTCCTTATTCTGGGTTATCTTCTCCGCATAGAATGTGGCTGGGTTTTGAAGTGACAGTCTGGCTGACAGGGCCTGTCGGAGTTCTTGATTTGTATTGCTCAACTTTTTACATGCTGCTTTGACATGGAGGGAACGTTATACAATGTTGCACGCCCACATATCTGCAGGGGAAACCTTGAATACACATGTGATAGTTTGCCATAGCGCCTGTAAGTCTTCAATTATCTAATCAAGCTACTACCGGAGGGTGTCCCTTTCCTTCTGCAACTGGTTGCACTCTTCAGTAAGTGCTAGTACTTGTTGCTGCTCTTGCTCATGTTTTGAACTATGTTGTTGTGCAGGGATTCTGCTTGCCATGCCGCTGCTTGTATGAAACTAAAAAATTGACCTGGTGTCCAACCCTGGAGGTCCCCATTACTCATTTTCTCGGGACTTGGATTCCTCTCCCTGAGCAGATGGTTGCTGGAAATGGAATGGTCAGATTGTTCCTATGGGGAGTTTGGTTTATTCGATGGTATGATTGAGGTTTGAGTTGGGTTTAAACTTATGGTGGGTGGAGGAATGGATATGAGTTGTGGAAATTTTAGGAGGGACTACTGAAATCCAGAAAAAGGGGTTTCGCTTAGCGTAGCTTCAATCAATGGTAAGTATGTTTGAATAAGTAAATTGAGGAAAGTTCCCAGCTCTGCCGAGGTTGTGTTAACCAAAGTTAATTGGGCAATACCTGAGTTAACTTCTTCCTTGATGTCGATCACCGTCACTGTTCCTATGGGGATTTCATCAAATATGGTCACGAACATGGAGGCGGTGTGGGCTGACAAGTCCTTGGAGGTTTGGAAGGTGTGTGGTGATGAATTCTGGGTGTTTAGGGAGGAGGAGGCCGAAGTGAATAGGATGATGAAGGTTTGTGTTGTAGCATAGATGAAGGATTCTGAGTACCCTTCTCTGGCTTGAATTCCTGTACTTATCTGATGTACAGGATCCTCCTATATTAAGTCCACCAATTGGTCAAGTTTTACGATCTTGGCCCTTTTTCCTTTGGGCCCTGGGATGGGTAACTTGGTTTCCTTGGTTTTGCGAAGTGGGAAGAATGTTGGCTGAGATTGTGAATGGAGGGTGGTGGAGGGGAGAGCGGTGAGTTCTTGCACCTTGAACTTGATGAATTATTGCATTCTTGTGTCTAGTTTTTGCAGTAGTGGCTAGAGTTGTATCTGAGAGATCCTCTGAGTTGTGTCCACTGGTGTCTCTCCTGGCAGCATCTGGGAAACCATGGCCTCAAAGGAATATCTATGCTTCTTGTCTCGAATCTCCCCTACTACCCCTGGCCAAGACATGAACTCCGTATGAAAATCCTGCTCTGTTAACTGGAACCTCAATGGTCTCTTTTGGAAGGTGTCTACCGCAACGCAATGGGGTTTGATCCACGTATTACCATGTAGGAAACCAAACCATATCTGCTCGGAGTACTCATCCAACAACATCCTAGGAATTCTTTTTTGGGCCCGTATAGCATCTAGAAGCAACCTGTACTAGTCTATAAATACTTCTTCATTTATAACTTTGTTGCTGGAATCCCTCGAGACTCTCAACAGTGTATACCTAAGGGCCAATAAATATTCTTTGCTTATCTCCGCAAGGTTTTTTTCCTTGGAAGACACCACTTCTACATGGCTAATTCCATTATCAGATACCCATAGATAAATCTTGTGGCCCTTTTCAAGTTCTCTTCACAAGCCTCAAAGAGTTCTTGTAGCAAGAAGGCGCACCAATTGAGATGTGCTCCTTGCATGCAATGCTCTGCAACTGAAATCGTATTCAGTGTGCACTCCCCTTTGGTATAGTGTCTCATGGTCTTTCCTGCCACAAAATAGCATGGAAATTTCACATTGGGTGCATTGATGAGGTCTATCTTTCCCATTTCCCTCCTCTCTTAGTGTCATACTTTTTGTAATAATCTTGCTCTCCCACCTTCTTTGCTCTATTGGAGGTAGTTTGGAAGGTCGTGGCTACGCCGCTCCCTATTGCTGATAACCCAATGAGCCTCTGGATGTAATCTACATGAATTTTGATCTCATTTCCAAGCCATAGATAATCGTTGTGAATCCTGTTGATCAATATATTCATGCACTGCATGACTGCTACTTGTGTGCCAAATATTGGTAGGCTCCTCAGATGAGGGATTGTCGACCTATGAATTCCCTTGAAATATGGGTGGAACCGAGTCGATTTTATCCCGCTCTCCTTAACATAATTCTCAATATAAACCTGCCTTTTTAGCACTGGAAACTGAAATGAATCCGTGAAGTCTGTATCTATCAGGGTCGAATTGTCATAATTTCCTATCAATGGCTCCAACTTCTAAATTCTTTGATCAAGCTCTGGCTCGACTACTTATACTGTTATCTTTTTCATGATGTTTCTTCTAGAGTAGACCACTATTGTTGGTGGTCTGCACCTTTGGAGCTCTGCTGGAATACTATGGCTGACCATTACAACAATTTCATTCTCTCCATGACTGGATAACTAATTAATTTTTTTTTCAAGTTACCTCCGTGACTACAATCGTGCGGGTGGTTACTTTGGATGATGTGGACTCTGACTGTGTTGATGGTGGTCTTGGAAATTAGGCGGATGTGATGGCTAATTATTATGGCCTGATGTGGAAAATTTATTATAGAGTGATGTTTCTAATTAAGGAAAATATTTTCGATTTTTTGGCTGACAATACGGACTGACACCTTAATGATGGGTAATTATGGCAGAATGATGGTTGATGTCGTTTGGTCATATGTCACTCCCCCAACCAAAATTGGTTTCCATGTGGTCCCCATGCCACAATCGGGTAGCAGTGGAATACTTGCAACACAGACATTATTCGGTGGGTGAAATGTTAACATATGGGCGAAAAATGACTCATATAGCCTATAAAAATCTCTCGGTTATGGGAGATTTATTGACTACCTAACCTACATACTCCTCTTGGGTGCGAGAATTTATTATAAATAAAAATTGAAATTGATCATTCATGGAAGGGTTTTAGGCGTGCACCTTTCACCCAACCAGGAAGTTTTAATCCATCCAACTGTGCAAGCTTTATAGCTCCTAAATCTTGGATTTATATGACATAAAATGACCCCATATAGTGTATTTGAAGTTTCCCTGGAAACTTTTGGAGCTTTTTGTCATAGAGTAGTACTCAGCCACCAATGTTGAATGTCTTTTCTTAATATGGCAATCATGCCAGGCTTCTGTTGTTTCTTCTGGACTGATTGGTGGAAGTCTACAAGGAACCTTACATTAGGGGAATTTTGAGGTCTAAAATGGGCCTCCTAAGGAAATTATAAAATAATAGTGGAAATAATAAAATAAGATTTGATTATATCATCACATTTTAGAGGGAAAAAGGGAAACAACTACTTTTTCAACTTATCTCCCAAAGTTTTTACTGAAATTTTGAGCAGGAGTACTTGTTGGATGTAAAATTTAAATCCTCATCCAAGGAGTACCCATGTTGCATAGTTTCGATGGACCTTGCTACACGAAAAATGAGAAATACATGAAAAACATGATTGCAATCACGTTTTTTCGTGTATTTCTCATTTTTCGTGTAGGAGGGTCCATCGAAAGTATGCAACATGGGTATTCCTTGGATCAGAATTAAATTTTGCATCTAACAAGTACTCCTGCTTGAAATTTGAGTAAAAAAGTTGGGAGATAAATTGAAAATACGAGTTGAAAAATTAGTTTTATTATTTTATTATTTTTTAATAATTTTACCCTTTTACTTAAAAAATGGTGAATCATCCCCCATGCTTGACATCAACATCTTGAATCTTATTTATTAGTATGAATCTTAATCGCAAGCATACAAAAAAGGCTCACTTTAGCCGCGCATAACAAACAACCCTAATAGTAAAGATGGCTGCCAATATCTTTATATCTACAATTAGTTGACCAAGATAAATGCTAAAAAATCTAGATCTATGCATTAAAAGACATTAAGCAGTAAATAAAAGCAAGAGTTTCTCCATGCATCCAATAGAAAAGACAATATTGTTTTAAAGAATTTTTTGTATTTATGACACTTGGGGGGAGAACATAGAAAGATGTTACCAGTCCTCCTCAATGGGATGGGTTCTTGTAAGTCCTCAGCACTTCAGATCTAAAATCCCTCTCTCTTGATGGTGTAGAAAACCCAGACAAAAATGGAACTCAAAGGGAGCTCACAAGAAAAATAGTAGCAAAATATGACAATGATGGTGGATCAAAGTCAGACCAAAAGTGTAGATCCAGAGTGATCTTTAGGCAACAAAGGGTAGTGAATGAATGGAAAAACCTTTCTATTTATAACAAAATATTGAGTTAGTCTAGATATTGGTGCATAATTAAAATATTATTAACCAAATCAAGATCCAACTTTTATGGAATATTTTATTATATTTGTTGGAGGGAAAAATAATTTGACTTGGGTCAAATCCCTTTATTTGTAAATAATAAATAAATAAATGATTTATTTATTATTTTAATGATGTGGTTGAGTAATAATCAAATAAATAATGATTTATTTAATTATTTATGAGTGATTTAGTCAAATTTAACAAGGAATATTATTTAAATAAGGTTTAAATAATTATTCCTAGAAAATAATAAGATAAATAATAATTTATCTAATTAATTTTCCTGTTTTGGGTTAAATGTGACCAGGAATATTAATTAAATTGCTGTTTAAATAATTATTCCTTGAGAAAAATCAAACAAATGTGGATTTATTTAATATTTCCTCATGGGGTTTCCTGTTTACACCATAAAAAACATAATAAAGGTGGTTTACTAAGTTATTTTTCATAGTGAAAGCAATTTTACTTAGGGTAAAATTAGTCTTACATGGTGTACTTAGGTCCATATAATAGTAATAGGTTAGATGACCAAAAAATGGTGTAACAGATTTCCCCCTAGTGTGCGATTGTTAGGAGCTAATCGTATGACCGAAGTACGTTGTAAGAACTCAATCACTAGACACCGAAGGGGAAGTCAGAGAGAGAGAAATATAAGGTAGACCAAAGTGCTAGAGGACTAGATCCTGAGGAGGCAAGACTTACAGGTGCAACAAGTCTCTTTTATGAGTGAGTACCTATGCTATAGGTGGTGGGGGAGGCATACCTATATAGGCCCGCCGAGACAAAGTATAAAGAATAATGCGTCCAATAAACAAGGGAATGAACAATATAGTACATGATGGCATAAACGTGAGCCAGGTAAAAAAATAATAATGAATCCCAAATACATACTATGCCTGGGATAACAACCAGGACTTATACAATAATATCTGAGTACATGAGATATAAATACAACCAAATTTCCCCTGTAAATAGGAAAGGGCTCTGAAAATTTGACTGATACATGCAAACTAAAAGGCGCTGCAAGTGACTGAGGCCGGCATCATCAAATCTATGGAGCTGCATCAAAGGCTGTACTGACGAGGTCATCCAAGCATATGGGGGGCTACTTGAAGGGCCACCCCCTCATGAGGTCTGAAAAAATCTCACACACACTCGAGAATCACCGGTATCATCTGCTACATCACTGAACCATCAAGCATATAGATCTTGATCATGCTATAAAGAGCTGGAGCCGAGAAAAAATCAAGTCAAAGGGAAATAAGGAGTCCCTGTTCCTGATCCGAGGCACCTAACATGAGTGAAAGCTAGAACCAAGGTACACCACCCTCTAGACCTATCTTTTGGAATGAATGATCTGATGTCGACAGAAGGAGGTCCGCCATAGGTGAGGCAATAAGGGATCCTCAACTAAGGCACGGGAGAAAATAGTAGAGCGTCTAATAGACTGACACTAGGGATGATGATGAAATGGGGGGTACTGAGTTGCGTACGGACGACTTCCCTTGTTAGAGCCTAAAGGGCATGGATGAACTGGCAGCGACTGTCACAATATCAAAGGGGATAGGCGACAGTAGCACTGAAGGCCATAATGTGTGACACGAGAGAGGAACTAAGCAATGAAGGATGGAGGAATATAGCGGGATACAAAGGAACTCAGGATAGACTCCATGGATGCGATGATGACTCCACTCGGATGCTCTAAACAAGGGCGACTCGATGATGCTGCCACACAGAAAAGGTCCAATGGGGACCATAAAAACATGAGTACATGGTGGGTACTCATGACGAAAATCGACACAAGCATGGACACTTATGGAGGCAAAGTGGTGCCCCAAGTACAAGTGTTGCAAGTGAAGAAATTTGATTTTTAGGAGTGGTGAAGTGACCCTTCTTGGACAAAATGTGTCCTGGTGAAGTATCAAATCACGAAAAAATAACAGATACCCATTTGAGGGCTCGATGAGAGCTTTCCAATGGTATAGACGATTTGTCAAAATGAGCTATGGTTTGGATGCAGCAGGCGAAAGAAAAATCAGGGGTTTCTCTTTTAATAAGGCATTTTCTCTCAAAATTCACTCATTTTCAAGTGGAGCTGTGGTGAATGTAGAGAGGAGAGAAGGACCTAAATCTTGCGGCGATCATAACAGACAAACCGACCGTTAGAATCAAGATCCGTCAGTTTCAGGTAAGAGGCCTAACCCTACTCTTTCATTTTAGTGGATCAAAATTTTAGTTTAGATACCCAAAGCTGATGAACAGACCAGGGCACACTTTTTGGGGTCTGTTCTTCGACTTGGGTAGCAGGTACTAGGCAGAAAAATGCGACCTGTCCTAGGAAATGGCCTGAAAAGTGTGACCTGTTAGAGAAAGGGGGTTTCAGTGCTGTTTCTGGCTGAGATCTAGGATTTTTATGGTTGAGGGGCATAGGTGCCCCCAAGCATGTTATGGTCACGCCAAAATGCATTTAGAAAGGGGGAATCTAAACACAGTTTTATGATGTGGTGCGCCATTTGTTTTCGTTATGGTTATGTAGTTCAAGAAAGGGAATGGATGATTACCAATCTCTTTTGTACTGCATATATGAAGCAAATGGACTTAAGTTTCTAGGTTGGCATACATGGTGTCACTATCCCAAAGAGAGGATTTGGAGATAATGAACTGGTGCTCTCCTAGAAAACCCACAGGCTGGTCAACGACAATGTCTAGGGGATTGGGTTGCTGATGTAAAATGAAGGAATGATGAGGGGTATCATCCCTAGAGTGATTTGAAGTGATATGGGACTCTAGAGGTTCTTCTAAATGGGGAAGAGTGATGGTACTAGAGTCGACATGACCAGATGCACTAGGAGAGTTGTGGAGAATTTCTTCTCCTAGACTCTCAAATATGGGTGCCCCCTTACCCAAACATTGGGTGTCAATGTAATGGCCACAAGGTGTATGTGGTGTGAATGCATGGGTTTGATGTAAGGGGGAATAGATAAATTCAAGGGTGGTGACTACTTCCATAATGTCATAATCGTAATAGAAGATGGGGTGACTGGTGGAAGAAATACCACCTGACATGGCGAAGCTACCTGACTCATCATCATGAGAAGAAAGGTTCACATGTGCATTGTTACAGGGGGTGACAGAATAGCAAGTAGATAAGGGATCCACTGATGTTGAGCCCAGGGCGATCGCTGAAGGGAGGACAAGTGAAGCAGAAGGGGAAGTCCCAGGGGGGTCTTCTACCGTGGATCTCATAGATGATGAAAGGCAGTGGATAATGGCCGAAGACTCTATCATTTCGAATCGGGAGGGGGGATGTCTATGGGAGTGGGTGTGCCCTATGGTTTTGTTGAAGAAAAATGTGCAAATAAGGAAGCGGTGGACTCGTTGCGCTTTGTCTTGAATTGGCGAACTGCCGCTAGAGAGGTGCGAAGTCCTTGAGGCAGGGACATAGGTGGGTATAATGGCCATGGAGATCACACAAAGCACATGGGTGGTTTGTGTGAGTAGTCTTGGGGTTCTTGGCTGCAGTCGAGGAAGGAAAAAAGGTTTCAGGGACTATAGACTCAGGGAATGCGACATTAACCATAGGCTTGAGATGAGGCAATTCAGGACAATTATGGGTGGCATGAATAAAAACATTACACAAAGCACAAGGCTTTGGAGGCTGAGGAGGATCAGGGTCAGTCAGGGCAACCTTGTCTTTTTACCCGAAGCTGTCGCAACAGGAGAAGGTTCCTGTTAAGGTGGCTGAGGCATGGTAACAGTGGGAGGAGTCATAGGGACTGGTTGAACCGGGGTCAAAGCAAGATAAGGTTTGGGTTGACAAGGAGGGGTAGCAGCTGGGGGATCGATGTACTAGACGGGAATCCCCAGGGTCAAGTTGGGAAGGGATAGGGTAGCCATTATAGGTACCGAGAACACTCCAAGAGGGGGAGCTGGGAACAGTATCTGATCGGAGGGGTAATGGCCAGGCGAGACAAATTCGATATGGTTAAGGCCTGGAGGAACCATTCTAGGAGGGTAGAGAGGCTCATAGATACCAGCTGTAGGTGAAGGGCTAGGAGGAGGGGGTCCAGAAGGCTGAATCGAAGGGCCAAGAGCAGGTTGTGGAGGGCGGGGCTGCTGAATAGCCAAAGTGGGCTGCTTGAGGGAAGCTCAAGATGATTGCATCATGCAAACATTTGATGAGATGGGATCAAATATAGGAGGAGGAAGACCAGGGAATGTACCAAGAAAATAGGAGTCTTTGTAGACTTCGGTTGAGACATTGGTCAAGGGATCAACAGTTTGTTTATTGGCCACCGAAGATATGATGGACTCAGGGGAGGTCTGAGACTTCGGTTCGTAATATGTCAACTGGTCAATGGTGAATATCTTTCCATTATGGGGAAAGGAAATCTTGTGGTGAACCGCAGATGGTACAACAGACATCGCATAGGTGTAGCTACGACCTAATAGAATGTTGTAATCTAAGGGGGCGTCAATGAATTCTACGTCAACGCAAACAATATTGCCCGCAAGAGTAATAGGAAAATTGCGGAACAGGCCAATGGGCTGGGAGGCGTGGCCATCCCACGCTCGGAGAGTGATCGTGGAAGGGGCCAACTCAGGCTATCTGAGTTGCTTCCAAACCAAAGAAGGCATCACATAGGTGGATGCCCCCTCATGAATGATACAACGAGAAATGTTTGCGTTCCAAATCTTGACTGGGGTTTGGAAAGTGACTGAAGCAAGAAGAGGAGGATGTTCTGAACGGTCAACATCGAAGACGATCAATCGATCATCTGAAGGATCTACAATGCTCATGGAAGATAGTAGAGATTTTCGTTTTGAAGGGTACGACTAGAGGAGTTCCATCATTGAGATGGCAGCAGGAGATTGCCCCAAATCATCTACTATACTATACGAATGGGTAGCTTTTCCAGAAGCAACGTTTCGATGTGATGGTCCCTTAGGGATATTGGTATGAACCTCCGCCTTAGGCTGAGGGATTTGCAAAGGACCATTAGGTGTCGAAAGAGGCTCTATAGAGCCTAAAAAAGGGGGCTCGGGGACAGACGTAGCGGGAGGCTTGTTGTACTGACGAGACCGAGTCTAAAGGTTGAGGTCTACGGTAATAGGTTGGTCACAGTTCATCATGAGAATCTAGTAATCGGAGGTACCAAATGGAGGAGATTGATTGGCCTCTTGACCTTCAGGTGGTTTGGTAGCCACGAATCCTTGTTGAGGGAAAGGATTAGTAAACACAGTCGGTTGACTAGGTGTAGCATTGGGAGGGACAGAAGGGGAGGCTTGCTGTCCTCGTAATGTTGCTTAAGTCTCCCACATCTGCCACATCTATGGTAAAAGAGGACAATCGTGATTGTAATTACCATAATCACCACATTAAGAACAAGGCTTATTCATGCGAACATGCCTGTCCTGCTTGGGCTGAGTGCCCTATTGTTGGTTAGTAGGGTTAGGTGCATTATTTTGAGGATTAGGTCCAAGATTACCGAGGGTAGATTGATTTTGAGTGCCTTTCCTCTTCTTTTTGGAAGAAGGAGGATAAGTCGCACCTTGCTGTGCATATACCTGCCCCTGAGGGGGTTGTGGCTACTTTTGTGGGGGTTTAGAAGGAAAGGGAGGTGAAGGTGATAATGCTTGAGGAGCTAGACCACTAGGCTATGGATACAGATAATAAGGAGGTTGAGTAACATTGTGGTAAACAGGTTGGGCAAAAGGAGGAGGCATGCCATATCCTAGATACATGCTACTGGGAGGGGGAAAAGCACTGGAGGTGCTGGCCCCTCCCTGAGGGAAACCATAGCCCATAGGAGGCTGAGCATATGGATGAGAAAGAGCTCCAACGAAACCATCCATGGAATGTGATTCCCCTAGTACGTTGGCACCACCGGGTTTAGGAAGATCAGGTAGAACGGTATAAACATAACCAGACTGAGCGTAGGTCAGGTCACATTTTAACGCAATATAGAGAGCGACTTCTTCGATTTGAGGGAAATTCAATGCGACATATTTTCCTAGAGGCAAAAGGGATCTAAGGAACCAGTCCATGTAGACATGGTCTTCGAAGGTAGGGGCTCGACATAGGCTCTTTTTGCTCCTCCATTCCTGGACATGATCAGATAGGCAGGTCGCAGATGATTGACAGAAAGAAGTCAAAAGTTCGGTACCAGTGTCATAACGAAGGGGAAGCTGGAAATAAGATAGAAAATACTGGGCAAGGGTCGCAAAGGTGGTATGAGAGGATGAGGCTTGATCAACATACCACTTAGAAGCTTCGCTAGTAATCGTACGTTGGAACAACCAAAGACGGACAGAGTCATTAGTAATGGAGTTAGAAGAACACCACATGTGGAAAGATAAAAAATGATTTGTAGGATCTTCTCCAACAAGAAATTCAAACTTGGGGATGTTGGAAGGGAGCTTGGTTGGCATAGCAGGCCAACCAACGTCATGGCGTATAGGGTCATTGATAAACTGGTTAAAATCAGGAAGACTGAGGCCTGCTACATAGGGGAGCAACGGAGCAGTCGGAGTAGTTCTTGTTGTGGTCCCACTAGTATTATTCCCAACATTAGGGCCGAAGTTACCACGAGCGTTAGGTCCTGAACCAGACATGGTGAAGGTGACAGGGGGAGAACCAGGGATAGAAACAGAAGGGGAACCCAATGAACTAGAAGAGGAGTCGGAGTGTGGACTCGATGGAGGACTAACTCGAATCCTACGCGGAGGAGTAAGTATTCCAGCTAGAAATTGAGGATGAAGGCCAGGAAGTCTCCAGGATAAATGCCTTGGGGGCACAATGGTGAAGGCACAAACATGTCTCAAAGGGAAGAAAGACCAACAAGGGCGAAGAGGTGTAGGATCAACTGATTATAATGTCGAAGCAAGGGTAGAGAGGTGCAGGATCAATTGATTTCAATGTTAAATTCTTTGCTTGGTGGTCTTAACCAAGCTCTTCTTCACTTAGGGTGTGTGTGTTAAGTGTGTAAATTTTATTTTTTAAACCCAGACGTTTGTAAAGAAAAAGAAAAAGTGTGATCTATAACTGTAAATAAACCTGCAGATAACAGTATATGAAACTAAAATAACACAAAATAAATAGCTAATTATGCATTAATCTAAACCCAAGGAGGCAGGTCTCTCAACAAGTAGTTTGTAGGTGGGAAAAAAAATCTAGTCAAAACACACAAAAATAGCCAATAAATCTAAATTCGGGAGGGACAATGATCTAAAGGTCAGATCTGCTGGAAATAGGTGCAGAAAAATAGCAAAAATTCAGAGGAAAAATTGCTGTAAATGAGGTGGCCAAAGGCTATAACCTGGAGGGAAGCGGAGGGGACCCTAGAGGAAAACCCAAACAAAACTAAAAGGAGGTGTTTTGAATGGATAAATAACCAATTTGAGGTGGATTTGAAGGTAAGGGATCATATCTAAAAAATGGCTGAACACTTTGAAATTTCAGATGACCTGCAGCAGCTAAAAATCTTCCACAAAAGGTGGAGGGTGCTGAAGCCCTAGGGGGCTAGGTTCCCACTTTGATGAGAAAAACAGAACAAGTATGGGTCCAAAATGGGTGAAGACAAAGGTCAGACAACCCTGAACAAAGGCCCAAACAAACCTAGAAAAATCTCAGAAAAATTCCCGCAAAAAGTGCAGGTCACAGTTTCTAACCTATTTTCTACAGAGGTGCAAGTTTTGGCCCAAAAAGTGTGACCTGCACTTCCGGCACTCTCGGGAGCAGGTTTCAGAAAATTTTGTCATCTTATCCGCGGCTAATGCCTGTCACCTGCGCAACAGGTCAAAAAACACACGGAAGCTAAAATTTTTAATGTTTTAGGGTTTTATAGGTTAAAAACAACGTCAAGAAAAGCAAAACGTGAAGCTGAAGAGAAAGCCTAGGGTTTGAAGCAGCTAGATATACAGGGATCTGAAAAATGATAGAGGTGATAATCATAAACCCTTGTGGAGTCGCCACTTGCTAGTATGAATCTTAATCACAAGTGTACGAAAAAGGCTCACTTTAGCCGCACATAACAAACAACCCGAACAGCAAAGATGGTTGCCAATATCTTTAGATCTGCAATTATTTGACCAAGATAAATGCTGAAAAATATAGATCTATGCATTAAAAGACATTAAGCAGTAAATAAAAGAAAGAGTTGCTCCATTCATCCAATAGACAAGAAAATATTGTTTTAAATATTTTTTTGTACTTATGACACCTGGGAGGAGAACAAAGAAAGATGTTACCAGTCCTCCTCAATGGGATGGGTTCTTGTAAGTCCTCAACACTTCAGATCTAAAATCCCTCTCTCTTGATGGTGTAGAAAACCCAGACAAAGATGGAACTCAAAGGGAGCTCACAAGAAAAATGGTAGCAAAATATGACAATGATGGTGGATCAAAGTCAGACCAAAAGTATAGATCCAGAGTGATCTTTAGGCAACAAAAGGTAGTGAGTGAATGGAAAACCCTTCTATTTATAACAAAATATTGAGTTAGTCTAGATATTGGTGCATAGCTAAAATATTATTAACCAATTCTAGATCCAACTTTTATGGAATATTTTATTATATTTGTTGGAGGGAAAAAGAATTTGACTTGGATCAAATCCCTTTATTTGTAAATAATAAATAAATAAATGATTTATTTATTATTTTAAGGATGCGAGTGAGTAATAATCAAATAAATAATGATTTTTTAATTATTTATGAGTGATTTAGTCAAATTTAACAAGGAATATTATTTAAATAAGGCTTACATAATTATTCCTAGAAAATAATAAGATAAAAAATAATTTATCTAACTAATTTTCCTGTTTTGGGTTAAATGTGACCAGGAATATTAATTAAACTGTTGTTTAACTAATTATTCCTTGAGGAAAATAAAAAAAATGTGAATTTATTTAATATTTCCTCATGGGGTTTCCTGTTTAGACCATAACAACTTAATAAAGGTGGTTTACTAAGTTATTTTTCACAGTGAACGCAATTTTAGTTAGGGTAAAATTGGTCTTACATGGTGTACTTAGGTCCATCTAATAGTAATAGGTTAGATGACCAAAAAATGGTGTAACACTATTGGTTCTTATAAATTTTATTTTGGTTGTACATTTTTCCTAGGAGGCCCATTTTAGACCTCAAAATTCCCCTAATGATTCTTCCAACTCGTGGAGTTCTTGGAGACACCTTGTGATAGACTCTTCCTCAAACACTTGAGTTTTTGTAGCAATAAATAGAGTGGGAACAATAAAATAGACTGGTACGACTACTTCTTTCACATACACTAGCTGGAACGACGTCTGATTGTATAGTCTCTTCATTGTGGTCCTCTATGCCCATAATGTAGCTCAAATTCCCTTGTCCCAGTCGTCCTGGTTTGCATTGCAAATTCTTGTTAGACCATTTTTTAGAATTTTTTTAACTTACTCTATAGTTCCATTTACCTGTGGGTGATACAGACTGCTTTTATGATTCTGTATCATAAAGTTTGGCAGCAACAATTTGATTGTGGAATTGATGAAATGTGTGCCTTGATTTCTTGTCAGACTACTTGGACAACCAAATATTGTAATGATTTTTTCAAAAATGAACCTGGTTATTGTATCTGCTACACAATTATTTACTAGTGCTGGCTCAACCCACCTGTTCAGATATTCAGTTGTGGTTATGATACAGCTTGCCTGCGAATGCCGTGCAACTGGGGCTATAGGTCCTATAAAGTCAACTACCCATTTTTTAAATGCCTGTACCGTTATAACGAGCTGTAATGGTAGTTCCTCCCTATGTGAAGATTTTTTTGTTCTCTGACATATGTCACACTTCTTTACATAATCCTTAGTATCCTTGTGCACTATAGGCCACCATAATCTTTCTTGTAATATTTTTTTTGCGGTAGAATTTCCTCCAACGTGTCCTCCCACAACTCCGTTGTGGAACTCCCATAGAATGTCCAGTATTTCATGGTCTAACACACACCTTCACGGTAGCTGGTCTAGTCCTATCTTCTATAAATGGCCTGAAATAAGCTGGTAATCGACTGCTCTAATGACCAAGCGTTTCCTTTGTACTGTTGTGTAATATTTCGGGAACTTTCCTGAAGCCAAAAATGATGCTATTTGCTCCAAATAATCTAGGATAGCCTCCATGCGAAACAAATCCACATTCGGTAGCTGATCATCAATTGGCCCACCATTCTCTCAAGATTCCAGTCTTGATAGATGATCGGGTCCAACATTTAATTTCCCCAAATTCACTATAACTTCAAATGTGAACTCTTGGAACAGTAATAGCCATCTACAGATTCTGCCTTCCAGGATCGGTTTGTTTACCAGATAATTTAATGCTGAGTGGTATGTAAAGAATTTGAAGGAACACCCGAGCAAGTAGTGGTAGAAATTTCGAAGGGAGTAAAACATCGCGAGAGCTTCCCTTTCCATGGTTGTGTAGTTATTCTCTGTGGTTGACAGTTTACGGCTTGCAAAATATACTGGATGGTATACATTTTTTTACCCTGGTTGCACTATCACGGCCCCAAACGCAATGCCTGAATCTTCAATGTGCGCAGGGAACTCCTTTTCCCAATTGGGGTATGTGAGGATAGGTGCACTGGCTAGTTTTTCTTTTAGTGCATCCAATGCTTTATTACATTCCTCAGTCCACGTGAAATGTTATATTTTCCTTAGAAAATTTTCCAATGGGGTCGTGATATGGGCATAGTTGTGGATAAATATTCTGTAGTAGCCTGTATGCCCCAACAGAGACCTCAGTTGCTTAAGATTCTCCGGAGGGTACATATTAACAATTATCGCAACCTTGGCAGGGTCGGCACACACTCCTTTACACACCACATGACCCAAAAATGTTCCAAAGGGGATTGTGAATATGAAATTCTTTATGTTTAATGAGATCTGGAGGTGCCTCCACTGATCAAACAATATACGTAGTAGACTTGCATGTTTATTCAATAAACTGTATATGGTCTAGTCATCCATGTAAACCTCTAGAAATCTGTGTATGTATTCCCTGAATGCTGTTATGACAATTCTGAGAAAACTATCAGTGCATTCTTCAATACAAAAGGAATCACATGATAAGCATATGAGCCCCATTTGGTGGTAAATGTGGGTTTCCTTTTGTCCTCCTCCGCTATCATGAATTGGTGATATCTAGAGAACCCATCATTGAAATAATAGGTCTCATTCCCTGCTACATTATTCAACACTTCATCACTAAATGGTGTCATAAAAGGATCATGCACACATGCATTATTCAAAATACGATAGTCTACACACACTCTTATCTCCGAATTTTCCTTTTTTTCTATATGACTATGGGACTGACCCATTCTTCTTCCTCCACCAGGAATATCAGCCCTGCATTCAACATTTTGTCTATCTCCTTCTTCACTTTTTCTTTTACTTTGGGGTTCAACAGATATGGCCCATGCTTCACCGGTATGGCATCTGGTTTCAACATTATGCACATCTTCTACAAGTCTCCTTTGATTCCCTTCCGCTCTGCTATAGAAGAGGGAAACAAGTCTTCATATTCCGTTAGTAGATAAAACAATTCTTTTGTCGCTTCTTTATCCCAATAGTATCCAATGGAAGTTAATTTGGGTTTGTCTGCACTCCCGATATTATGTTTTTTTATCTTTAGTGGCAGTAAGTGTAGTCCATTTGTAGTAGGTCCATCCTGGATTTTTTTTCCCCTTCCTTTTTTTCGAACAACAAATGTCTCAGGTTTTCCAGATCGTCATCATCCATGTCTCGATCTACTTTACCACAAGCTACCACCTCTTGGTAGCTTGGTTCAGGTATATACCTTAAATAAGTTTGTTCTGCAGTCTCCATGAGTCTTGGGGAGAATATAATCCCTTTCATGGCTTGAAAGGCATTTTTCAGCTATTGATTGTCTTCCTCAAAGGAAAAACTCTTTACAAACTTATCTACCAATAATTCCCAGTTATTGGTTTGTCTCTTTTTCTCTTCCGTAAGATACCACACTTGTGGGATGGCATCTAGCGAGTGCACAAAATTATGCACCTACAGGGATCTGGGATAGTTCTCTAGTTACCATCGGTCCTCATAGTATTTTATATGGGCTTGGGGATATGAAGTTCCCCTGTACTTTTCCTCTTGTTGCGGTCCCACTAATGCTTGGAATCTTGTTCTCAAGGCCTTCACCACCTGTTCCTAACTATGGAGGTACTTGCAGTGGTTTCCCCACCACCTCACTGAAGTTGATTGCATTGCCACATTCATTAGATGAACTTTATGCTCCTCTGGGACATTATATTATACATTATTGATGAATGTATTGACAATTTCCATGCTAGTAAGAGTGGGGTAACTTCTTACCTCTGTCCTGATCTAGTTGAATCCGTGAATGGAAGTGAAACTTCTGGTGTTGACTTCATACCCTCCTTGCTTCCAGTCATCCCACATGACTTTGGACCCCACGTCAGAGCTCTTAACGCTCCACCAACTTACTGTCCCCTCTGTCGTCGGGTTAATATAGTCTTCTCTTTGTCCCAGTGTCATTTGGTAGAGTTGGTCTAGGAGTCCTGCATCTTCTTTGGTGTCGACAGTATCTATGTACCAAGGCCCTTGATATGGATCTAATGGCTGAACCACTCTGAATTCTCCATCTTCGAATATCATTAGCTCCTTTTTTAATTCAATGATTGTGTATTTCTAAAATGCTCATTCAATCCCCAACAAGGCTGGGTACGGGTCTTTATAACCCATGATATCAATTCATTCGAAATTGGTATAAGTCTTTACCCCTGCCACATCCACTTCAAAATCCTCTAATCTTCCCAATGACACAATACAATACTGATTTTCCATTCGTAAATGCATGGGGGAAAATTCCAACTTAGGATTACCCAACACTTCCCATGTTTTTCTTGGTAGTATATTTACATCTAAACCTAATTCCATCATCATGTCCCTTATTTGGAATCCTGTAATTTGTGCATTTATTCAGAATTCATTCCCGATCCATCTCTTGTTTCTTTTCACCCTTCTCACATGCCTTTCTAGAAGATTAACATTGATTGGGCTTGCATGCTCCATTTCTCCTCCCACTACCGTCTTCAAGTTCCATTTTAGTTGTTCCAACATTTGTACATCATTTACAATGCTCAGGAATAGTGTGAACCATTATTTTATCGGTGTACCTATCATTGCAGCCTTTCCTCCATCGTTTTCTGGTTGTATTTGCTGCAAGTCTCTGTGGGTCCCTAATTCTGAAAACGTCTCCACCGCTTCTCTGAAGTATTGTTTCTGCTATTCAAAGTCATAGGATTTATTTGGTGATGATAGTTTTAATAGCTTTAAGGGCTCTATTTCTCTTCCATATTCTCCCGTCTTCTTTCCTCCTCTGGTTATTCTGGCCACACTTGGTAAAGGTTGTGCTTCAGCTAATCTCAATTCTGCATTGACCAAATTAGCGCCCCGTTACCTATTCCTTTCTTCCCATATTTTTATTAATTTGGGATAGTCTTCCATAGAATGTGCATTTACTATGCACTGAGATTACCATGGCCTTCTTGGTAATGGGAATTCCCTTGTGACATGACCATCTTGATCACAATCGTAGCATCTTAGGGGCCCCCTCTCATTCCTAGCCCTCCTTGTCCCTACAGAGCCTCTTTTACCCTATAAGAGGTTATGTCTAATCTATCAACCAGTGCATCCAAAGCTCTACACTAGTCTGTGTGATGGGCCGTTGAGGCATATAACTCACAATAGACATTGTCGGGGATGTTTGAGTACTTCTGTAATATGGGACACAGTCGCAGGGGGTGGCCAAATCCTTTGCAAATCTCACAATATTCATTTGAAGTTAGGTTATGGTGGTTCAGGAAGAAATGGAAATGTGGTTTCCCATGGTACAATCCTTGTTTATTTACTTGCATGACTCCTACCACTGGCGAAGTCCCATGCGGTCATGCTGATGATGTTCCAACAGTGGTTCCGCGCAACCTAGGACACTCGGAGACTAAATGTACTTCTAGCAAGCAATGTGTGCACCATACACTGGGTCACGCTAGTTGTGTCAGTTGCATATCCTTGAGTTTCTTTGTTAGAATCACAATTTGGTGTTTTAGTCCTAGTATGGAAGGATCCTGTGTGGTTACCACTCCCCTAAATTCTTGCGGGTACCCGATCATTGCTTCAATTTTCATTGCTTGTTCCAACACCTCCTAGAGCGTATTGATCTTCTGCTGTATTAATGAAATCCTGGTAAGAGGTAGAAGGGCCTTATAAACCAGTTGCATTGAATATTTGGGTCTATCAGGTAACTTATTTTCCCAATTGAATCCTTAAGTATTCTCATTAAGTCCCAAGTAGTCTCTTTTCTTAATCTCCCATAACTCTGATAACCCTTGTTGGTTAGTCTACGACAATTTAAACTCCTGCAAAAATTCTCTTTTAACGTCATCTACAACTGGATTTTGGTGTACTTCGGACCATTTGATGAACCACCGTAGTGCTCTTTCACTGAGCATATTTTGAAATTCAATTATCTTAATAGCCTATGGAATTTTGCGAGCTCTCAAGATTGCTTTGCACATATACAAGTGTTGTTCTACATCATCATTCCCTTTCCCTAAGAACTCTGGATATCCGATAAATGACCCTGCCATTTCTGTCTATGTAGGTGGAAGTAGTAAGAACCCTCTAGTTTCTGGTTGAGAGATTCCTCTGTTGGCACTACTGCTAATGTTTACTTCCACTCTAGACTGAATACTATGTAATTTTCTTGACCTTCGCAACTTTATCAAAAAATTATCTGGTGTGTGATAGAGTACTAGGGGAAGGTTAGGAAAAATGCTACTTGGAGTTTGAGGAATATGATTTCCTTGCATTGAGGCCGCTGGTGTTTCATGAAACAACTGTTTCATCACAACGTGAAACTCATCATATGAATCATTCTCGGGGCTTGTGTCCTCCTCTCCATTGGACATCTTTCCCTTCTCCTCTCAGGATGGGATCCTATGAACCTATCTAACTTCTTGAGCGGACCCCTCCATTCCTCTGGGCCCTATCTCAGCTCCTCTCTCCACTTTCATCTGCAATACCTATTCTCGTTGGTGTACTTTCTTCTTCTTGAACTCCTGTATTGGCCTCTCCCGCCACTTCTCAACGATTTGAACCCTTCGATATGCTCTTCGATCTCTTAAATTTTTGTAACTCTCAACGTCCATCTCCCTAGTCCCCCATTTTCCCCTTCTATAGCATTTATCCCTTAAGTCATTTCCCCAATACTAGGGATTTAGTCTTCCACTACGGGACTTTGGAAATCCATTAGTCCCTCTTCCACCATTAGAGCTTTAATCCACAAAGGAATTTCCTTTAGTAGCTTCCCCCGCAACTCAGATTTAAATATATATCCTACTTTAGTGAAGGATTGATGACATTCAGTCACAAATTCCACAATATATCCTTCTACCATGGACTGAACCTAAAAATTTACTACTTGCGTTAGATCAGTGTCTAGTCCGTGCAATGCTGTCAGATCTATGTGCATCTAACTGTGACGAGATCGACACAATGCTCCAGAGGTTGCTTTGACCTAGAGCGTTCGCAACCAATTTTAGAGCTCCTCAGGAAATTTTCCCTGAGATAGAAGAACTAGAACCACAACATCACAATGAAACTAGCCCTCTATGGTCTAACATCAATATACTATGAGTATGCATGAAATAACTCTTATTACATAAAATTTGATGAATGGAACTATCATAACGAATACATAAAAAAAATATCATAAAATTTTTAAGTGATCCCATAAAACACCATACAATAACATACATTCAATCAATACACATATAAGAACCATAGGAACATCTCTATATATTAATCTTCCATTGCAACATATTACATTCAAAGTCTCCACATAGTTAGATTCACAAAAAACCCAAAATCTAGAACTAACTAACTCCTTCTTTCTCTTCCTTTCTTATCTATCGCTTCTCTCAGCACTTATAGTCTTTGCTTCTTTTCTGCTCAGCTGACTTGCTGCGCTCTGTTGTTCCTCATTTTGTTCCGCACTTATCTTTTCTTCTTGGAGTCTTTCTTTCTTTTTTTTGTAAGTTGTTCTTGACACTTGTGCCACTGCCTATTCGCACTCTGCTACCTGCCCAACTACCATCCGCAATCGAAAATGGCTCTCTGCCTCTCGCAATGGCTCTCCGCAACTGACAGTTTGCAACTCAAAACCGGTTTTATCCTTTATCCAAAACAAAGGTCCCAACAATTGAAGATATTTTTGGTTTCTTACTAGGTAGAACCATTTTTTTGTTTTGAATAATTTTGGAATCAATCAATGATATCTATGCTTCACTATGGCCTTTGAAACACTTCAAACTATTTTTTCAAACAAAAATTATGCAAAATTTAAAAAAAATACACACCTTATTCTTGCTTTTTAGGAGCTCGAGATTGAAAATATTGTATCTATGTAATTTCGGATCTCCAATATCTAAAATTTCTTCCAGTTGTAACCCTTTATGTATTATTTCCAACATGAAATTTTTGACCGAGATTGGATTCTTCAAAAAAGAGTTAGGCTCAATCTCCCACAATGACCTGATTATAGACTGGTTCAATAGATCAAACTTGTACGGAGTGCCACATGTAATTTTTTTGACCTTCGACCCTAAAAATTATACCCAAAAACCTACAGTACGTCTAATGTCATCCTATTTTTACAAAATTTAAATTTGATGCTCAAAGAAAAAGTTATGACAATTTTCCCTAGGTCACCTATTTGAGATGGAATTACGGAGCTTGCAAAAACCTTAACTTCCTCAGATCATATCTCCAAAAATATAACAAAAAAAGATATGAAATTCATACACAAGGTTCATCAATATTTCGAATCCACGTGGTTGTATTTTTAGCTTCTGAAGTTTTTTAGAAAAAAACGTTACTGTGAAAATTCCAAGATGACTTGTTTGAAAAAGTGAAACCCTAGAATCCAAAGCTCTGATACCAAATGTTATGCAACTGGCTCAAAAAATAGAAAAAAATATAGATCAAAAAATTAAAAATTAGCCTCTTTGAGGGAGAAATATCCTTTACATTACATAAATGAAAAATTCTTGGATGATACAAATGAAAATGCCTCTTTTGTATATATAAGAGTCTAAGGGGTCACAATATAATCAGAGCCTACATAACAATAATAATGTAAGGGAAAATTAATAACAATAGCGGGCTTATATGGGGCACAAAAATAACAATATGGGGAATACATGGGCACACCAATAATAACAAGGGGGATACACTAACAATAAAAACAACAATAAGGGGGATACAATAGTATTATAGGGACCTAACAAGGGATGAATGTTGGGTAATTTAATTGATAGTTAAATTACATCATTAAATTTTCAATCTGAAGGATCATATTATTATGAAGTTTATGTGCACTATATATGCTAGGAGGATTAATTATTATTATGTGTTCTAAATATAAAGTGAAATGTAAAATGAAATTACTCAAAATTCATTCTTGCGAAATAAACGCACAAGTTCTTTCTTGAAGACTTTTGAACAACTATGCAAAGTGAATAATCCAAACCATTATGCTAAGAACTGAATTGAAATTCTATTCTAAAGAGCATAATGATAAAAAATCAACCTTATGTTATTGAATCAAATCGAAATTCTATTCTAATAAATTAACTTGAAATGTTATTTTAAGGAGCACAATTGAAATTCTATGCTAATGGGCAGAATTGAAATACTACACCAATAAACCAAATTGAAATATTATGCTAATGGACAGAATATAAATCTATGCTATTCATCAATTTTAAATCAACTTGGAAAGGAAATTCAAGTCTTGATAATATTACTAATGTGCTCCATTTCAACAAGAACCAATCCAAAGTAACATAAAATCTGAGACTAAGCTATCAATTCAAGTAAACAACTGAGAAATTAAATATTTTTTAGTGTTTTTATCTTGTAAATGAGTTCTCAACCTACTACATAATGTAGTAAGATACTGATGCTTAGTGGAGTGAAATGAAGTAATAAAACCAATTCAGAAATCAAAGAAGAATAAAACCAATGCTTGGTAAAAGCAATGAAATAGAAATATAGTCTCACAAACTCTTTAGGGGTTCCTCTTATTGAGATTGAGCGCGGTCGAAACTCAGATCAATATATTAACTTAAGAATGAATTCACAACTTATTGAACAAAAAAAGAATTATAAAACAAGCATAGTCTTGAATTTGTGTAACAATTACAAGCTATATCCAAACTTATTATTGTTTTTGCTCGCAAAACAATTTATTACATCCTAATCTAACAACTTCGAAGACATTTGAGTTGAGAAAATGGTATTTCAAATGACATGTAGATGTTCAAATGACAATAGAAATCATGTTGCTCATGATTTGCTACGATAAGAGAAAACCATGAGAATATTTCATTTTGACACGTCCTCTTCTTTGGAACTAATATTTCCTCATTCAATTCCATGCTCGCTTTTTGATGAAATTGATCGCCTTCAAACTTTGGACCAGGATAGAGTGTTGGAACTAGAGTTGACTTCTAGTTTGACTAGCCAATTAATCATGCTCTGTAATATTCCAAGTAACACAATGGGTGGTCATCCATATGCTCAACATTTTGCATTTATCCATATCTCTCGTTCTCCTTCTAGCTCAAAGAAACCTATCTAATCATGGATTGAGCTGCACAATTTCTAATTAGATGCAAAATTTATTCATTTCGGTAGTTATAGGATTTTTTTCATTATTTTTCACAGAGAAAATACAAACTATAAGCCACTACAAGGAAAAGACCCTCTAGCGGAGGTTATAAAGGAGGTTTTTGGTGTTATAAAATTAGCCAGAATTGTTAAAAAACATTTGCTACAACATTCGTTTTTGGTAATGGAGGTTTTGAAGGAGCTTCTTATGGAACTTCAACACAACTAAAAAAACCTGGGTGGCCAGAGTATTTAAGGATGTATTTCTTATCAGTGCGTGCTTTAGGTGTGAACACATTGGTGCGTTTTAACCTGTTCGCACCGATACTGTAAACATACCAAGCACCGGGATGTAAAACAATTTTCGGAAGTCCTGGGGCATTTAGAAACGCCTCGATGTGTGTCACCCACAAATACGCACCAGGCTAGTAGAAGGTGCATGCACTAGTGTCGTTAAGGTGTAAAACACACCTGGATGTTACGATCTAAAAACGCATTGGGCTGTTAAGTTATAAAAATGCACCGATGCGTTAAAGACAAACCATACTGGTGCATGTAACACCTATCCACCCAGGTCATAGTCATCGATAAAGCACATAGAACGTTCTAATTGGTATTGGTATTTGGTGTGGTGCTCATAGGTCGTAGAAACAAAACCGTGCACAATATCATGCAAACGCACTGTTGTGCAGTATCATAAACATGCACCAGTGTTCATTTTATTTTTTTTAGAAACATTGACCTGTGACAGTGCAATTATTGTGATTTTTTAAAATTCATTATTCATCAAAATTTGACACATATCTTATAACAATATTCATATCAATTAAATTTTTATTAGTGCATTTGAATGTGATGTTTGGTTGAATTTGTTATATAATATCATCACAATTCACATCTCTTCATTATAATATTTAATCATCCATATATTTAATCAGTGGTGTAACATTTCACAGTGACAATGGAGAACACAATAGAATAAATTAAAACGTATTATATATATATATATATATATATATATATATATATATATATATATATAACACTCTTTTTCATACAAAATGGGATAATTATTAGTATCCCTTTGTCTTTCAATTGGGACACTATGTCCATTAAATTAAACAAAATGTTTGATTTCACAGACAAATATTTCAAAAAATACAACACCTTGCTTTGATATCCAAACACATTGATCATCATTCTTCGCTAGAACTGCTGTCACTGCTCGAGCTACTTCCATGACTTGGGGTTATTTGGAGGAATGTTTTGTTCATTGTGTTGATTCTTTTCTTCTTCTTTAAGTTCTATCTACAAAAATAAAGTGTAATGAGTGTATATACATTTGTGAGAATAATGAAAATTGCAATATTAAATAATATACATCAATGTAAATAAAAAAGAAATGTACCATAGCAATAATTGACTCATTAACTATACACATTCTTTCAAAACCAAATTTCATGCCATATTTCAACAAATATTTTGTTGGTGCAGTTCCATACTTTGTTTCCTGAATGTTTTATACCCCATAAAAAATCACAGATTTAATAGAAAAGTTTTTTTTGTTCTATTAATGATAGATGGATCTAAGTAAAACAAGATAAATACTTACAAATTCCACAATTAATTTCTGATATGCCAACATATAATGACAACCCATATTTAAACCAATGTCAATCAATTCTTCTGATAGTTCTTCTTTTTACATTAGCACCTGTTTGAATACATTCAATGATGATTGCTATAAAAAAAATTAAAATATACAAAAAATAAATCTAGTTAAGTTGTTATAAGGAAGTAACAATTACTCACAAACATAGATATCAACCATTTTCTTCCTTGTCGTCTTGTTTTATGTGCTGAATGGGTTCCATTTTATTTTCTTTTTTTGCAAGAAAATACTTGAAAATTAATATTTATTGTACCTAATCAAAAAATTCAATGATTACATATTACATCTGAAGCACGTTGTTGTTGAGATGGCTCCTCATGCGATGCAATTATGTCCATTTATTTGATCATCTCCTTGTAGACCTTTTTGGACATTCCTACTGGCATATTTATGATGTCAACTCGTTCATCCTTTGAGATTTTCATAATCTTCCTGAAAAAGTAACATGAAAATAAACTATTTAATTACAAATGATTGCTTTGTAATAATATATACATATAACTCTAGAAAAAAATTTAAAGGAAGATTACTTTTTCAATCCTTCGTTTTTGTTGTTGTACGTTTTTGCTATTAAAAGTCCAACTTGTCTCATTGACCAATTCTATGGAAACTCTTTCTGTAGTTTAAATAAAATTTGGTTCTTGGAATCATTAGATTGAATTTTGTATTGTAAGTGGAAATAACGTCTATACATTCGTTCCACTGGATTCCTCAAAGTTTTGTAAAAGTTCCCCCCCCTTTCATTAACCTCCAACACCACTCCAGATGAGCTAAGGAACAATTCATTTTCATTTGCATGTCCTATTTTTTTTCTTTTCTTAGAACAACATTCCTTTTCTTGGCTGTTGAAACATATATGAATTAATAGATTGTTTGAAACATTGTATCTAATATTTTTAACTATATTATTAATGAAAATTCAAAAAATAAACTCATATTGAATCGACAGTATTTTTTCATTCACCTGATTCATCCTTCTGCAATTTTCCCATCAAGATTTTACGCTTTTCTGGTCTTAGAACAAAAAGAATCTTATCGAGCTTTGTCATTTTTTCTCTCTGCATGATACACACTAAACAATACATATTAGTTAAACTTACATATAGTTCAAAAATAATATTTTTTGTAAAGAGTTTACAAAGAACTTGCCATTTTTTCTTTTCTAGATGTGCTATCAGTATTTTTGTTACTTGAACTCTTGTCAGCCAGTTCTTTATGAATAAAAAATTGTATCATTCATTAATATATTTTACAAATAAATCACATACTTTTTAGGTAAAAAAAAATAAAAAAAACCGCGTGTCTATCTAAATTAGACGTCCGATGCGACTTTCACAACTTACGCATCCAAAAAAATGTGGTAGGTTCTTATAATCACATCGCCAATATAGTAGAAACATTGTGCGGTTCTCTTTGTCAATAAGAGACCTGATGCGTTATATTAATACCAGAGCACTGATTAACATAAAAATAAATTAATAAAAAAGTGTTTTTATCAAACAATTTCTTTTTTCAATACACACCCAATGTGTTATACTACAATCATGCATTGGTGCGCTATTTTAAAGAGTGTGCACCAATTAACAAAAGTTGCTTTTTAAAAAATCGTGCAAGGGTCGACAGGGATTGGGATCCAACTCTACAAGTGGTCCCGCAAGTTAGATGTCATACGCTTATATATATAGTAATACAAACCCTATAAATCTAAAATGAAAATCCCTAATTGTGAAGTCACAAAATTAAGAAGCAAGGGTTTAATGTAAAAATGTATTTTTTTGTTTTTTCTGAATTTTAATTAAATGTAAATAGGAATAGAGATTGTAGATGATTTTATTAGTAAAATGCACAGTAAAATTTAAATCTTTTATTATGCATGTATTAAATCTAACAGAAACTGTAATTTTTTTATTCTTATTTTTTTTATAGTAAACTTTAACAATTTTACTATACTACAGGGTTTTTGTGTGAATGACCAGATGTTTCAAATTCTGATTCTATGAATAGTGCTATTGTTCGAAAGTATTTTGCTGCTCCACAATGCTCTTGTGTTCTCTTGCTGCAGGTATGTCTCTCATGAAAATCCCTCCCTTAAAATTTTTGTAAAAATAATGAAATAATGAATAAATTTTACTATTTAAAGAACATTTTTATGAAATTATATTTCCGAAAATCATTTGCTGCTCATTTTTTAGTTTACCGCTTTTTTTTTCACTTCAAAAAAAAAAAATTGCGCCCTTTTTTTCCCAATATTCAGTGTTTGTTAACTAATAGCACATTTTCATCCGGTAATAAAGCCACACTAGTGTGGTTAACATACATTAGCACCAATAACAATAACTCCCTTTTTAAGGCACCAAAATTACTTTTAGGTATGTACACCAAAATTTATTGTTGATTTTTCTCAAATGCAGGGAGAAAATCTCATAATTATATCAAATGGACAATTCTTCAAAATCAAGCTCGTTCCATAATGTTTCTCAAAGTCCATTGCAGATTTCTCCCTATCCATATCTAGACATAATTATGTACATTTATTAAACTTAATAATGCATCTTGGAAATGTAACATCTATATTTTATAATTTAAAAATTGGGTTATTAGACACATGACACTAATTTTTTAACTTTTTTATTGGTGCATTTGTTCCCATATATATGGGCATATGGGAAACATTTTCGCATGGAAAATGCCGATGATGGACACATGACACAAGGCTGTGGAGGAGAAGTTGAGCTAGCCACCGTGATCAAAACCTAGTACGAGGGATGTTAGGTTACGTCGGAAATATACAAGATATCATTAAAGTGGACTTCTCTCCTTTCCAATGTGTTATTTTTAGGTGCAAGTAGTGGGACACCTTTTATCAGAATAATTTAAAGGCAGATCGCGATAGTAGGCTGATATGTATCAACTCCAGAAAGATGTGGGATGAAGCTAAGGAGCCTTATGTTTTTCCAAAACACTACAACCAGGTGTTTTTTTAACCAAATAGAGGTGGTTCGTATTGAGACATGACCCTAGATCAAAATATATTTTTGAGAAAAATATTGTTATCATGCCAATAGAGCTGGAAGATAATGAGGGTGATCATGAGAACAGAGAGTGATATGGTACACGTGTTATTTCATCATTTATACTATTTAAGATGGGTTTTTATAAAGAAGAGGACTTAACCTGATAGCTGAGACTCTTTTTTTCCGAACATTATAATATGTATTTTGAATTAATTGGTTTGCATTGTGTTAATGTTAAAATCATTTCACTTGATAATTTTCAATTACGTTGATCTTGAAAGAATGCACTGTATCAAGTTCTTTTTTTTTTATGTCAATTCCTAAAATAATACAACTACTTGATTTCTTTAAATAGTTTTTCACTATATCATTTCTTAAATAAATTCACCCTATTATATATATATATATGTGTGTGTGTGTGTGTGTGTGTGTGTGATATATTCAAAATTTAAAAATATGTATTGATGTATATTGCTATTTTTGGTATGTAAGATCATAATAAAATAATGATAATTCTAAAAATGAATGTATTTGCATTATTTTCTAAACTTTATTATGTTACAAAAATTCATATTATTCTAGATTTATTATTTTACAATTATTTATATTCATACAAATTTACAAAATTACAATTATGGTAATTTAACAATATGTATGGTATACATTTTACTTATGGTAGTTATGGTTCAAAATTGACAATTAATTTACAAATTTACAAATTTACAAATTTTACAATTTTAATAAAATTGAATCATGACAATACATGCAATTACAATTAAAATTTTACAATTTCACAATACAATTACAATTACAAATACAATTTTACAAATATTTCACATACAATTACAATTACGATTAAAACTACAATTTTACAATTTTACATACAATTACAATTAAAATTACAATTACAATTTTACATACAATTACAATTACAATTTTACAAATTTACAAATTTGCAAATTTTACAATTTTAATAAAATTGAATCATGACAATACATACAATTACAATTTTACAATTTCACAATACAATTACAATTTTACAAATATTTTACATACAATTACAATTTTACATACAATAAAATTAAAATTACAATTCCAATTTTACATTTTTACATAAAATTACAATTACAATCACAATACATACAATTACAAATAGAATTACCAATACATAATATTTAATAAATATCATGATTTAATATTAAAAATAAAGATCATGATCATGATAACCATCGTACAAATATCATATTTTAAAAGACACATTCAAATTTGCTAACATTATCTAATCATCGTGATCATGATCATCTAACAAAAATCAAGCATTGTATAACATCTATTAGAAAATTATATATTACAGAGCAATGCAACACAGAAATATGTGGAAACACAAACACAGAAAACATATAAAACCAGAGAGACACAGATATACGTGGTTCACCCAGTTTGGGCTACGTCCACCTTGAACAACCAGTTCTTCCTTTCTATTATCCAGCAAAATAAAGAGACACAACCTACAACGGATTTGATGTAATATCCTCTGTTCTCTCTCACAGTCTCCCTATCTGTTTCTCGCTCTGAGAATACACATACAATACACAGGCGCAATACAATACCCTCATACACAATGAGGGGTTGCCTTCTAGGGCGAAAAACCCTAAATTAAACATAACTTCTACTGTCAGATCATCCGCCTAATGAACGACCTAGATTGAATAAAAATTACAATACTTTTACAAGGAAATTTTACACCTATTTTTACATTATGTCCCCCCTGGACCCCCCAGGCAGCGTTTAAATGATGGGTGGTGTTTCTGCCCATTAATAACAGGGGTTCAACACTATGATACATCTAAACAAAGAAGATAATGAGGCTCCACACTCATCAACATCATCACAACAAAAACATCAAATACACATCTCATGTTTAAATAACTGCTATCACATACACATATATCTCCAAGCACATTGAATGAACATATCTAACATGATCTAACATTATACACATTACGATGAACATCCACATGTAAATTAAGTACATCAACATGAACATAAACTACATGCACTATATATATATATATATATATATATATATATATATATATATATATATATATATATATATATATATATATATATATATATATATATATATATATATATATATATATATATATAGATATATATATATATATATATATATATATATATATATATATATATATAATGTAAAAAATATACAAATGTAATGGAACTGCATATAAATGTCAAATATCTAGTGGTACTACATCAATACTATAACTAATACTCGAGGCCTACTTAGTCTATGTTGCCTCATGCACAAATGGATGTGCGTGCTCAACCAGAGGTGCCTGCTTAGTTGATGGTGCCTGTTGGTAAGATGGACATGCCTACTCAGGAGGTAGCGGCTGATTAGATGGTGTTTGCTCAAGAGGTGCCTATTGAGATGGTGTAGCCTGCTCAGTGGATGGTGCCTACTCAGATGGATGTGCCTGCTCAAGATCAGGTGCCTACTCAGTCGATGGTGTCTGCTCAGGACTAGGTGCCTGCTGAGATGGTGCCTTCTTAGAATATGCCTGCTCAAGACTAGATATTGGCTGCTCATCTCTTGCGCGAGGTGAAGGAGGAGGAGGTGGAGTACTAGAATGATCACTCCCCTCTTGATCATGATCATCTGATGAGCTGCTTTGTCGCGCATCTCCTTGGTGCCTATCCTTCCTAGTCCCCAGTGGCCTAGAAGCTCTGACGATACGACACATAAGGCTCATCATATTGCGGGGCATGTCCCTCCAGAGATCTGTGAGCATACAATCAACCTAGATCTCTCTGATCATTGCAGGGCGGACTCCCTCATCAAACAGGCGTCTACAAAATTGGTCACCCAACTCCATCCTGAATCGGATGTCTACCCTATGACGCATTCCTGTGGGTATCTACAGCCAAGGAGGTTTGTCACCTTGATCCATGACCTCTGCCATATCCTCTTCATATACAGGATCATCTGGTGGGGGTGGAATCATGTCCCCAACGAATGTGAAAATATCTACAAAATATATAGTAAACAACAATAATTATAAAATTTCATTAAAAAATCTAATAAAACAGGTTAAAGGACATGTTAGAGTAAATTTTATTCTAAGTAATTAAGAAAATAAAATGAAACTATATTAATTTAAAGAAAAAACTAATATTACCTCTAGCATCTGGTGGCTCATCCTGTATGAAGAGGATGTTGGTACACCCTCACCAATCCAAACCCGCGTAAGGACACGACACCATCACGAACACGTGATCATCAACACTAGCTAGCAGCTCCAGTGCATTAAAAGATATCCTGGCTGGATACTCGGACCGAATCCTCTTGGGCATCATCTTGCCCCACATATGCATCCATACATGTAACATCCCCCTACGAGGCTGAAGGATAAAAATAGGCCTCGTCTCCAGAAACCTCTAAAAAAATAAACAAAATAAATTTGAAGCAAAAGGGAAGGTAAACCTCCCACGTGCCTGAGAACGGAATCTATCTAATGCTATACAAAACTGCAACAAAAAAATGGAAAACCATCTCAAAAGTTGTGGCGTGTGGAATAAAGAATCAACATAAAATAAAAGAGGGAAAATAGTGCACTTCCCGTCACTATTATAATATAAAATAGTCATCACTAGTAGTGTGAGGCACCTCACATCCTCTAGAAAAAACGAAGCAATGCGTAACCTAAACACCAGAAACCTGAAAATCTGCAGGAGAAATTATTTCATCCCTAATGCATCTATGGGAGTACGCCAACTGATTCCCTGCTGCATAACTGATGGGGACATCTAGGAATGGGGAAAAATACTGCCCTCTCCTAGATAGGCTAGTAATAAAATAAATGTCCTCCTCAGTGGGCTGGTACCACTGGACAGGACCGACCTGGAAAGTCTGTCGGTGGGCATCCCACCTGTAGATCAACTGTCCTAATAACCCACTGTGCCCTTTAAGGGATGTATCCTCCTCATAGAACTTAAGGAGGCCTACCTCCCATAATAGAAATTGGGTGGGTGTCATAATACAGTGAGGGTACAAAAGTCTCTCTCTCTCGTGACCCTCTGATTGCTGTATCATGTTATAATTTTCCTCCCTCTGCTCTTGTTGTTGCCTTCCCTCTCTCTCTTGACGTCGCTGAATGATTCACTTGTTAAATACATCAACCTCCCTCATCCTTAAAACATAAATTTTTTTATTAAATGACAAATGTATTTAAAAATATATAAATATAACTCTTATAAAAAATAAAAATTTGGTGCACCCAAAAAAACAGTCATAGACCACCATTGGTGCGTACCTGTCTATCGCGCACCGCGATTGGTGCGTACTTCTCTATCACGCACCAACCACGGTGTGCATGAAAAAACTTCACGCACCGCGAAAAAAACAAATATTTTTCTGTGGTGCGTTGACCAAAATATCTGCCACAAGGCAGTTGTTAAAGCACATGTACCGCTGTAGATAATGGCTGGTGCATTTCGGTAAATGACCACACCACCGTACATAGTGTTATTTTTAAAAATTTTAATTTTTTGGTGCGGCCAAAAACCGACATGCCCCGCTCTATTTTATTTTTCTCGGTGCACTTTTTCTTGGTAATGCACTGGACCGCCTGGTGTTGTTTCCATTAACATCATTCGTGGTGCGGTCTGTAAATTTACAAGGAGCACCATGAATGGTGTGAGCTGAACGACTCGAACGCACTGCGTATAATTTTTTTTTTAAACGGTGAATTTTAAGTCAATTTAAGAAATTTATCTGCTAAAAGCTTAAGTTGGTGAGAAACAAGTATATTACCTGCACATTTTCATGTCGATGAGGCATCTTTGCAATGGAATACTAAAAATCAAAATTTTCCACCGTTTTTCAAAATTTTAACTCCACACAGAGAGAAATGGATGGTAGTAATGCACGCAATGGAAGCATGGATGGCAAGGAACCTAAGAGAAGAAAAGCCCACACTGGTGCTTGAGAGATCTAAAGCACTATAAAAATTAAAAATGAATTTTTTTACGGACGATAATTTTTTTTTAATAAATTAACCCTTTTTCGGTGCACTCGATTATGAGACGCACCAAGTGGTTGTATCAATGACACACTAAACTTCTTGGCGGTGCATTGGATTACTGATACACACCGGGACGGTTTGTATGAAGAGCACAATGTCTCAGTGTGCCACTTGATAGTATGCACCAGTGTGCTTTATATAAAATGCACTATTGCGTGTTATGATTAGAAACACACGGAAAAAAAAAAAAAAAACATCCACAAAAACCTCCACTCGCCAACCTCCTCTTGCGACCTTTGTTACAAACAGATATCTGAGCTATTTTTATAAGGGCTTCCTCAAAAACATCGGTTAGAGGGTCTTTTTCTTGTAGTGGCCATGAATAAATGATACCTTTTAGTGTGTTTGATCATGACCGAAATGACCTGATATCTTAGAAATGTAGCAAAATTACTATGAAAAATATGGAGCTAGTGATAAAAGGTTGCGAAAAAGGAGGATAATTCAAGACTTCAAAAATGTAGGTTGGATTAATGTCAAACCACCTATCTACAATCAATGACCAAGATTAATTGAGGGGCCCCACTTTTCGAAACTCGAAACCACCATTGGGGGTTTTTACATTACCAAATATTTAGGTTGAGCCCTGGCTGAAACATAACATATGTGTATGGTGTAGAAATTATATAACTGATATGTTATACATCTAAGATTCTCCTGATCACACACTATTTGACTTCATGCACAATACAGAATCTCTTCTACCATTGATCATTAATTGCGGAAATAAAATCAATTGCATGCACACATTAAAACCATAAACATTTACACTTATGAACATAGTATTTTATGGGAAAGATTAAAGCTGAAAAACCCCAACTATCTATATATTATATGTCATAGAGATCATGTAACAATCATCATATAAAGCTCCTCACAAGCTCTCAATACAATCTCCAATTGCTACACACTAATCAGGTCCGATCTAGCAAATCTCATGCTCTAATCTCTACCACATGCTAGCCTACCTATACTGCGCAATCACTGCTGAAGAATGGCTCTGAATGAAATCGAATTGGTCCAGCCTTTCTCACGCAATCCTCATTGGCATCTCCAACCACTGTGTGTTGCAAATCATGCAACACTATATTCACAACTGATAGTCACACTGCTCTTTCACCTACCACCTATCTCTTCACTCGGTCTCCCTGGTCTCCACCGAACCGTCCATGCACTGTAACCGTCCATGCACTATAGTTAATCGATGTAATATTTAGTTGATTAATGTATAATATAGTGAATTAATTAATAATCAATTAATTACCTCACTAGTGTATCAATCAATTAGACTAGATACAACTAGCCTAACTGAGCTTAACTCGCTTAAACTGAACACAACTCCACCAACTACCTCAATAACTCCACCAAACTCTTTCACATGAGTTCTAACTGAAGTATCCATGCAATAGCTCCACTTAACCCTCATGAATAGCGTAATTCCTTCTTTCAGCTCCTGTGCCACATCTATGCACTCAACTGAAGTGCTCCAAGAGAATAAGATAATGTTTATAGTCCAAATATTATTAAGAGCTAATAATATTTGACATATTTATTTTTAGACTGGAAATCTAAAAATAGATTCCGACCAATATGTCTAAAAATATAAGTCCATCTATTTTTCCAACTTGACCAACCATCCACAAATAGCATCCTGCAACTCATAGAATATGATAGACATAGTCTAAAAATAGACATAGTCTAAAAATAGACTTGTGCCAAAAATAGCCTGCGGGCCCACTTAGTGAAGGCGACTTCTTTCCACTAAGCTCATCATCTTGTTGCAATCTCAACACTCCCTCTCAACAATATAGGGATTATCTGCCACCCCGATCCTATCCCTGTGGTATTCAAATTTTCTCCTGGTGAGCGCCTTCGTCAAGATATCAACATCCTGATCCTCTGTGGGAATGTATGAAAGTAACATGATATTCCGTTGCACACAATCTCTGATATGATGATACCGGATGCCAATGTGTTTATATCTATCATGAAATATTGGATTAACCAAGAGTTTGATGCAACTCTGATTATCACAATATATCACAGTAGGATCCAAGTGTGAACCAAACAACCCGACCAGGATCTTCCTCGTCCATATAGCCTCGCATGCAGCCAAACTCGCTGCCATATACTTAGCCTTTGCTTAAATGAGTGCCATGGATCTCTGCTTCCTGCTGTTCCAAGAAACTGCTGTCGACCCGATACTGAAAATCCCTCCATATGTGCTCTTTCTGTCCGTTGGGCTTCCTGCCCAATCTGCATCCGTGAAGCCACATCGCTTCACCTCATCCGACTGTCTGTACCATAATCCATATCCCGATGTGCATCTGAGATATCTCAATACATGCTTGCCTGCCTTCCAAAAGAGCTTGGTAGGCTTAACCATAGCTTGTAAAAGCTGGTTAACTACGTAGCATATGTCGAGTCATGTATTGACCAGATACATGAGCGACCCCACCAACTGCCGGTAAACAATGGCATCCACTACCTCTGCCAATGTAGCATCCTCTTTCCTCCAACCACCAGGAAGAGGAGTGTCGATAGGCTTGCAGCTATGCATGTTGAACTTCTCCAGTATCTCCCGGGCATACTTGGCTTGAGACACAAACAGTCCATCACAGTGCTACCAAATTTCCAATCCCAGGAAATAATGAAGGAGGCCCAAGTCCTTCATCTCAAACTCCTTTGCAAGATCAGCCTTGCATGAGTGTATCAACCATTCATCACCCGTCAAAATCAAATCATCTACATAAAGTATAATGATTAGCAACTTACCCTCCACCACAATCTGGTATAGGTTCGGACCCACCTCACTCTTGGAGAATCCAAGTCCGGTGAAATAACTGTCTATCCATGTGTACCAAGCACGAGGTGCTTGTTTCAACCCATACAATGCTCTTTTGAGCCTGCACACATGCGACTCGCTGCTGAAGATCTCAAAACCTTCGAGCTACTCTATGTACACCTCCTCCTCAATCACTCCATTGAGGAACATAGTTTTCATATCCATCTGATGAATGCGCCACTCCATCTGCGCTAAGAGAGCAAGAATCGTTCGTATGGAAGAATACCTTGCGACAGGTGCAAAGGTTTCCTCATAATTGATCCCCTCAATCTGTGAGAAGCCTCGAGCAAAAAAACTTGCCTTGTACTTCTTCACACTCCTATCAGCTGCTTGCTTCACTTTGTAGATCCATCTTGAACCTACCATTGATTTCCCTTCCAGCCTTGGGACAATCTCCCATGCACTGTTTCGGACAATCGAATCGTACTCTTCCACCATGGCATCTACCCATGTGAGGTCCTCCACAGCTTCCTCGAAAGAGGATGGCTCTGTCACGATACACTTGCTCATAAGAGCCATGTATCCAGTATACCAGTCAGGTGACTGTCTCTGTCTGCATTGTGATGTAGGTGCTCCTACAATCTACTCTGCATTCTGAATCAGTCACTCAGCTTCTGTAGTGTGCTTCCGCCCTATGATGGTTGGCGCTGCATGAGTGGTCTCTTCCACTCCATGAGCCTCCTCTTGTGGCTGATCCACATCCTGAGGCTCATCCTTAGGAAATAATAGCTCCTCATCTGCATGCAAGTGTGGCTCCCTCTCAAGCGAACACTTCATGGCTTTCTCCTCATGAAATTTGATATCCCATCACATAACAGTCTTCCGACTATCTGGAAAATACACACAAAAGTTGTGGAGTGTATCAATGTACCCCACAAATATCCCAACCTCTGCGGTCAGCTCCAAATTCTTCCTGGCATCCTTCGTCACATGAATGTAAACAGGTGAACTAAAAATCCTCAAATGAGAAATATCAAGCCTCTTACCAGAAAATGCCTCCTCGGGTGTACTCATGCCAAGTATCCTGTGAGGACAATGGTTTTGCACATAAACCGCAGTATTGCATGCCTCAACCCACAAGTGTATGGGAATGCCATGATCATGCAACATTGCCCGTGCAACACCCACGATTGTTCTGTTCTTTCGCTCATCGACCCCATTCTGCTGTGGGTTATGAGGCGCTATGAGCTCTCTTCAAATTCCTTCTACGCTGCAAAAGTCCTTAAATTCGCCAGAGATGAATTCACCACCATTGTCACTCCTAAGAGCCTTCACCTACTTCCCCGAATCTTTCTCCACCAATGCCTTGAACTTACAGAACTTTGAGTATGTCTCGCTCTTCTTCTGCATGAAGAAGATCCAGCACTTACGAGAAAAATCATCAACAAATATCACATAGTACCTGTGCTTTTTTGTCGAAGCTATTGAGAAAGTTCCACACATGTCTGTGTGAATTCTCTCAAGGATCGTTGTGGCATGACTATCCTTCTTGTGAAAGGTGGATTTCACAAATTTTCCCAAAGTACATCCCTTACACTGATCTGACTGCGCAAGTGTACCTTTGGGAAGCCCAGTAGAAATCTGCTGCAAAATTTTCAAAGCACCATGGTGAAGATGGCCCAATCTCCTGTGCCATAGCTCGCCCTCATCCCGGCTCACCACTCCTTCTGCCTTGCCTGCCATTGCTGCACAACCATCTACCTGCAACTGATAAAGGTTCTTAACTCAAACCCCTATCCTTCGAGTTTCACCAGTTGCCTTACTGCGCAGGAAAGCCTTTCCCTCGCTAAAGACAACATCATATCCCTTGTCTTCTAACATGGCCACCGAGATCAGATTCTTCTTCAATCCTGGAACATGCATCACTTCCTTCAATATGAAGGGTTTACTAGACTCCCTCTCAAAGGAAATGGTACCGATATCGGTCACACTATATCTACCATCATCGCCCATCTCAATGTGCACTCCAAGATTCTTCTCATCCAGATCACTGAACAAATCTTTGTCTCTGGTCATATGAAAAGATGCACCACTGTCAAGAAACCACACTAAACCCATCACACTTGAGACCAAGCATGTGATCAACGAAAAATCCAGCTCAAACTGTGAGGCTAAGGCCTCTCTAGCTGTAAATCTAGAAGCCTGCTTATTTTTCTTCTTATGTGGACAATTAGTGGCGTAATGTCCGTGTTGGTGACAGTGAAAGCACTTCACCTTGAACATGTCCTGCTTCTTGCCTTTTGCACTGGATTAAGAAGCATTCTTCTTGCTATTCCCCTTCCTTGCTTTGGAAGCCAGAGCGAAATTTTCTTCATCTGCACTCTTCGATGAAGATTCGTCCCTGGTATTCCGCCTTATCTCCTCTTGCACAAGATCCGACCAAAGTCGCTCCCATCTTGGCAATTTCTCCTGACCATTGACAGAGTCTTGATAGGAATGCCAACTCTTCGGAAGCCCAAGGAGAGCCAAGCTCACCAAGTCCTCATTATCTACAGTAACCCCCACACTTCCCAGCTCATCCCTGCATTGGACAAACTTCGTGAGGTACTTGGGTATACTATGGCGTTTCTCCATTTTTATGTTCCTGAGTTTATCCTTGAGCGCCAACTTCCTCTAGTCGCTCTTTCTTTGAAATAAATCTGTCAAAGCTTTCCACATCAAGAATGGAGAAGCTTTACCATGAAGGCTAGACACTATGTGATCATTCACACCTTCCAACAGAATCCTTCGACATTTTTCTGTCTTATTTTGCCATGCATCAAGTGTGGCAGCATCGCTAGAAGCAGGTTTTGGAATTTATGCATCTATGAACTCCTTCAACCCATTGTCATCCAGCACCACCTCCATCCTATCCTTCCATGAAATATAATTTGAGCTACCCTCAAGGACATACTCCAATCGCAATCCGTTGAAAGACATCTCAACTTCGACACCAAGAAAACACTGCTGCAAATTCGAATTACACCAGCACAAAACTCAACCGCTTCAATGTTTTGCAATTGCTTTAATGATAAATATTGCTCCAATACCATGTAGAAATTATATAACTGATATGTTATACATCCAAGATTCTCCTGATCACACAGTATTTGACTTCATGCACAATATAGAATCTCTTCTACCATTGATCATTAATTGCGGAAATAAAATCAATTGCATGCACACATTAAAACCATAAACATTCACACATATGAACATAGTATTTTATGGGAAATCTTAAAGCTAAAAACCCCCAAATATCTGTATATTATATTTCATAGATATCATGTAACAATCATCATACAAAGCTCCTCACAAGCTCTCAGTACAATCTCTAATTGCTACACACTAGTCAGGTTCGATCTAGCAAATCTCATGCTCCAATCTCTGCCACCTGCTAGCCTGCCTCTACTGCGCAATCACTGCTGAAGAATGGCTCTGAATGAACTCAAATTGGTCCAGCCTTGCTCATGCAATCCTAATTGGCATCTCCAACCACTGTGTGTTGTAAATCATGCAACACTATATTCACAACTGATAGTCACACTGCTCTTTCACCTACCTCTTCACTGGTCTCCACTGAAACTGTCCATGCACTGTAGTTAACTGATGTATTCTTTAGTTGATTAATGGGTTAATAATTAGTGAATTAATTAATAATTAATTCACACCACTCTCACTAGTGTATCAATCAGTTAGACTAGATACAACTAGCTCAACTATGTTTAACTCAGTTAAACTGAACACAACTCCATCAACTACCTCAATAACTCCACCAAACTCTGTCACATGAGTTCTAACCGAAGTATCCATGCAATAGCTCCACTTAACCCTAAGGAATAGCGTAATTCCTTCCGTCAGCTCCTGTGCCACATCTGTGCACTTAACTGAAGTGCTCCAAGAGAATAAGATAATGTTTATAGTCCAAATATTATTAAGAGCTAATAATATTCGAAATATCTATTTTTAGACTGCAATCTAAAAATAGATTCTGCCCAATATGTCTAAAAATAGAATTCCATCTATTTTTCCAACTTGACCAACCATCCAAAAATAGCATCCTGCAACTCATAGAATATGATTGACATGTCTAAAAATAGACATACTCTAAAAATAGACTTGCACCAAAAATAGCCTGCAGGCCCACTTAGTGAAGGCAACTTCTTTCCACTAAGCTCATCATCTTGTTGCAATCTCAACATATGGAAAGGAAGAGAGTGGGACCAAGTAAAAACTCTAGTTACTAGAACCATGCCATTGGGTTGTCAGACATTAGGGAAAGCCATAAGCACCATTCCAAGGAGAGGTTTGATGTCAATGGGCTGATACTGATCATCTCCCATCACCCACAAGCATACATGCACACTACAAGGAAAATACCCTCTAGTGGATGTTTTTTAGGAACCCCTTATAAAATTACCCCAGACATTTGTTTCTAGTGGAGGTTACTAGAGGAGGTTGGCAGGTGGGGGTTTTTGCGGATGTTTTTAGTTCGGTGCTCTAATCATCTTAAATTGCACCAGTGCGTTCAACAAGAGAAAGCACTGGTGTGCACAAAACATTGACACAATGGACACCGTGTGCTTCGTACACACCTGCACGGTGCATCTTATTACTGTAGCACACCAGTGCTTTACAAATAATCTACACAAGTGCGTCCAAAAACACTACGCTAAAACTGAAATAGGCCGATGCGGTCTTAGGAAACCACACCGGTGCACCTATAAAACCTCGCGCACCGGAACATGGTTAAATAAAAAAAAAATTAAGGCAAAAAAACCACATTTTTCACTTTTCTCAGTGCTCCAGAGCTCTCAAGCACTGATGCAATTTATCCTTGTCTGATCCGCCCTGATATCGGTGCTCCCATTGCACCCATTGCATGCACTACTGCTGTGCATTGCCCACCAATCTCCAGCTTGAATTTTGCAAAACAGTGAGAAAATTTTATTTTTCAAATTCTATAGCCAATATGCCTCCTCGACAGGCAAATGTATAGGTATTTTTCTTATTTTTCCATAATTAAGCCTTTTAGTGGATTAGAATTTCAAATTACTTTAAAATTAACCATTTAAAAGAATATTTTTTTTTGGTCACGCGGTACACTTGGGCCGTTCGGCTCGCATTGGTTCATGGTGCTGCCGGTAAATTTACAGGCCGTGCCGCAACTAGTGCTAAAGATATCTACACCGGTTCTGGGGTGGTACCAAAAGGCACATCGTGTTATTTTAAAATTTTAAAAAATGTGCGATGCGGTCGGTGTTGACCATGTGGAATAGCGGAAATGCAGTGCGTTGAATTAAATATCCACCTCGGGTCGGGTACTTTTGTCAGCGCACCGGATTATGCATTTCGACAGGGTCAACGGTACTGCCTGGTAAAAGACCACACCATTGACTATGTAATGATGTCAAGATTTTGGTGCGCTGACTGAACTATATGCCCCGGGGCATAGAGTTTAGTCATCACACAACACTCTCGACACCGTACAGTCAATTGTGCGCTGAAAATTTTTAGGTGCACCGTCGCTGGTGCACTGAATATTTTCTGGTGCACCGCCACCGGTGCACGACAAAAAAAGATGCACCGGTACCGATGCATGCCTGTTTTTTGTGGCGCACTGACTGTTCTGTTTTTTTTTCCAAAATAAATTATATATGTATATTCCTAAATACATGTCTCATTTAATAAATTTTTTTTATTTAATATGTCAAACATTCAAAGATGTGAAAGGAGAGAAGAGGGGGAACACTAGCAACAAAAAGCGAACTAGTATAACATGGTTCACCTATGGGAGGCATGAGAGAGGGGGAGAGATGCGTACCCTTGTCCTATTACAATAAATACCCAGGGGCTCCTAAGGCAGGTAGGCCTCCTCAAGTTCTATGAGGAGGCTACTTACCTAAATAACCATGGTGTGTTTTTGAGACATCTTATCTGTAGGTGGAATGCCCACCGATAGGATTTCCGAGTTGGTCCTAACTAATGGTATGTGCCCACTGAGGAGGACATATATTTCATTAAAAGGCTATTGAGGAGAGGGGTGGATTTTCCCTCTTTCCCAAAGGTTCCAGTTGGATATGCAACATGGATTTAATTGGTGTACTCCCAGAGATACATTAGCACATATATACTATCTCCTTCAGATTTTCAGGTCTCCGGAGGTCAGTTACGTATTGGTGCATTTGGTAGTTAGGAGGTGAGGTGACTCTCACTTATGATTTCGACCATTTCACACAACACCAGTGATAGGAAACACATTAGTTGCTCACTTCTAAATTGTGTTGATTCTTTAGTATAGGAGCCATGACTTGTCAGGTGGTCTGCCATTTTTTTGCGACAGTTCTGTACAGCCTTAGATAGATGTCGTGCTCATGCACAAGAGAGGGTCAACTTCCCTTTTGCTTCAGAGTTTTTTTATTTTTTATTTGGGAGGTTTCTAGAGACGAGGCCAACTTTTTTTCGGCAGCCTCATAGGCCGATGTTCGAGGCACATATTCACGTGTGGGGATAGATGATTCCCAAGAGGGGCAAGATTGTGTTTTCCGTGAGGATATCACATGATGCACTGGAGTTTCTAGCCAGTGTTGATGAGCATCCCTTCATTATGGTCCCCTGTCCTTATGTTGGTTTGGATTGGCGAGGGTGTGCCAACATCCTCTTCATAGATGATGAGCCACCGGATGATAGAGGTAATATTACTGTTTTATTTAAATTTATTCTATCATGCTCTTTAACCTATTTTTATTAAATTGTGTAATGAAATTGTCTAATTACTATTGTGTACTTGTATATATTTTGTAGACGTTGGGTCTTTTGATGGCGAGGACATGCTATCACCACCACATGATCCAGGTGTGGATCCTGATGGCGATCAAGATATGCCAGATGCCGAGGATCATCAGGAGGCTGGTGCATAGAGACCTACTCCTGCTGGTGCACCGATACTGCCTTTTGCTAGGCGCGGTAGGCTTGATAGTAGATACGTGATGGAGTAGGGCGACCAACTCACTGCATTTATTGTTGAGGTGAGAGCTAGGCCTGTTACTATGAGAGACATATAGGGCAATGGTATGATGTTACATATGTGGAGAGGCATGTCACGTGACATGTATAGCCTGGTGTGACATGTCGTAGGAGCTACAACCTTAGTTACGCGGCTGAGGAGGACCGTTGCATGTTATAGCCATGGTTAAGATGCAGCATGTGATTGACAGTTCGCAAGCAGCGATGCATCATCTGATGATCGTTCACCTCATGCCACACTAGATGAGCAGCCTCCACTAGCATCAAGCAGCAGTCATCATGGAGAGCAGGCTGGGCCATCGACCACATCTAGTCAGCAGCCAGCAGCATCTAGCAGTATTCATGATCATGAGCAGGCTGGACCATCGACCATGTCGAGTCATCACGATGAGCAGTCGATAGTTGATCCTGATCAGCATGAGGCACCAGTACCATATCAACGGACATGTGATGATCAACATGTATCCGAGCTTGTCGAGGCTACACTATTGAATGAGAAGGCCTCGACTAGTACTGCTATTGATGATGTACCACCAGTTGATTCAAGACATTTATATTACAACTGTATATTTTTGACATTATATATATATATATATATATATATATATATATATATGGTCCATGTATTTTATGTTCATGTTGTAGTTGTACTTAATTTACATGTTGGTGATCATCATGATGTGTATATTTTTAGGCCATGTTAGATATGTTCATTTAATGTGCAACTTGCAGATAGATGTGTATGTGATAGAAGTTATTTGACATGAGATGTATATTTGATGTTTATGTTGTGATGACGTTATACAATGCTAATTGTGTTTTGTTAGATGATCATGATCACGATGATGTTAGCGAATTTGAATGTGTTTTTTAGTTGAATATGATCTTTGTACGAAGGTTATCATCATCATGAGGTTTATTAATTAATTTAATATTAAATGACCATAACATTTATTAAATATTATGTCGTGATTGTAATTGAAATTTTAATTTGATTATATGTAAAATTGTAAAATTGTATTTGTATTTGTAATTGTAATTTTAACTGTAGTTGTGTGTAAAATATCTCTAAAGTTTTAATTGTAATTGTAATATTTAATTTATTGTGAAATGATTGTAATTGTAATTTTATATATGACACATTGTAAAATTAAAATTGTAATTCTAATTGTATGTAAAATTATAAAATGTAATTGTATTTGTAATTGTAATTGTATGTAAAATATTTGTAAAATTGTAATTCTAATTGTATGCAAAATTTTAATTGTATTACTGTGAAATGATTGTAACTGTAAAATTTTATTTGTAATTATAATTGTATGTAAAATTCTAAAATTGTAATTATAATTCTAATTGCAATTGTATGTGAAATTGTAAAATTGTAATTGTAATTTTAATTTTAATTGTAATTGTATATAAAATATTTGTAAAATTTTTATTGTATTAATTTGAAAATTTTAATTGTATTAATGTGAAATGATTTTATTAAAATTTTTAAATTTGTAAATAATTGTAAAATAATAAATCTAGAATAATATGAATATTTGTAACATAATAAAGTTTAGAAAATAATGTAAATAAATTCATGTACTTTAGAATTATCATTATTTTATTATGATCTTACATACCAAAAAAAAGAACTTTATACAGTATTCCATTTTTATTGAGATCAACATAATTGCAAATTATCAAGTGAAATATTGATTTTAACATTAATTTAAAATACATATAATAATGTTTCGAAAAAAAGATTCTTATAAGGTATGAGGTAATTAAATCCTCTTCTTTATAAAAATCCATCTTAAAAAGTATAAATATTGATGAATTAATAACACATGTACTAATTCCATTGAACAGATTTTAGAAGAATTCGAGTATATTACCATTGCGTTGCCTCTTATGGATGATAATTCCATGAACATATTTTAAAAGAATTCGAGTGTCCAAAATGCAATAGACAAAAAAAAAAAAAAAAAAAAAAAAAAAAAGAAAAAAAAAACATTTTTGGACTATTTTCCATTTTATTAAAAGGTTTTTGAGATTTTTTGTGGGGTTTATGGGTTCATGGGATAGTAGAGAGTACCGACCCTGCCGTATGGGTATTTCATTTAAATTTTTCCTAGCTGTGATATGACCGAATCTTGTAGCTATGCATTTAACAAAGAACCCATATATTTTGAGAATATGATTGAAGACTGTTGTCATATACTTGAGAACTATTCCATTTCTTCACCATATTAGCACAAAATAGAAAGAATAATTTCTTTCACCATAATAACACACAACTTTCAAAAAAGAAAAAACTCCATTATGTGTTTCGAGGAATTTTACGCAAATGATAGGCATTTATATGGAGTTTTATCCATATTCTGCAATTTAAATAGGGTTGGAGGGAGCTTACAATCTTGTATCTGTTAGTAACTGGACCCTTTGGTAGAATCGAAGAAAATTAAGGCAGATTCCTCGGCAAAGTAGACTGGCCATAATCAATTCCTTCGAGACCTCAATATAATAAATAGATATGCATGTCAGAGGCTCCTGTTGTCACCTTTTCTTGTTGCAGGTTATGGGAAGGTTCAAGTTTATTTTTCTGAAAGAAGAAGAGGTGTATTTTTTAAAGAAATGGCCCAAATATTTTCACAACAAAATGTACATTTCCAACATGTCTAAAAACTAAAATATCTCCAAGTTCAATAAACTGCTCAGAAACAAAAATCTCCCAACCATTTGTGAAAACTACCCATGTCTTATCATAGCATAGTTTCACATGCCACAATTTCCCACTTGGGCCTTGTAGTATTGCATCTTCACACACCCCACATGACATTCTCTCCACATAATCAGTGGGGTCCTCCTGGAATGCATTGGAAGAATAGTTATTTCCATCAAGAATTTATCCAATTCTAATTCTTAATTCTAATTCTCAAGAATAAAAAAAATTCTGATTCTAATTACATATTTCCATCAAGAATAAACAAAATTCTATTCTGAAATTCTATGGTTGGAGTTCACTAAATTTTGGTGTACACACCTAAAAGTAATTTCGATGCCTTAACCGCAAATTGGTGCTAATGCACATATAACTGCACCGATGTGTTTTAGTTATTGCGCACCGGTGATGTGTTACCAATGGACGCACCAATGTAGTTTTATTAGGTGATGCACCGGTGATGAATAACCGCAAATAAAAAAAAGTGCAACTCTATTTTCTTTAAGTGAATAAAAAAGCGGTAAATTGAAAAGTGGGTGGAAAAATATTTTCTAAAATATAATTTCATAAAAAAATTCTTTAAATACTAAACACTTTTCATTATTTCACTATTTTTGCAAAAACTTTCAGCCAAATATTTGTAGGAGACATACCTAGAGCAAGAGAGCACGAGAGCACTTTGGAGCAGTGAAATACGTTCGAACAGAAGTATTCAGACAATCAAAATTCCAAACCTCTAGTGATTCAAACCCTGTAGCATAGAATTTCAAACAATCTCATGATTAAATTTGATTTTTTTTTTTTACTTTTTCCGCAGTTTTTTTACGAAGTAAGAAAAAAATTTCAATTTGTTTTTCATTTTAGAAACAAAAAAAATAAAAAAATTCTATTTTTACCCTAAACCCTTCATTCTTTTTTATTCTTCCCTTTCTTCTCCCTATTTCTATGATTTTAGAATTAGAGCTTTTCATTTTAGATTCACACCCAAACCACGTGATGACTTGCATAGTCGGATCCCAATCCATATCGGCCCTTGCGTGAATTTTTGAAAAAAGTATTTTTTTTTATCAGTGCGCCCTGCATAACCTAACACACATGTGCGCTGTATTATCCAGCACAGTGAAAAATTACTATGTATTAATTTTATTTTTTTAATCAGTGCACCATATGTAAAATAGGGCACCGGTACGCTATTTCATTATGCCACACCGCAAACGTGCTGTTTTGCAAGAAATTGTTTTATTGTGTTAATCGATGCACCATGTAACATATAACGCACCACACCGAGTCTCCTATTTGATAGAGAGCACCGTATGGTGGTCCCTTGTTTGTGCGTGGCGTTTATGCTACAAATACTAACACTGGACGATTTTTATTATTTTCCGTGTTAATCGGTACAGTGGTTAACATGTAACGCACCAGTGCTTTGTGTCGACATAAAGCACTGTACGGTCTATTATACTGTTTGTGCAGTGCATTTATAAGACCTCCACGCACCAACGTTGGTGCGCACACCATGAATGGCACACCGATTTCTTGAGATTTTTTTTTTTTTTATCCCGAAAAGTTGACAATTTATTTATAAATATATTAATGAATGATATGGTACAGGTTTCATATTGATAAAGAATTGACTGACAAGAGATCAAGTAAAAAAAATACTAATAACACATCAAGAAAAGAAAAAAAGGCAAGTTCTTTGTAAATTCTTTACAAAAAATATTATTTTTGAACTATATGTAAGTTTAACTAGTATGTATTGTTTATTGTGTATCGTGAAGAGCCACAAAATGATGAAGCTCGATAAGATTATTTCTAATCTAGGACAAGAAGAGTGTAAAAGCTTGATGGAAAAATTGCAAAAGGATGAATCAGGTGAATGAAAAAATACTATTGATTCAATATTTTTATTTTTTTAAATATTTTCATTAATAATATACTTAAAATTATTAGATAACATGTGTCAAACAATATATTAATTCACATCTGTTTAATGTTCTACATGGACCAAAGACTCAGAAAAGGAATGTTCTAAGAAAAGAAAAAAAATAGAACATGCAAATGAAAATGAATTTCTCCTTAGCTCATCTGGAGTGGTGTTGGAGGTTAACGAAAGGGGGAAAACTTTTACAAAAGTTTGAGGGATCTAGTGGAACAAATGTATAGATGTTCTTTCCACTTACAATACAAAAATCAATCCAATGATTCCAAGAACCAAATTTTATCTAAACTACAGGAATAGTTTCTTGAGAATTGGTCAATGAGACATGTCAAACTTTTAATAGGAAAAATGTACAACAACAAAAAAGAATGAATGAAAAAGTAATATTCCTTTAAATGTTTGTCTAGCTAGACTTATTTATAAATATCACTTTTGTTATATTTACTTTTCATATATCAATATAAAAATTAAATAGTTTATTGTCATGTTACATTTTCAGGAAGATTATGAAAATATCAAAAGATGAATGAGTTGATGTCAAAAATATGCCAATAGGAATGTCCAAAAAGGTGTACAAGGAGATGGTCAAAGAAATGGACAAATTGCATCGCAGGAGGAGCCATCTCAACAACAACGTGTTTCAACTATAATATGTAATCATTGAATTTTTCGATCATTAGGTACAATAAATAAACAATCCATCATTAAATATTAATTTTCAAGTATTTTGTCATAAAGAAAAGAAAATGGAAACTCCATTCAACACATAAAACATGATGACAAGGAAGAAAGGGTTGATATCTAAGTTTGTGAGTAATTGTTACTTCCTTATAAAAAATTAACTAGATTTCATTTTTTTTTATTTTTTAAGTTGTTTTACAAAAATCATCATTGAATTTCTTCAAATAGGTGCTAACATATAAAGAAGAACCATCAGACGAATTGATTGAAATTGGGTTAAATATGGGTTGTGAGCATATGTTGGCATATCGTAAATTAATTATGGAATTTTTAAGTATCTATCGATCTTGTTTCACTTAGTTCCGTCTATAATTAATAGAACAAAAAAACATTTTATATTAAACATATGATTTTTTATGGTGTATAAAACTTCCACAAAACAGAGTACGGCACTGCGCCAATAGATGAAATCTTGAAAGATGGCATGTTACATGGTTTTGAAAGAATGTGTATAGTTTATGAGTCAATTGTTGCAATGTTACATCATTTATTTTTTATTTACATTGATTTATATTATTTAATATTGCAATTTTCATTATTCTCACCAATGTATATACGCCCATTACAATATATTTTTATGTTTGTAGATGGAAGGTGAAGAAGAAGAAAACAATCAACATAGTGAACAAAACATTCCTGAAAATAACCGATCATGGAAGTAGCTCTAACAGTGACAACAGTTCAAGCGAAGAATGATGATCACTATGTTTGGATATCAAAGCAAGACATTGTATTTTTTGAAATATTATCTTGTGAAATCAAACATTTTGTTTAATGTAATGGACATAGTGTCCCAATTGAAAGGCAAAGGGATACCAATAATTGTCCCATTTTGTATGACAAAGACTGTCTTATATATATATATATATATATATATATATATATATATATATATATATATATATATATATATATATCATAAAATATGTTTTAATTTATTCTATTGCGTTCTCCATTGTCACTGTGAAATGTAATATCACTGATTAAATTTATGGATGATTAAATATTATAATGATGAGATGTGAAATTTAATAATATGATATAACAAATTAATCCAAACATCACATTCAAATGCACTAATAAAAATGTAATTCATATGAATACTGTTATAAGACATATATGTGTCGACTTTTGATGAATAATGAATTTTAAAAAATCACAATAATTATGATATGATATAGCAAATCAATCCAAACATCACATTCAAATGCATTAATAAAAAATTAATTAATATGAATACTGTTATAAGATGTGTCGACTTTTGATGAATAATGAATTTTTAAAAATCACAATAATTGCACTATCACAGCTTGATGTTTCTAAAAAATACAAAATGAACACCAATGCGTGTCCATTACTGTACACTGGTGCATTTGTATGATGTAGCACACCGGTGTGTTTGTATGACCTATGGGAACCACACAAATACCAAAACCAATTAAAAATCTGGGTGCGTTTGTGCGATACTGCGCACTGGTGTGTTTATGTGAGACTACGCACCGGTGCATTTGTATGACCTGTGGGCGCTACAAAAATACCAATACCAATTATAAATATCGGTGCGTTTTTCAGATGTAAAGCACCGACGCACTTCTATAAGTCTACGTACCGGTGCATTGAAACGATCTATGGGCAGTGCACAAATCCCAAGACCAATAAGAACGGGCCTGTGCGTTGTATCACCAACACTGTGATCGGTGTAGTTTTATACCTTGACAGCCCGGTGCATGCACCTTCGACTACCCCGAGCCACCTTCTAGATGACACGCATCAGGGAGTTTAAAGCTTAGTAGCGCATCGATGAAAAAAACATCTGTAATAAACTCCGGCTGCCCAATTTTTTTAGTTGTGTTGAATTTCCATTAAAATCTCTGCCAAAACCTCCGTAACCATAAACGGATGTTGTAGAAAATGTTTTTTTGACAATTTTGGCCAATTTTATAACACTAAAAACCTCCTTTATAACCTTTGCTAGAGGGTCTTTTCCTTGTAGTGGCATGAAAAACCTTATGGATCCAATTTCGAGATCTCAAGAAAACATAAGATGATGAGGGTAAGATTGGACCCATATAGGTCTCATGCCTTTTAGCATCATTTTTTTCCACTGAGGTTGGACTAGAGGGAATTAGGGAAAACACTCAAAGCTGAGACCCTAAGATGATGTGGGCCATGTTGAAAAGTGTAACTAGGATCAGCTTTCACGTCAACTATGTAGTTATTAAAAGAAGAAGACAATGATAATAAAATGTATTTTTTTTGTACTTGTTTCATGGGTTTCATGAACAATATTTTATTATATAGGTTATAGACTTCTTCTTGATGTATTTTAGGTTTTTTTCTTCTTCTATAATTAAGTTTCATATACATGAAGGATTTAGTTTAGATGTTTATGCTCCAAAGACCTTGTGAAGAAGCTCTCAACAGCCATCATATAACGTTGAAGACAGCTCCAAAATATAGTGAAGACGAACTTCAACGATGCTGAAGAAACACCTCATGAAATATTGAAAAAATTACACCGCATGTCGGCCTACATGCTGTGTTAAAGTCGACCAAATTAAATTTGGATGGTCGGCCTAAAAGTTGTGAATAACCCTCTATATATTACCCTAGACTGTGGATCAGTTAGTGTAAGAAAAAGTGTGGATCACACTGAACCTACTGCGGACTTATCTCTGAACTACAGTGTGGATAAAGAACAACATATAGTGCGGATAAGGGACAATACAAATTGCGGATCTGAAACAAAATAATAGGAAGAAGATTACAGAGAAATATAGGAAGAATATTACGGAGAAGTGTAGGAAGAATATTGCAGAGAAATATAGGAAGGAGATTGCGAAGAAGAATAAGGTACAGGCTTTAGATAAGAAGGACAGGTACAAGAATCAAGGTACAGGATTGTGTATTGGTGCGGGAAGGGTACAATGATATCTTTGTGTTGAAATTAAGATCTAAGGACAGTTTGAAGTATAGACATATACAAACCATAAGGCAAGGAAAATTTGTAGATACATTATTGTTAAGGGCTGTTGATTTGAAGAATTTGCAGAGGTTGAGACAGTGATCATAAAGAGAAGAAGCAGTAATAGTGAGGAAGGTAAATCTATGATTTACTTTCCTACAATTCAAGCAGTTCAACTACAAGCCTTATTCAAGGTGAAGATCAAGGTCTTGGAAGCATATCTAGGTTGAGGATCTAAGTCTTGGTCATGGTACTTTTCATTTGAAGATCTATAAGAAGAATTCCTTGCGGATTTTCCTCTCCAAGAGGGAGAGGTTTTGCCCTAGCTCTAGGAGCCTAAATTTTGTGTCTTGTGAATTTTGATAATTGACTTGATGAAAGATTAACTAAGCTAAAAGAAAAGAAGACATAAGTAACACGAGTAAGCTCACAAGTAATTATCAAGAAGAGAATTTTTATTAACACCAGCCCTCCAAATTCTCAACATGGTATCAGAGCTAAGGTGCTAAACTCAAGGGATACTTGACAAAGAGACACTCCAGGAAGAAAAACTCAAATTTTGGGTGAAAATTCAAATCAGTTTGCAAGGGAGACTCTCAATCTATTTTTAGTAAAGGATCAACCTTTCAAGAAAATAATATTTTCCATTAAAGATTTGCATTCAATACATTGTTGAGAAAAAGACATTATCTTTTGAAGACATCCTTTACCATCAATAATCCAAGATCACCTAGCTTGAAGAATTCTATCTTGGAAGAATTTCCTAACCTCTTCATCATGGAAGCTGCTGAAGGAGAAAGTCACTCTCGTAGTAAGTATCTATGACTTCTCCTAAATATGTCAAAATGACTTATTGTTTAGAAAGAAAAGAATTGGTTGGGTTATCAAACTTCAATGCATGGAAGAAAATGACATATCTGAAGCTAATTTAAAATGAAGTTATGAGATTCATAGAAGGATCTTCAATTCAACCTCCAAAACAAGACACTCTAGCATATCTAAAACACATGCAGGGAGACATAAGAGCCCAAAGGATTCTTATAGAATCCATAAAATACTTTCTCATTCCATATGTACCAAAGCTATAATCCTCAAAATAAATTTATGATAAATTGGTGGAAATTTTATTGAGAGGTTCTACAAAGAAAATAATATCCCTAAGACAAAAACTATTTAAATTGAGAATATCAATGGAAGGAATCATTCCATATCTGATGAATATTTTCGCAATACGAGAACAAATACTGAAGTTGGGAGAAGTAATGTCTGATAGAGAAATACTTATTTTGATACAAAATTTCTTACCAAAAGAATGAAGAGGGTCCACTTCCAACATATATGGGAGAGAATAAGCCATGGCATTACAAAGTATAGGTAAGATAGAAGAATCAAGGTTGAAAGAAGAGAATCAAGCCTTTGCCGCCATGTCTGGGAAGAAAGGAAGATTTGGTAAATTTGGTCCTCAAAATAAGAAGAGAAATGTGGAAAAATCATGATGCTTTCGATGTAGTGATCTTGGGCATTATAAACAAGATTGTCCTAAATTTAGAAAGGATAAGAGGAAAAAGGAAGAAGCCCATATCGTAGATATAAGAGAAGAACCTGATGCAAAGATATCTAAGAAAGAAGAAGTGAGGGATCTCAACTATGATTAGGATCTTCTTCTCCTTTAAGTGATTTATGTTGGTTGTAAAATAGTATGATAGGAAGAAATGCATATTATAGCATCATGATAAAAGCATGATAGGAGCTCCAGGTGTAGCAGCTTCGGGGAAAACCTCTCTGATAAAAATTCGATGGAAGGCAATCATCAAGATCAAAGGTCATCATGGAAAAAAAATTCTGGGATGTGATGACATATTTATGGATCAGGCCAAGAAAATGAAGCACTTCATTCTAGAGAAATTGCTACAGGATGACTCAAGGGAAAAAGGTATGAGGTATGTATATATTGATATGCTGACATTGGATGCTGTGAAACCATGTCATATGGTTTTAGGTAATGGACTTCTATACTTAGAAGTATGATCTATGGAGGAGTATCTCTCGGCGCACAGACATATGAAATAAACATAATATGTCCTCATGGAATATGAGTCAGTTGTATATGAAGGAGAAACTAAAAAAGTTGTAAATTCCTAGGAATGAAGAATGTGCAGAGAGGAAGAGATCACGAAATGCAACCATGTCAAGAGGCAGTTACCATATGGAAGCCAAGAATATGTGACTAAGAGATCTCCTGGGAAGATATGTAGACTTTGACGAAAGTCTGATAAAGAAGAAGACCCTAGGAAAAACATATCATTAGGAGATGTGTCAATCTGAATAGAGTATGTCGATGCCTACAATAATATTTCATGGTGAAAGATCATCACTGAGGTAACCTTTTTGTTTTAAGAGGTTCATATGTATATGTTTATCTGGATGAATTTGTGCAGGGCTACTAATCATGAGAAAGGATACATGATCCTTGGAGATGATGTGAAGGAAAGCAGCATGACATAATGATAGAGCAGTTGAGAAAGACTGATGAAACACTTTCTGTTAGTGGATATGACTCATGACTGAAATTGATGGATGATATGTGCCCTATGAAGACAAAAGTTGAATATTCCTCAATATCGAAATCCATGACATCAAGGGAAGGAATTTTTCATGAGTAGCTAGATTTCTACTGCAGGACCCTAATTGAGAGGGAGCCTGGTGGTAAGTTTCTTACTTGGAAGAAACTTGAAGCATGTCCCTATTGTATTAAGAGGGAGAGATGCATGTAATTCTATATTACACGTGTCATGCAGTAGAATAGGACTAACAACTGTAAGTCTTAGTGAAGGCCATGTGGAGAGAATGGATAGACACATCATTCTGGTCTACACCTAGAAGACAAAATGGAGGATAGGGTAATCATATGGCATTCGATACTCTTTGAGAATGAGATAGGGCATTCAAGATAAGAGTAGTTGTGGACCAATATATTTTTAGGGTTGGCTACCCAAGAGAAGAATAGTCCAAGAAGGTCATACTCTGGGAACACCTAGGTGGGGTATGTACCTTGGAGAGGCAATGAATATGGTGTTTATAATTCATGTGTTTCGCCAGCATTGTATCCCATTGTCTTGTTGAGAGATGGGGCTGTTAGTCAAGGCCTTGCACTAGGACAATGCTAGTTGATATGATGCTATACAAATGTGATTACCAATCCAATTCTTCTTATGAGATTCTTCAGTTTGAAAGTGACTATGTACCTGTATGAATACCTCCCTAGTTGAGAGGAAGTGTTGAAAAATGTAAATATTATCGGTCTTCATGTAAACTATGTAATTATGTAAAGAAGAAGACAGTGATAACAAAATGTATTTTTGTTGTACTTGTTTCATGGGTTTCATGAACAAGATTTTATTATATAGGTTATAGACTTCTTCTTGATGTCTTCTAGGTTTTTGTCTTCTTCTATAATTAAGTGTCATATACATGAAGGGTTTATTTTAGATGTTTATGCTCCAAATACCTTGTGAAGAAGCTCTCAACAACCCTCATATAACATTAAAGACAAGCTCCAAAATATAGTGAAGACATCCTTCAACGATGCTGAAGAAATACCTCATGAAATGCTGAAGAAATTACACTTCATGTTGGCCTACATGTTGTGTTAAATTCAGCCTAATTACATTTGGATGGTCGGCCTAAAATATGTGAATATTCCTATATATATTACCCTAGACTGTGGATCAGTTAGTGCAGGAAAAAGTGCGGATCACAATGAACCTACTGCGGACTTATCTCTCAACTACAGTGCAGATAAAGGACAACATATAGTGTGGATAAAAGACAACATATAATGCAGATAAGGGATAGTACAAATTGTGGATCTAAAACAAAAGAATAGGAAGAAGATTACGAAGAGGTGTAGGAAGAATATTGTGGAGAAGTGCAGGAAGAAGATTGTGGAGAAATACAGGAAGGAGATTACGAAGAAGAATAAGGTACATGCTACGGATAAGAAGGAAAAGTACAGGAAGAAAGGTACATGATTGCGTATTGGTGCAGGAAGGGTACAATGATATCTCTGTGTTGAAATGAAGATCTAAGGACACTTTGAAGTATATAAATATACAAACCATAAGGCAAGGAAAAATTGTAGATACATTATTTTTAAGGGAATTTTATTTGAAGACAAAATTTGCAGGGGTTGAGACAGTGATCATAAGGAGAAGAAGCAGTAATAGTGAGGAAGGTAAATCTATGATTTACCTTCCTATAGTTCAAGCAATTCAACTACAAGCATATTCAAGGTGAAGATCAAGGTCTTGGAAGCATCTCTAGGTCAAGGGTCTGAGTCTTGGTCACGGTACTTTTCATTTGAAGATCTATAAGAATAATTCCTTGTGGGTTTTTCTCTCCAAGAGGGAGAGGTTTTTCCCTAGCTCTAGGAGCCTAAATTTTGTGTCTTGTGCATTTTGATAATTGACTTGATGAAATATTAACTAAGCTAAAAGAAGAGAAGACATAAGTAACACAAGTAAGCTCACAAGTAATTATCAAGAAGAGAATTTGTATTAATCACCAACCCTCCAAATTCTCAACAGGCCAGCGGGCCCCACCTTAGACACACAATACTATGAATGGAAGCACATATTGTGGAATGGTCAACCTATAATATATCGACAAATGGTGTGGTGGTGCCATGTGAGTAGGGAAGAGGCCATGTGGGTGCCATATGGTGTCCTAGTGATGACATGGCCTTTTTTAATAGGCCAAAACTTCTATTTGGAATACATTTTGATTCAGAACTTGGATAGAGGTAAGTTTAATATCATTAGAAAGATCTTAGTGAGTTGGTGGTAATGATGGTGTTGGAATTAATTTCTACAAAATTGAAAAAATGAATTTTATGCCAACCCCATCTCCATAACTTAACTTGAGGAAAAAATAAAATAGGTAGCACCTTCGTCAACCTGAGAATATCTAAGGGGGTGGGATGAGGTGGTTATGTTATTAACATCAATTTTTTTTAAATAAACATCAAGAAAAAAAATGGTGTACCCAAGTTTTATTTTTATAATGTTTTTCCTTATTCCTAACTATTCCACATCACAAGATTCTCAAATAAAATTATTTTTATTTTTATTTTTTTTAACGCAGTTGTGTGCTTCTTCAATCAGTGGAAAATGTTTCTCTTCAACTTGGCCCAAAATGATGGCCACAGTTTCCCTTTACAAAATCTCCCCTGCACAGAGACATATATTTCTCAACTTCATTTATTTTTTTCCATGTGGCCTCCTTCAGGTTGAAAATACTTGTTTTTCAACTTGCGCATGAACCTTGATGGTTATAGAAATCACGGGTTTTGACTTGAGTCTTCTGAACTCGGGCCCTCTACATGGACCCCACCCTCAATGGATTAACTATTAAGAAAATAATGAGTTTTGACTCGATTCTCCTACTCACAGGCCCTTTGTGATGCTACAACACTGACGAAATCTAAACTCTAGTGACCTCCATCTTCTTATGTGCAAAAAAGACTTCATGAAATTCACATCGACAGAGGAATCAACAAAACTTGGCTAACTCGGATTTGCTACCAATTTTGTTTTAAGAGTCTATACACACATTTAAGAACAAGAATAATGATGCTAATTGATCAATAGTACACAATATTTTATATAGTAAAACCCTAATATTTTTTCAAGGAAACATCCACAAGAAAGGCAAATTTTTATTATTATTAGGAGTAACTTTACATTCAATCTTACACCATAGCCTCCTCAACTCTTGCGATTCATAAATGTATCATTGTTACGATAGTTTTGGTAACTATAAATTGGTTCGTAAAAAAAACCATTAGAATATTATAACACTAGATACTTAAGTAGAATAGTTTTTATATATTCTTTTAACATAATTGTTGTCACATTCTAACAATTTACAAGTTAAGAAATGGAAATTTGAGACATCGATGAAGTATTTGAAATGAAGAAAAACCAAGTCAATTATAAATTTCCCAATTTTGGATCAAATAATAATAGAACCTATTTTCATGGTGAGAGGTGAAAAACCTTGTAATAGAGGTTGAAAAAATGTCTCACATTTCTTGCTTTAGGATTGATGCATATATTTTAACTAGTTTTTTCTTTTAAGATTTATTCTGTTATAGAAATCGTATTTGAAATTTTGTATTCAAAATGAAAAATCCATCATTAGAATAAGAATAAGAGAAAGATAAGAATCAAGAATTATAGAGAACACAATCAATGTTATGAAGGAAATCCTTTAGTTAAAAATTTCACAAAAGCATATACATGCGTTTAATAATACCCTAGTGGAAAAAGGGAACTGCAATATTTTTTTTTTTACTTTTAAGATGGTAAGCATTAACCTTTTTAAATTCAATGGATTGGCATTACCATAATAGCCAACAATCCAATATGACTCAAGGGATTGTCCATATCATCCTCCATTGAGACATTGATGCACAATTATTTGGTTTTAACTTAGAGGGCCATGTGCTAGTTGAGTGGAGGTCCAACATATATGGATACTGGTATCCAAAATTTTTCCCAATTACCAATACAATGGATTACCCATTGTCATGTATGTCTATAGTCAATAAGTACATTAATTTTGTTTCTCTCCTCTTTTTATCACATTGAAGTCTTGCAATTATGCTTCAAGATGTCCATTAATAGACATTGTTGGAATTATTGAGTGTAAGTTGAAGCTTGCATATTAATTATTACCAGGGATTCCAATTAAGAATACATGTAACTTTATCTTATGTATTAGCATTTTCATACCAACTATGTTTTATAGTTTTTCATTCCTCGTAAGTATTATTTCTAGATGAGACATGTTGATAAGATTTTATTTTTTACTAACTATTAAAGTTAATTAAAGGCTCACCAATCATCTCCTATTTGATTTTCGTTTCCTTTTATCATATGAAGCACAAAATCCCCATCAAAATAATATATCACATAATAGAAGATAACAATAATAACTCTACTCTCTTTGGTTGTCCTCATATTATGATAGAATAATTGTTTGATCCATCCAATGTAGTTTGATTGGACTCACCTCCCTTATCTAATGCATGCAAATGTAGAATATAACATGTAGAAACAATATGTAAAACATATATCAAAAAATAACTATGAAGGTGAAACGTGAATGCTCATTACTATGATGAAGCTCGACCCATGCATATCCATTCTAATAATGAAAATTCATGAAGTAAACACTTTATAGGATTTCGATAAAGGAATGCAAAACAATTATTTACTAGTTGCAATTTCATTCAAAACTATTGTTGCATTGCATAATTGATTATAAAATAATGAATTTGTGCCCAATTTCTCTTTGCATTCATATTTTTACTTAATGCAAAATAGAGACTAATATCATGAAAAATAATAAATGATAAAGAAAGAGAGGAACACTTATTTGATATTCAACTACCAATTGACTACCAATAAACACTTTTCCACCTAACTGTTGGTAATATATTATGGATTCCACCCCCAATATGGGGATTTATACCAAAATTGGAAATAACTAACTTTAGGCTCCAATCATTCACGCACATCCAAACTTACAATGCTTAAAAAAAAAGTTATAGTTATTTATCTTAATTTCTTAGATTATAGTACTTGAGACATAAAAATGCACCTTTGACTAACCAAAAAATTCCCTCTCAATTGGCACAATACCAAGAAAGTTTTACACCTTCTCAATAACATATTCCATAGGGAAACCCTTTTCCTATAATACTCTAGTATAGGCATGGAAGCTCTTCTATTGGTTCCCTATGGATTTCCTAGAGAGGTAGATTTAGCTTTTCCTATGGTTACCTATAGAATAATCAAAGGGTTCTAGATTATTGTTTTTCCTAATTGCTTATATGATTTATAACCATTCACATTCCTATACCAATTATTAGTACTTGGTGGCATTTAATCAAGAGTTCAAACATAATTACAATCATGGTTTTTCTATGGAAGGTAGGAACTCCTGAATAGAGTGAAGGGAAAAGAAAATTGTATTCCTAAGAACATAGTAAATATAATCCAAGTTTAAATGCGAACATGTTCCTTCAGAAGAAGGCCATGCATCCTTCACTTGGACTATTAATTCCAAGGGATAGAAAAAATTCAATTAACTAGGGGAATGTTGTAAATATTGCAAGAGAATTAGGTATAGATACGATAATAATCTCTTTTTTTACTAGAGGAATCAACAAATAGGTTGGTGTTGTACTCATGTAACATGAAGTCAATTCTGACCATTGCCACTAGAACCCCTAAGTGAACCACATGCGCTCCCAGACATGGACGACAGACTAATCAGTGGGATTTGAATCTTGGATGACATACTTTACATAATACTTTACATATCTTTCATGGATTCATATCTTCCTTTATGCTTCCATGTAATTAATTGATGATTCTTGCATTATAATAATATACATGTTTAGATCACAAAAATACACCATAGGAATGTTTACCTTCCTGATGAGTGGTTAATTTATCATAACACGATGAAAATAAAACCAACATATGTCTAGAACACTAGCTAATTTATCATTATACATATGCATATATGATATGTATGATCCAAGGGTTAAAAATAGGGCATCACATCTAATATGAAGTTTGAAATATTAATAATAGAGGGTTAAAAGGTAGGACCCATTGAGATAGATAACCATCAAAGTAACCCTCCAATTTGGATACTAAAGTGTCCTTTGATAACCAATCACCATGCTCAACCTTGAACCTTTCCCCTAAAAGTAGGGGGATTTAAACCTTGGATAACATACTTTTCATAATACTTCATAGCATTGACATCACCAATTGTGTTGTTCCCCTAGGGGAAATACATAATAATCTTTATTCTCAGCTACTTACATCCCTTTCATGGAATTGTATCCCCCTTTATGCTTCCATGCAATTAATTGATGATTCTTGTGTTATAATAATATACATCTCTACATCAAAAAAATACACCATACGAATCTTTACCTTCTTGATGAATAGTCAGTGTATCATAACATGCTGAAAATAAAACCAACATATGTTGCCAATTTATCATTATACATATGAATAATTGATATGTGTGATCCAAGGGTTAAAAACAAGGCATCACATCTAATATGAATACTGAAATATTAATAACAGAGGGTTAAAATGGAGGACCCATTGAGATGGGTAACCATCAAAGTAACCCTCCAATTTGGATACTAAAGTGTCCTTTGAAAACCAAGCACCATGCTCAACCTTGAACCCTACCCCTAAAGGAAAAAAAATTAGAGCAAAATACATGGACATACTAAAAGAATTAGAAAAATAGTATGATGAGAAGCACCAAGAGGATATATGAGATATTGTTTAACCAATGGGAAGAGGGGAAAGATAATTGGGTGTTGATTGGTAACAATGACATTCCTTCTTGTTCAAGTCAATTCTTAAACCATCATACAACTATAGAAATCTCTATCAAGCTAATGCTACAAAAATATAGTAGTTAGGGGGATATTGGTAGTTATTGATATAAGGTACATGAACTATCCCTCAAAATTTAGAGTGTCAAGGTGTATACTTTGCTGCATTGGTCTAGGGAAAATTTCCAAGCCCTCTTAGAAGATATACTTTAACCAATTCATCATTGTTTATTAAAAAAAAATGGGAGATTATTACTCCAAAGCAAGATACATATTTGTTGGAAAATAATAGTACTCACAATATTTTTGTTTCAATGATTCTAAAAAATATGGGCACATGATGCCCCATAAGCATGTCAACACACCTCGAATATGGCCATGGGAGTCTTAGCATAGTTCCTAAACACATTTTGATATTAATATTTGGAATAAATTATATAGAATTATGCAAATAATAATTATTCATGCATAATGATGTTGATGATATGAACTGGATGATGTTTATATTAGATAATAAGATGCAACATTTATGATTTTAATTGGAATAAACCGACCATTCATGATCTCATTGACATACCTTAGTAGGCCCCTCCAAACTCTACAAAAATTTGGTTGATTTACCACACAAAATAATGTGCAAGAAATCTCTCCACCTTGGCACCCCGTTGAAATGGCCAATTATGCTTTCAATGGTCATAATGGTGGATGTTATGGAGTCCATAAGAAATTTTACAAAGAATTAAATTCACAATACCATTTATAATGTGTGAGAAAATTCTTAATGGAAACATCTAAAACACCATATACAAATACCTCTTTATGTGCCAAAAAATAGTGGCTCTATTGGAGATGCTATTAAGTATTTGGTTGACACCAAATAATATCCAAACTAGTAATATTAGAAAAAAATAAAAATAAAAACTAATAAATAATGGGTAGTAGTTGTAGTGGGAATAATAATAATGGCATTAATAATAAAAATAAAATGTTAATGAGACCTTGGTTGGTTAGTGAAGTAAATGACATTGCCACTCCCTACACAAACTTGGTTCAATTTCCCAATTGACATGTTAGAGCATCATGCCATAGTTAATATTATTTGTTATTCATTATTCACAATATAATATTTATAATCGTAGATGCACTAATCCTCCTAACACCTTTTGACTCTTAACACAACTTATTTTCACACACTATGACCATTGAATAGAAACAACCCTTAACACATCATGACCTTGTACATGCTATACCTATTAGCTTTATGACATTTAATGCAATTTCCAATAGATACTATGACATTAGTATATCCTTTGACCATTATGACCCCTTACTTAATCAAACCTTAACCCGCTATGACTCAAAACAAGGCTAAGTCCAAAATATGCTAACCCCATGACATAATCACCCCTTGACACTTTGTGATCTCCCCAAAAACATTAACCCCATAAGACATTATGACCTCAAAATCACAATAATATTTGATACTCTTTGACCTATAACCCACATGACCCCTCATGCAAACATGACCTTACATCTTCTGACCTTGAACCATGGTTCCATTTCAACCATGTCAACACCATTCCCCTGTCACAACTAGAGACCCACACATGAATGATCAACTAACCCATTGACCACCTATTCTACTATAATCTCCCTGTCCACTAAGACTATAACTAACTAACACTTAACCATCAATCACCATTTCAAAAACATTGGTTTCCAATAAATATGTTAAAGCTATGTTGACCATATTAATAATATATACCATATTCCTTATGCTTCATCATATTACCTCCATTGACCCACCAAAAAATAGCTTTCTCTCACACAATTTTCATGATCACGAATTCTAGTCACAAATCTTACTGGAACATATCAATAATGTAATAAATTTTCGAACTTGGTAACGAAATTAATCAGTGAATACTCTACCCTTACTAATCATATTAGTCATTGTTGGTCGCGGTTGACCTTATTGACCATGATGGACCATAGTTAATCATTGTTGACCATTTTTGGCAATGGTGGATCTTAAAACCCACTCACCCATAACACCTTAGACCATATTGCAAATTTGCTAAGTAATTCCAACTACCATTAGACATAGTTCACTTACCATAATTAGCTAATGACCCCTAACCCACTATCCATCCAACCAACTAACCTTAGTGGTAAATTAACCCTCCACCCTCATTAGCCATATCAACTTTCATTGACCTTTTTTAACCATGGTTGACCTTTATTGTCCTTTGTTGACTATATTCACCATGTTTCACCATATAAATCATAATTTACCTCTCATCATGAGCTCATTCACCCATGAATAATGTGCCCATTTAAATTCCATTAATCTGTTAATCACACAACTCAATCATCCCATAAACCATAAACCTTCTAACCTGGTGACCCCATTAACCCATGAAATCTCCATTCTCATTCACCATATGGGTCATTGTTGACCACAGTTAACCTTATCAACCATGTCAAACAATAATCAATCATGGTTAACCATCACTGAATATGGTTGATCTAGTAAATTACTAACAAATATCCCCTAGCCCATATTTAGCCTATGTTAATTGATGTTGACTATCAATAAAAAATTATTACTTTCCATACATAGCCACTTAATCCCAAATTATAAATTAACCTACTAACCACCTAATCCACTAAGCCTACAACCCACTAATGTTAATATATCACTAATCCCCCACCATCATCTAATATATTAACTATTTTTAACCGTGGTTGACCTTTATGACCATGGTTAACCTATGTTGGCCATATAATATATATATCACCTTCACAATGGTTCACCATATTGATTGCAAAGACTTGATCACCCCTATCTTGCTCACCCATGAACATAGTGTACATTTATATTCCATTAATTAATTGCACAATTCAATAATACCATCTACCCAAACCTCATAATGTAATAACTCAATTAACCCATCAACCCTCCACCCTTATTAACCATATAGTGGTTGACCATATTGACCATGTCTAATCATACCTTATCATGGTTGATTTAGTAAACAATTGAATTAAAACCTCCAAACCCATATTTGGCATATGTTAAGTGATTTCGACTGTGAATCAACATCAATCACTTGCTACAACTACCCACCTACCCTTGACCCATGAAATAACCCATTAACATCCCAAATTTGTAAGTATTTATATTTGTAACATTTTTAATCATAATTCACCCACATCATAACCCACATGCTAATGTTAGTAACCCAATAAACCTCAACCATTCATTATAATGTTCTCGAACCCATATTTGGGCTAGGTTACTAACAATTTTGACTTTATCCATACTACATTTTCAAATTTCTTTGAAATAGTCTCATTCATTCTTTGATACCATGGGTAATTATGCCCAAAGAGGGCTATTATAACAATGTGTGTCATGCCCTACATATGAAACAGTTATGCATGACAAATAATATGAAATCACATTCATACATTATGCATAAAAATAATAATATACATAGATATAAATGTGCACAACATTAGAAATTAAGCACATAAAGAGACACAACATGAACATCATATAAAGCACACAACAAGAGCAATTGTATTTTGTAAAAGTCCACCAACTAGTTTTAGCCTTAGACATTCCACCCAACCATAAGCACTATAGTTCTAGCTCTCTTAATAGTAGGCGACCCTTCAGATGGGGCTCTGACTCCACTAGGGGAAAGAAACTCTTTCTAGGCCAACTAAGGTATCACAATTATTACTTGTTCAAGCTAGGCCATGTAACCAAACTCCAACAACTCTAACCAAAAATATATTATTCCCCTCAAACTACACAACCTAATGAAGTGTACACCCTTCTTTGCACCAAAATCCCTTATCCTATCCCATTTCCCTTTTAGGGCTCCAACATAGGCCATACATGAAGTCTTTGTGTTGTGGCTTCAAGAGCTTTGGTTTCTCTTATGGACCTCCTAGGTATCCTCTAGGCCTCACACCAAGGGAAACCTATCCCAGGAAATTGTCCCCTAAAGGCTCAAACCATCCAAAAGGTAACCCAAGGAGAATTATTCCCAATATTTATGTGATATTTACCCAGAACCATCAAGCTACTCAATTCTCATGGCCTTAGTTACTCCCCAAGATCACCCCTAAAATACTATATCAAGAAATTATGATGGAGTCCCCCCCCACCCGCCATCCCAAAATTTCCACTAGCCCTTAACTTTATATATGCATACCTCTATTTTAACACATGGAACTCAAGGAAATAGTCTCCCACAACTTGGGAATTTATCCCATCATTTAGGAACTTGGGATAGAATAACATGAGTTTATGAATTAAGACTCAAGGATATAATATCATTTCCTTGGCCTACCTCTTAGCCCCTTTCCTTAATCCCTCAGTCCCATTTCCCTCTCACGGAGTATTATCCCCCATAATATTTTGTACAATTTGGTGTATAATAATGACATGTTTTATTGATATATCTCTTTGACCTAATATCATAAAGGCCCTCTAACCCAAAACATACAGAAATAGGCACTTTGACATAAAACATACTAGTTCACTAGCTTATATATATCATATGCACATATATAATTATACTCGAGAATCCAAAATTGAGGCATTATGTACCCCTCCTCCTTGTTTTTTCACTATCCTTAGTAAACTATATAAAAATATAATAAAAAATACTAAACAATTTGCAAGTACCCCTCCCACATGGAGTCCCGGTGTTCCTAACATGGGTCTTCAAGACTATAATAGGTCTTTTGGACCTTTATTAGGATAATGGATTATATCTTCACCACATTGATCTTCATATCCAATATGTGCACCAAATGAACTTGAAAGTCACCCTCATGCTCCACTTGGATCACAATCAAATAAATTATGTGGTAAGGATTAGGCACATACCTTTTTAGCAAAGACAAATTAAACTCATTATGAATGCACATGGATGTAGGTAGAGGCATCATATATGAAACAATACTAATCATCTATAGGATTTAAAATGGACCACAATATCTTTTTTCCAAATTTGGAAAACCGCCCAATCTTAGTGAACTCCTTTTAGACTTTTCTTTCAAGAAGAGATGCTTTCCACTCTAAATTATTTGTGCATTCTACCTTTATCCACATAAAATTCATTCCCATATTTTTCAACTATTAAGTTATGCTTTATCTTTTCCATTCTCTTTTCCATTTACCTAAGAAACTCTAACATAATGATGGCTCTTTCAACTAGATTATCCTATATCACTAGTGTGTTTCCTTTTATTCCACATAAGCCTTCAAGTGGGATTATCTTTAAGGATGTCTAACACCCATTACCATATACAAATTCAACTAGATGAAGGTATTCTTCCCACCTGCAATGTTTGTCTATAACATAAATTCTCAACATACCTTCAATCACCTGATTAATCATCTATGTCCGCCCATTTGACTCTAGGTGATATGATGTATTAAAATTTAAATTGGTCCCAAACCATTTATATAAATTTGATGTGAACTTGGGATCTCTGTTAGAGAAAATTTCCTTAGGCACACATGTAGCTTGGAAATTTAGCCAATGGTTATGCCCACCCCCATATCCAAAATTCCTTTGATCAACATCCCATCCCAAATTCATGACATGTCCTACTTCTCCCCTCATGGCTCTCTTTACTCTATATAAGGAATCATGAATCACTTTTCAAAACTTTTAGTGAAAAAGAATATAAAAATGATTTGTAATCCACATAAAACCCTTAAAAAATTGTTTAGATATACTAAATACAAATAAAATCCTATGCTCAACCTATGATTATATAAAATGTATTTATCATGAGGAAAAGCATACATAGGATAAATAAGAATATATTTTAAAGCTCATTTAAATAGCATAATGTTGACAATATTCAAAATTGAATATCCAAAGTCAGCCATTTTGGACCCTTCTCATAATTCCAAACAACTCATCAATTTTGACAACTTGAAAAATATTGCTTCATATCCCCTTACCTTTATCTAATCGTTAGAGAAGATCTTGAATTTGAGAATGCCCCAATAATTTTAATCATGAGGACAACTGCAAATTAAGCCAATCTAGAAACCTACTATTCAACATTTCTCTACAAAATCACCTTGCTATGAGCCATCTTCTTAAGCTTCCTTTCTCTCTCCCTTTTTGTGAGTTTCCTAACCCTACTTGTCTTGGTTCATCTCCATTTTTGATAAAATCATAATTTTACCTATAACCCTTGTTTCGATCGTAAAACAATTATTATTACATCATAATAATTTCATAATATATAATATTTTATCATATAACCCTATTCCTTTAATCTCTTCATACTTATTACTTTCCCTTGTTTCCTTAAATCATGTTATCCTATAATCATTTTCCCCACATTAATATAGTCCTTGTATTACTTTGATTATTTCCCTTATTTCTGATCATTTCTCTTTACATTGCAAGCCCTAGCATGGTGCTCTAAATATTATTTCTCTTTGAGCTCTATGGGCCTTAAATAATAATTTATATCTAATTTAATAATAACTTTCTTAATGGTTGTAATTATTAAATTTATAAATATATATAATAAATATAAATATAAATAAATTCAAGCCTTTATAAATAAACTTAATTAAGTAATATTATTTTAGTTAATTAATAAAAAAATTATCTTAAGTAAATTTTATTTTAATGTTCGAAATCATTTTCCTTTATTTTTTCTCTTCAAATTATTAATTTATTTAATAGATCTATTTTACCTTGAACCCCTATATTTTACCACCAGACACCAATACTAAATTATATATAATTATGGTCCTAAACAAATTAAAAATCATTATAAGCTTTACGTGTTCTTGATAATAAGTGGAGTATCCACTCAAAATGTCGAATGTTTTGGAAACTTTGTATAATTTAAATCCAGAAGAATTGTGTTAACAACATGATTACCATCTGTGGAAAATTGCACATTTGAACTACAATCAAATGATTTAAAAAATGGTTAGGAATCCCAACATTCCTAGTATCTAGGCCAATGAGATTTTGCCTTCTGTAACTGATTTGGGTGCTACAATTTACGGTTTCTTCTGTTAGAATGTGCCTATAAATAGATTATGGTGTAAGGTTGTAAGAACATGATGAAATAATTGATTGGTTGAGATCAAGTGATGTAATGAACACACCGGTCATAGATGTGGACCAAGGTCGATGTTCATTGTATCTAGTTGTATATTTGGTGAAGAATATAAAGAGCAATGAAGCTCAAAGTTGGTTTATTTTAATGGTTATGGGTTTAGAGGGTAAAAATATGTGTACTACGTATATCTTTATGTGTTTTCCCTTGTTCATTTCTAGTTGATTTCCCTGCTATAAAGGCTTAAGTAATTGGGTCATAGAGTCTAGTTAAAGCTTGGTTGATTCAACAATTTGTATTAGCGCTAAGTTAAGAGCACTAGTTGGCCCTAACATGTATTAAAGCCTTATATATGATATTAAGTGGCCTAAAAAGTGTTATTAGAGTGATTTTGGATGCAGGGGGACACCTCTTCTTGTAAGGGTTTGGTGATCTTAGGCTTGATATTGTATTTTGAATAGATATGGAATAAACCTAGTTCTAGTGGGAGCTTTAAAGTAGTGATTCTTGTAAAGAATAATGGCTAGTGGTAAAGTAATTGATATTGAGAGGTTTAATAGCCAAAATTGAGTTGTGGAAGCTTAAAATGAAAGATCTCCTTGTATATTGAGAATAATGGGTTGTTGTGCATATCGATAAAGGATTACAGAAAAATAAAAAGGATTAGGAAGGAGCATGATTCGAATTTGACTTAAAATTTTAATATTGTTGAATGTGTCAAGGGAAGAAACTATAAATAAACAATGGGAAAAAATAGAGAACTTGTACTAGTCAAATATCTAGTAAATAAGTTGTTTCTTTGGAAGAAGTTGTATCTTCTAAGGATCAAGGAGGGTGACTCTATCTTAGATCACCTAAAAAAATGCAATGACATTATTAGTTATTTATTTTATGTGGATATCATAGCTAGTGAGGAGGATAAATTTGTAGGTTTGTTGTGTTCTTCTCCATATTCATGGGAAAACTTAGTTGTGGCTATTGGGAGTAATATGGACACATTGATGGTCAATTATATGGTTGTATCTTTGTTGTCATAGGTAATGAGGTGGAATAAAATGGAAGGATTGACCATGGATTCCCTATTGGTGATTGGTTAATCAATCAATAGAGGTAAAAATAAAATAACCAAAGGGAGATCTTGGTCGAATGGAAAATCTAAATCTATGATTTAGTTGATGAGAAAATGCTAGCAAAGTGATAAAAATGGGAATTACAAAAGAGATTATAAGTTGAATTTTGTTGAGTATATAAATGGATTTGACAAGACACAGATAGTTGAAGGAAGGAATCATTGAAATGAAGGATAGGACCTATTTTTTTATGGAAATAAAACCTATGGATAAGTATGCTTGCCCTAAGTGTGGTGGTCGCACTTAGAAAAATATAAAGAAAGATATTTGACCTTTTACTTAAAATGAATAGATAAGGGAAGAAAACCTACTTGTAATCTATTCGCTTTTCCTTGCCTCCCTTCATCGCCCTGTCACTCTCAATAAAAATGAACTCGCTTGATTGATACCTACAATGGAAAACAAAAGACATAAAATGACATAAAGGTATATGACCTATTCATGCTAAAAAAATTGAATCGATTGAATTTGTAAATACACATATAACATCATTGACACATGCATTAGGAAAGGAACAAATGTATTTATTATGAAGTAGAAGGAGAAGTTACAAAAAGTTGATTGATTCTATGTCACTCAGTCCAGCATCAGTCCCATCCTCATCACTCTAGCAACATAACATTACATGGAGACAACACCTCCAACAACTGTGATCTCACCAGCATAACTCTACTTAATACAAATTCTTTCTCTTTTGTGCACTATGATCAGCGCTCTATTTATAAGTAGATGAAGGTAATTTGACATAAATGAATCATTGAATGAATTTTCCAAAAATGGATGAAGTGGTTTCCTTGTTCATGGGAATAGGATGATAACAGGTTTAATGACTTCATGGTGTCCATATTCGAAGCTATCAGATGAGGTGAAAGTTGGAACAACTTCTCGAAGCCACTAGAGGTTGGGAAGATTCCTGGAATCCATTGAAAAATTCACTCTCAGTCGACCAACACACCTTAAAGTGGGCCTAGATCATCTGAAATGCAGCCTTGCATGGGAGTAGATGCTCTGCAAAAAACTTACTGTATTTTGGGGATGTGTTGATGGCTCAATGGGGCACTTCAACTGGCATCTAAGCAGTGAAACTTTCATGAAGGAAAAAATCAATGGGATGACTTGTTTAGGGCATGTAGAAACTAATTTATAGTATGATAGACCCTAATGGATACTGGTATGTGTTTTGGGATGAGGCCCAAATTGACTTGTAGCAGCTTCCCCCTAAAGAATGAAGTCAAAAGTGATAACGTTGATTGATATTATTTACGATGTGATGTGTAGGATCTGAAGCTGACAGCGACCTGCATCAATTAAAATACATTATGTCATGATATATTTTCATCTTGGACATGAATTTTTGAGGGAGGCATTCCCATACTCGGCACATAAACTATCATAACATAAGAAATTTGTCTACATATATAGACCCATGATAGGATGACCATCTGTTTAATGACCATCGTACGTATGATTTGATGCTACTCCTGAAATCGCAACCCAGATGGATGAAACTAGATCTGGGGTCTTCTATCTCATTCACTCAATCGCTTAAGTACAAGTCTAACCATGCAAATATGTGATCTGAAGTCGAACATGGGAAGACATCGTCTGATTACAAACCAATGGTGTAAGCTGTTTATAGACACGAGAGAAACCATTGTTGATGATAATGGCTCTCAAGGCACTGCAGTACATTCTGCATGGTGTATATAGATGATTTTATGTTAAACACCATACAAAGTATTTCAGTCGAAGGCCTTTGATGTCGACTTGTCCGTGAAGCGAGAAACCTACCGTTGATGTAAGCAAGCTCCAAGGTACTAAAAGGTTGTTTCTAAGTCAACTTCCTGGATGATGAGCTGATGTTGACATGAAGTGACTTTTCACAGGAGGGCCTTGATGTTTCCCCCATCAATGACATGAAAGGGGAGTAATGATTTTAGAGAAAAAATGTGATTGATGAAGCAATGTTCAGGGATAGCGGTCATGAAATGAAGGTTTATGAGTTTTGCAAAGGATGAGGAAAAACTGAGTGAATTCTCTTGAACATATCAATGACACTTGAATGAGTTGGCAGCATTGACCTAAAACCGAGGTGATGGATGGTGTGATAGACCATAAGTATGATAGACCATCAAGCAGATTACCCAACCCAAAAGTCACGGAGATGAAGTGAATGAGTGTCATGTTCAAGAGAAACTTGCTACCATAAAGTGTTTTGTCTCTTTCCAATTTTCCCCAATCATTTCTAACAAGTACCTTTTTATTTTTTAACAAGTTTGAGGAGGATAACATATGCTTGATATATAATTTCACCCTTCGAGTGAATCCATCACTATGTGATGATTTAATGAGTCTAGCAGAGGTGAAACTCGATCTTGTCATGATGGATAAATCCATTGCTATTTGATGCCTTAAAGAGTCTAACGAAAATGAAAACTCTGTCCTTTTTCATGTTTAGAGAGTTTGAAAAAGGGACAAAAAGAAAAATCCACAAGTTATTTTTCATAAAATTGCCTCTCAGATCCGAAAAAGCATAAAATAATACCTGAGAGAACCTCCTAGCCATGTTCGACTAGGGTTTTCCTTTTTCGTAAACATAATCTATCTCAATCTAGAAAAGGGGTAAAATTATACTGAGTAGATGTCATTTCAATTCCTTTTACAAGCTCGAAAGGACAAGTGCTCAACGATCTTTACATTGTTTGATCACACTGTGGATAATCTGAAGATCTCTTCATTAAATATTTTCATATTTTTGGAGTCTATAAATAACTCAAAGAGAACTCCAGGTGGGTTCCTTTTTATTGTTTTACAAAGCTTGAAAAATAGGTAAAAGTGTGCTTTGTGGTCAAAATTACATTTCACGATCATGCACGACGAGCTCACTATATTCAACTATAAACCTGCTCAAACAACCACCAAATGGATTAAAAATACCTGTTCAAATAGTAAAATGGGTAAAAACCATAGCCAATTTATTAAATATGAAAAAATTAATCAAAAAGACTATTAAAATAAGAAATTACCAAGTCATTTTTACCATTTCACATTTACCATTCAGATTTGGTGTTATAAGCTAGTTTTACCCTTGAACTTCAGTAGCTGATTGCAACAGATTCTGTTGATAATTTCTCGTGCCATCTAGAATAGGTAGAAGATCTTTCCTTCCTCTTTCTATTGGTTTCATTCTTGTTCAGTTTCATGCAAATTTTTTAGGGTTTTGGGGCTCCAAGGGTAAATATGCAATGCCCTAGGACCAACGCACCCTTGGATGTCGAAAATTGTGTTGTAGAGAGGCTGGAAAGAGGCCCAGTTCCTCTGAAATGCTCTGTATTCCACTCAGGAGTGCGTTAAGCATAATTCATAAACTTGCATCTTGTTTTCTGTGCAAAATTTCTCCGGCTTTTTGCACAGAATGGATCCTAACTAAGCCTATGGTTTGATTTCAGATTTTGATCGAATCAGAACATCGATTACATGGTGAGAAAGAGAACATCAAGAAAAGGATATGGTTTCCCTAAATGATCCTGGCACAGTGAGAGCCCTCAGAGACTGTGGGTTTCTTAAGTACTTTATATTGTCAGGGATGAGGTAACACATGGAACTATTGCAGTTCCTAATCCATTCATGGGACCCATCACCATGGGAATTTCACATTGGGGACAAAGTGATCCCAATATTTTTTGATGGCATTTAATTTCTGATAGGTTTTTTGAGACGTGGTGCCCCCATTTCCCTTGCAGACTCCATCCATGGAGGTGAGAATGTGAAGGACTACATTCAACGGTTTTGTCGACCAAGAATTGAGCCTAGAAAATATGGAAAGATAAATATCAAATTTGTACGTGATATTCCTTTGCGAACGCTCGTATTTACTATTGCAAATCTAGTTGGTAGCATGACACTTCATGTCGTGAACAAATCATACATGCAGTATGTGCTCGAGTGTCTCGAGCCAACCATGTTCAACTGGGCTGAAGTAGTACTCCTTCAGATGAAATAACATCTAACCAAATTAAAAAGTGGAAAGACCAAGAATTTCAGCTATGGGTCGATCATGATCACTTTTTTTTTGAAGCGAGTTCCATTGATGGAGCCACAACATGTGACATTGGGATTAGCTGGTCGTAGAGATCCACTAATGCAGCATTACGTCGCTCATGATTTGGAGCTAATAGCGACTATACATGCCTTGATGATGTGGAGGCACTGCCTCATGGGAAAGAGGTTTGAATTAAGAACCAACTACAGTGGGTTAAATAATTTGTTTGGAAAACAACATTTAAATTCTAGACAAACCAAATGGTTAGAATTTTTTCTGATGACGAATTTGAAATTTAGTACATAAAGGTTGGGTAGGAATTATATTGAAGGTGCTGGCTAGACCAATCCAATTTTTCATTATTGAGTTGGTAGTGGAAAAGGATAATAAAGTGGTTGATGCACTTAGGAGGAGAGTGCATGCATTGCATACTATAGCCATAAGCACATGAAAATATGATCTAAAAATCAAAATTTAGAGGTTGGAAATTCAAATCAGTAATGAATGGAAATAAAAATATACCTACAACAACATGAGGTGCAACCCAAATATAGGAGTTATGAAATGGAAAAAGATGAAGTTTTTTATTATAAAGGCATAATCTATGTGGTTAATTCCCAAGGGCTTAAATATTTAGTGTTGAGTGAGATGCATAGAGTGCCTTATGCTAGGCACCTAGGATATCAAAAAAAAATCTCAATAGTCAAGAAACAATAAATTTTGCCAGTAATGGAAAAATAAGTGGTTGATTACATAACCCTATGCTTGGAATTCCAAAAGGTTAAATTTTAGCATAGAAAACTAGCGGGGTTTCTACAACCAATTTCTAAGTGGAAATGGGAAGTTGTTTCCACTAATTTTGTTACGAGTTTTCCTAGAACAAAAAAGCAATGGAAATGGGAAGTTTTTGCCATTGATTTCGTTACAAATATTCCTAGAATAAAAGAGAAACATGATTCCATCATTGTTGTGGAGGATAAATTAACCAAGGTTGCTCACTTCATTCCAATGAATTCAACACACAAGGTAGTAAATGTTGTTAATATTTACATGAGGGAAATTGCTAGGTTGCATTGTGTTCCCAAGGGAATTATTTCATATAGAGATCCCAATTTCACATCCAATTTTTGGATAGGCTTATTTAAGGGATTTATAATTTATTTAAATTTTAACAAAACCCACCATCCAAAATCATATGGTCAAATATAAAGAGTTAACTAGGTTAGGAAAGACATGTTAAGGATGTTTGTGATGGAAAAACCATAAAAATTGGAATAATATTTGTGTCTGGTGAAATTTGCATATAATAATGGGTATTAAGATTCTTTGAAGATGAGATTGATAAGAAATGAAACACACTAATAAGTTTGGATAGTCCAGTTGATAGGGCCATTGTTGGTCCATATTTTCTCAAGGAAATGGAAGAGAAAGTAACAAAGATTAAACATAATTTGAAGGCTACCTAGGATAGACAAAAAAAATTATGAAAAAAAGAATAGTTTAAACATGGAATTCAATTTTGGTGACCATGTATTGTTGAGGGTTAAGGAAAATAAAATTTCCTTCAAATTTGGCAGTTATGCAAAGTTTATAGCAAGTTATTATGGAGCATTTGAGATCCTATAAAGGATAGGTTTGGATACATATATGAATGTATTACCAACATCCATGCACATTCATAATATTTTTCATGTTACATTGCTTAAATAATATGTTTTTTATGCTAACCATGTGACTAATTGGAACATGATTTAGGTGGAGCGGGAGGGAGACTTTCAGTTCCAATGAATATGGATTTTGTATGAGAAAATCAATGTGCTTTAGAATTTATCTTTCCCCTTGGAAAATGTGAAATTGACCCATTTTGGTCTTAAATATGATACATGGGAGAATGAGGACATAATGAGGGAAGAATACCCTCATCTTATTGAATAAGTTATTGTATATATACGTATATATGTGTGCACTAAGGACAATTCCTAAATAAGGGGGATGGGAATGTAACATTCTTGTTCAACCCATAGAATGTAAACAACATGTATATGCAGAACTAGGATAGTAATATGAAATGAAATATATAGGTTGGTGAGCCAATATCATATTTTGAGGGCCATTGTGCCTAGGTGCATGTTTGTAAATGTGTTATTGGGGCTGGTATTCTTGTGCACATATGTTTTGTATTTTGAGGCTAGAAGGCATAATAATGTAATTATTATAAAATATTCATAATTTGGTTACAAACTAAAATATGAAACGAGTATGGGGGGATGAGACTCCATGGATGAGAAAACAAGTGCATATGATTTAATAATCATAAAATTGCACATGAAAAATAACCAAGGTCCACTACAAGTGGCTTGGGGAATTCCAAGTGGAAAAAAAGAGGGTGTGTGAATAAAAGTGACCATGTTGGCACTGTGAAGGTGATCAATGTAGACAATTCTTGAGGAGGATGCTAATAAATATCCATGGAAGCATGGGGACCATTCCAAAAATGAAATCTTGCAAGGGTACCTAGAAGACCCTTAAGGGTAGTGGAACTCATGGGAGCCATAAAATAGTTGGTTAGAGCCTCTCATGTTTGGTACCTTGGTTATGTGATGCCTAGAAGGGTACTTGGAAGACTTGTGAGGGTAGTGGAACTCTTAGAAGAAAAAATACTATTGGTTGGAGTCTTCCAGGTTTGGTAGCACTAATACACAGGGGCGAAAAATCTAATTGCGGAATCTAGCGGAATGGATAAAATCTGAAAAGCTATCATAGTTTTTGTTTCTTTAAATCTCGACAGTCGTCGAATATCCGATGGGAATTCCTTTACCGTCGAATATCATATAACCGCCAATGCCTCCTGTTATCACCCTAAAATTTTTTCTAAAATTTGGAAAGTTTACCTTGTTTCTAGTCATGGTCTTATAATAGGTTTTGATTCATCTCATCTCAATTGTGTCATTCTCATTTCCAAATAAAATTTGACCACCTCATTCCATGGTTTAAAGTCTCATTTTCTGTTTAGGAGCCATATTTTAAAACCCTTGTTCTAGTCATGGTGTTAAAGGGTTAGAGTCATTTTTATATTTTTAAAGGTCTAGATAATGGGTTAAAACTCTCATTCCATCACCAAACAATGTTCATTAACCTTGTTTCATTCTTCAAAGATCTTATTCCACGTTTTGAAACCCATTTTTTAAGTTTTTTTTTTCGAAAATTTGATGAATAAGCCACGAAACCATGTTTTCGTAACGCGCTCAGTGTAAAAAGTTTATTTTGTGCTACGAAAACGCTGGTGATTTCGTAGCGCAAAAACCCGAATTTGCAAATCATGCGCTACGAAATCGGGGATTCTCAGTTTTTCGTTTGAGCTGTCACATCTGTCAAATACAATTAAATTCATCATCATTAGGTGTCATCCATGAGTTCTCCTTCATGCATGCAACCATTCATTTAATTATTAGGGGTCATTTGTCATCGATTAGGGGTTAGTTGTCATTGTTCCTTTCAAATTTGAAAACAGTTGGCCGTTTTCGACTTCATTTGTCTCATGCAACACAATAGTGCATGCATGCTTATGTTTTGAAGAAGAAATTAGTGGTGAAAGACCTGAGCTTACTGAAACAAATTCAAGCGAGGCTGTGAAACTATATTTCAAGCGAGGTAGAACTAAAACAAATTCAAGTGAGGCTGCTCATTCAAATTCAGGTTATATCAGTATTTTCAAAACTTGCTATCAAGTGAGTTTGAAATTCATTGCTGGTGGAATCAAAATTGTTATCAAGCAAGGCAGAATTGTTATCAAGCGAGGCTGAACTCATTTACCAAGTGAGCTAGTTCATTCAACAGGAAGCTTTGATTGCTAATTTGCTGAAGACACAGGGTTTTCAGAGGGACTATCACATATTTCTGAAGATACAAGGTTTTCAAGAAGCAAATGGCTGAAGAAAGAAGGAGTCATAGGTCTGGTCATTGCCTAAGAATAGAACCTGAAGGTGTAGAAGCCCTTACAAAATAAAAGATTGTTGAAGAAGCCTTTAAGAAAGTAGGTTGCTAGAGGTTTTGTGAAAAAATTCAAGGAGGGCACACTCAAGTCACCAAAGAATTTGCCATAAACTTCACAGTATCAAACTCAAATATTGGATTCCTCAATTTACCAATTTCCCCTGAAGTGATATCAGTAGTTACAAAAATTTCGAGAGGAGAAGACAGGTGGTTTTAAAACTTCAAGTTTGACATGGTACCCTGCAAAATCTTTCTAAAACCAGAGTTTACAGAGGTTGACTTGAGAAAAGTTGTGCCAAGAAGTTATGTCAAATATACATTTGCCAATCTACTCTACAATATTCAGAGGTACTTCACCTGCGACTGGAGATACCATAAGGTGTATCCCTATCACTTTAAACTCTTGCTTTATTTCACAGGGATGATATCTCTAGATTTACCTTTTTATCTTTTCAGAAGATTGGCTAAGATGTTTGATAAGTTACAAATGAAAGTTGAGTCATGTGAAACCTCATTATTTCACCATGGCTTAGTCAAGTTAATAGTCTTACATGAGCGGCAAAAATCAAACAGAGATTGGGCTGAATTCCTCTTTTTGAGTAGAATTGGGATTAAAGGAACAGGTGTTAGTCCTCAAGCTAAAGAAAAAACTCCCTTAAAGATTACTGCCCTTGTAGAAACAAAGTCAAGAAGATTTGATAAGCTCAAGCCTCGGAAAGAAGTTAAAGAACCAATGATAAGAACAACATTGAATATCCAAGATTCTCCTAAATCCGCACAGAAGAAGAAAACTCTAGTTAAGGAGACAATTCTAGAACAGTCAACTAGTAAAACAGATCAAAAGAAGTTGATTAGGATTCAAAGGTTAAAGGAAAAGGGTAAGGTTTTAGTTACAGAGGGGTCAAGAGGTAATTTGAATGATATACTTCAAGCTATTGACATTGAAGAGTCTCCCCTAGTACAAGCAGACTTCATCAAACTAGATATAGGTGGCAGCAAATCAAAGAAATTGAAGACATCCAAAAAGTTAGATTTTCAGGATGAAGTGGCAGAGTTTATCTTTAAGCCCAGAAAACCCTCAACTAGGCACTCCAAGAATTTGAAACAGTCAGACATGGAGATAGATCAAACATGAGGTGAAAGTGCTAATGTTCTTGAAGAAACCACAAATACATCATTTTCAATGCCTGAAGAAGACAGAAACATGGTTTTCAATATTCAGAAGGAAAAGAGCAGCTATGAAGATGTCAAAGACAAACTCAGATTTGAAAATAATGAGATTGATAAGTTGAAGAAAAAGGTGAGAGTGCATGCAGAAGAAAGGACAAACAATAGAAGGCTTAAGAGGAGAGTAGAAGACCTGGAAATACAACTAGCACAGTTTGAAGATAAACCATAGCTAAAATAAGTGCAAACATATTAAAGGGTTGAAAACTAAAATTTTGGAAGGAAGCTGTGAAAAGTGAAGACTCAGCAGTTTCGTAGTGCGTTACGAAACTGCTGAAGGTGACACACAACAGTTTCCTAGCGCGCTACGAAACTACTATAGGATGCATTTTGAAGAGTTTTTGAAATTTTCAAAGGTGAAAAGGGTTTGGTTTTGAGCTTTGATGCTGGTGGGAGGTATATGTAGAATATCAATGAAGATCCAAGAGGTTTGGCACATAAAAATGGAGGTTTGAAGCATGATTTTAAAAGGAAAATTATGCGCTACGAAAACAACAGACTCAGCAGTTTCGTAGCGTAGCAGTATTGACAGTTTTTGCACCATTTTGGAGGTTCGGGATTTTCATAGCTGGAAGGTCGAATTAAAATGAAGGTTATAAGACATTTTCCACATGTTTTGAGCACCATTTCTTCAGCAGTTGGTTGGAATGGACAAAAATGAGGCATTCAACTATTATACAGGGAACATGCTCCTATTTTGTAGGAATGGATAAGTAGCAGGTTGATGGGGTCTAACAACAAGAAGATAAACAACATCATGGTTGAAGTATAGGAGAAATAGTTTTCAAGCATAGTTTTTAACGATTAGATAAGGTTGTTAAAGGTTGTTAAGATATAATAAATAGTGTTTTAGTCCTAGTTGTATTAGGACTGTAACACAGACAGTTTAACTGTCAGTTTGTGAATGAAGTTTGTTTAGAAGTTGATAGGTGTCAAATTCGAATTTCTTCTCAAATGTTTGGAAGGAATCCAAGGATGTAATGACCACTCTATAAGAGGGAAGAAATCGAATTGCATAGGGTTGGCAATTTTTCAAGAACAAGCATACTGTTTTGTTGTAGCAAGAGACTGTGTTTTCATATTAATACAGAGATATTGGTTTCATCACTCGGGATTCAGAAAGGGTTATGGATGTTTTATGTTCTTATGCTTTTCATCTTTCGATTACTTGCAGTGGCATGAATGTATGTTACTTACAATTCACTGAAGGTGCTCTAACTTCCTTCATATGTTCATGAACTGTGTTATTTTTGTCCTATTGTTCTTTTGATGCATCTAAACCCTGAAATGCCCTGACTTCCAATTGAAGCTAATACTTATGTTTTTGTGAAAATATAATTGAATCCATAAGCCCAATAGATGTTTGTTGATTATTAGTACAAACAATTATCCATTTTATCTACTTTACTCATAGAGTTAGCCATCTAATCCTTATTTGAAAATCATAAACCTATTGAGAGAGCCCTCTCAGGTTGAGGAGGCTAAGCCTCAACTAAGAGTCTGGTTTGAAATAGTTACTCGGAGTCTTCTTGATCAACAACCTATCATGGTCTGATTTTGAGATAACACTGCCCTTAATGATTTTTTTTCCATTGGACAACATCTAATATGAGACCACTTTACGTTGAGTTTAACTAATTATAATAAATTTAAGAACAATATTAGAATTATATATAGTATTATTAATATATATATATATATATATATATATATATAGAGAGAGAGAGAGAGAGAGAGAGAGAGAGAGAGAGAGAAAGGCACGAATATTGTATAACTTCGACATAGTTGTTATATTTCTTGCAATTGTTTTGAAAGCTTGTAGGCTTATTTTGAGGTTAATTTTTGAAGAAAGTAATCACTGAAATTTTGGTGAGGAAAAATGTCACATAACATTCCTCAAGCAGGCCTAGGAAACGTGGGATCAACGTTGGGGGCTTCGAAGGATAGAAAATGTTATTTCCATTGTAAAAGATGTAAGGGCTTGAAGATATGGGGAATTCTAATAACAACAACTAAAAGGCATTGTAGAGACTATGGAAACTCTGAAGGTCGGTATGAATATCATACATTAGTAATTTATTCATCATATGTATTTGTATTGTAGATTTATTTTGTAAATTTTTATATGTATATTGTATTTTAGATTGTACTTCTTTGTATTGTAAATTATATTGTCTTTCTATTGTAAAAGTTAATTATATTATTTTGGGAGATATTTGACCTATGTTGTCATCTTGATGTGGAGAAATATCATTTTATCATTATGGTTAGGGTCGATTAAGGGGCTAGGTCGAGTTAGGGGTTAATTAGTTTATGGGATTAGGGTAAGGGGCTATTGTTTAAGGGTTTAGGAGTTAGGGGTTAAGGGCTTAGGGGTTAGGGGTTTAAGGGCTTAGGGGATTGGGGTTAAGGTGTTAGGGGGTTAATGCATGTTTATGGGGTTAATTAGGACCTAGATGATTTAGAGGTTAATGGGATTTTAGGGAGAATTAATAATAAGTTTTTAAAGTATATTATGCACATTTAAAAGATGAACATAGTGAATACAATTCTATAGGAAAGAAGAAAATAATTATATAATATATTGTAATAAAATTTTGTAAGACAAAATATAAAAATATAAATATCATTAAAAAATTAATTAAATAAAAATTTGATTAAAATTAAAATTATTATAAAGAAAAATGATTGAATGAAGATAAAAGGAGTCCATTTTATTAATTTAGGTAAGATGATAATTAATGAAAACCCATTTCTTATGAAAAAATTATATATAAAAAATAAATTTATTTATTTATTAAAAAGTTTAAATTTATAAACCACAATTAGTTAAAACGTTATGTTCCTAACTAAAATGTATTTTGCTCATAAAATAGACTCTTTCTCATTTTTAAAGGAAACAAGTATGGGACACAAGCCTTGCACTTGATGTTTCAAAATGTTTTAGGTGACAACTTGTTAATCCCAAGTGATATTGAGTGAATAATTAACTATATCAAGTCTCTTTTTATTATATAAGTAAAGGGTCTCATTTGTTGTAAATAGTGCGAAAAATTGAAGTAATATCAAAGTTATAATAGTTCTAGGAAAAGGGTAGATTAATGAAATTTTTGATAAATCATCAATGGTTATTTTTCCAAATTTATCTTACTTATTATCACTCATGTAAGGTAAAACATTCCATTTTGAATGTCCTTTAAATTAGGCACAATTTTTTTATTTTATAACATTCACTTACTACAAATTACAAAGGAGTGAATATTTGACATTTTGGTCAAATCAACTAAGTAGTCAAAAATAAAGAATACCCCATTTTCTGTAGTAGAGTTTTATGTGATGCCTTAGTAAAAAAGGGTTTCTTATGAAAAATATATTTAGTGGGTTCCCTACCACTTGCCTAAATAAAAAAGGGGATTGTATCTAATTTTCTTACATAGGTTATTTATTTCAAAGTTTATAAGTGAAAACATATGATGAAAATACAAAATAAAATGCAACTAATAAGATAGATCAAAAAACACATTGTTGCCTTGATTTTGATAAGCTAACCTAGACATTATGAAACCCACCTATTTAGGAGCAATGATGTAAAAAATAGGAAATTAGGAATAAAATGATAGAAATAATAATTAGAGACAAACAAAAGACCAAAAAATAAAGAATAAGAAAGACTTATCTTCTTCTTGTACATTCCCAAACCCATCTAGCCACCAACTAATTTTAGTAGTAACTTTCATTGTGAGAATACCTTTCGTATAAGCTTAAAAGTACACATCCTCTTTAGAAACAATTTTTAATTAAAAAATATAATATAAGATCCACCCTCCACTTGTCATAATCGAATATTTGAGAGGAGTTGGGGATAAAATACATTTTGTGTCATTTCCCCTCTTATTATCATGTATTATGGAAGCCATTATGAACAATATTGTAGTATTTACCTTGAGATTTTCTTGCTTGAACTTAATTGGTATGGCCTGGATTCATTGGCATTATTATTTGAGTCTTGTACTTTGAGTACATTCGTATAAGTGATGGAATGAAAACGGCTTGATTATTCTCACGTGATTATTCGTAAAAGATTTCAACATAATGTTAAGCATATTGCTAAATAGCACAAGATTCATGATCTCATTGATTTGTTCTATTTATTTCTTTCTCTCACCTAAGCTCATGATTTCTCACCCATCCTCTTAAAACTTCTAGTCTCTAAGTGAATTCAAGAAAGAATATGACATTATAACGATGAATGAAAAATAAGATCAATATGTCTTTTATTATGGTTGTGACTATATATCTCAAAAAGTGTCTCTCTTCCTACATGTCAAGAAAAGTACATATTTCCTATATTTTTTCAACATATTCTTAAATATCATGATAAATTACACAAGCATCGGCATTGATTTGTTGTCTTTGTTTCTTGTTCTCACCTAATTAGTTGTCTTTGTTTTCTTTGTTTTCTTATATTATATTTGTAAATGTTTGTATCGACATGTAAATATTTTCTATATATACTAATTTACTTTATTGATTGTAATTGTATAGTATGGGACCCCTAGGGAATTTCTCGACGAGGAAGAGGTGGTTTTTGTATAAGCGCATATTCAAGTACATGGAGCGAATATTGAGGATCCCATGGAAGAGGATAATGATGTTGATAACATAGTTGAGGAAGGTGGGACAAATAGATTTATCCAGGAGACATTTAATAATGTTGGAATGGATGATGATGGAAATCAATATAATGGACATGCTTTTGACAAACATGTAATTGAGAGGGAAATTCAACCTCTTTATGAAGGCTCATAAGCATCTCTTATCTCTGCTTTATTATTGCTATTCAAATTAAAGGTGGTGAATAGTTTGTAAAACACATGTGTCAGCTCCTAAGGTATGTACTATATTTTGTGACATTTAGTGCTATATACATGATAAATCAATTATTTTTTCCTTTGTTTTTTATTTTAGTACATTGATCATCATTTAATTAATTTGTAACATTTTGATGCAATATGTACAATTAATATTGTTTAAAACATTAACTAGTACTACTATTTTTTTATGTTGTAGTTTGTTAGGTGAATTTATGTTACCACCGTCAAATGTTTTACCTCGTAGATACAAATATTTACATGCCATTATGAAATATATTGGAATAGAGTATCAATTTATTCATGCATGTCCTAATGATTATATTCTCTATTATAAAGAACATGTATCGAAAGACAAATTCCCAAAATGTGATGAGAGTATATATCAAATTGATAAAGTAACAAAAAGGTGTCTTGCAAGGTTCTTCGTTATAATCCCATAATTTTGCATCTGCAAAAATTGTGTAGGTGAAAAAGCATAGCACGACTTTATCGATTACCATCAAACAAAATGAAGTGAAGATGACGTTCCTTGAATTCCTGCAGTTGGATCTGCATTTAGGAATATGGAGGAAAGGTGGCCAAAGTTTAAGAAGAACCTCATAATCTTAGGCTTCCATTAGCAGTTGATGGTGTCAATCCATTTGGAGATCTCATATCTACTTACTGAGTGTGGCATTTTTTTTTATAAACAATAACATTCCTCCATGGATGTCAATAAAGATGAATCACATAATGTTGACAATGATTGTTGCAGGTATTAATTTGTTTAGAATAATTTTTTTAACACAATATATTGTTCCATATATTAATTTTTTTACTCATATATGTTCAATTATGTCTTATATTTTTTCATTTACTCATATATATAGTAACTATGTACTATATGTTCAATCAATTAGGTAAGTACCAATTAAAATATATGAATGTATATATTGAGCCTCTTATCGATGAGTTAGTGGAGTTATGGAATGGTGTCACTATGTATGATATCTCTAGACTAGTAGATGCACAAAGGGAAATTGAATTCCGTGCAATGCTTTTATGGAAAATTCACGATGCCCGAGGGCTAACACATTTATGTGGTATGTTATAATTTCACCTTACAGTTTAATAATGTTTAATTTTATGAAGTTCATTTCATATGTTTTTTTAAATATTCCCTTATTTTACATACTTAAAATAATTGATATAAAAATTACTCCATCTCTTATAGGTCTTCAAACAAAGGGTAAATTTTATTGTCTAGTTTGTATTCCTGATATGAAATATCATCATTCAATAAGCTTAGGAAATAAGGTGTTTAATGAGTATATGCACTTCCTTTCTAATAACCATAGGTATTGAAGTATAAAAATACATATTTTCAATGGGAAAGAAGATACTTTATTAAGACCACAGAGAATGACACCTCATGCATGGAAGTTGAAATATAATAGAGTATCTCAAGGTATGGATCAAATTGTCTATGTATCAATATACATGATATGTTTGGATTATTTTATATTTCTATAGAATCTTATTCATTGTACTAATCGAGAGGTTATATTTTTGTTATAATATAATTAAATATGATTCACCTTGTAGGTCATCAAGGAAATAATAACATGGAACTTCCATGAGGAATGCAAAGTTATCATGATCAATTCAATAGACTCCCCTACCATGAGAACCTATAAATTGTTCATTTGTTTGATACAATTCACATCGGGAAGAATGGAATAGAGACCTTATATAGAATCTTAGATGGAAGGAGAGATAAAGAAAAAATTGTCAATATTTGTAATGACTAAGGAGGCCAATCATGCAATGTATAGTGTGATTCATTCAAATAGCGATGGATACAACCAAAATATAAACACCCTTCCATGGTTACTGACAACACAATACACCAAGGAAGTTAAAGAGGTTATTTATAAAAATAAATTTCCTACTGATATTTCCTCAAACATAAAGAATATCCTAACAAATAAAGATGAATTTGGTGGGGTAAAAACTCGTGATTGGCATACATTGATTAAGATAATTATTTTGGTGTATATATTTATACATTGGTGAAACATCTTGTTATTGTTTTTTTCTGCTAATTTGGGAATAAATAATGATCAATCAATATTTTTTCTACAGTATGTTCTACCTCTATCTCTCCTAGAAAAATTTCACAAGAATGTCAAACAAGTTATGTATGATCTTGGAAAATACAAGAGGTAAGTGGAGATTTATGTGCAAAATGTAATTTGTTCAATAATTTGTTTTACAACTTATATTTGGCTACATGTGTTTTACTTGTCATCATGTATTGTATACTTTTTTCTTGAAACCTATGATTTGATTTCTTCATTTGTAGATGGTTTTCATCTAAATAAAACTATAAAGAAGATATAAAGTATTGGAGGAAAAAAATTCCTCATCTAATGTGTGAAATGCAAAAGTATCTACCTCCAAAATTTTTAAATGCACAAGAACACTACCTCATACACCAAGTCGAGAATATTGAAAAGTGTGGAATTGTACACACAATATCAATGTGGATGGTTGAGAGGCACTTAAAATCTCTGAAGGCTTTAGTCATACAAAGAGAACATCTTGAGGGTTCTATGGTAGAGGGATATATGGTATATCAAACCATGGTTTATATTCGTCAACATAGTCCTGCAATATGAAAAAGTATTAATGTATTGCATCACATTTGGGATGTCAAATACATGAACAAATTTGAAGGGGAGTACCTATTGGGGAAAGGTAGAATGAGTAAAGTGAGATGCAAGTAGATAGTGGAGATTTGTAGTGCATTTGGATTTTTTGTTTTATGTATATCATACTTATTTAATTTTTAGTCTTCCTACATAGTCCATTATTATGAAGGTATAACATGGTAATTAATTATATATATGTGAATTTTTTATTTTAATACAGTCGGTTGAGAGTGGGATGCAATACATTTATACATTAAGAACAATCTTAATTAGATGAAGGTATGGATTGAACGATGAAAACAGGCTAATAATGGTAGGTTATAATTGTATGATGTGTCTACATTGGTCAAAGAAGTTGAACGTAGTGGAGATACCAATATTACACAGAGGAAAATTGATTTATCATATGGTTTAAAATATTATCAGGCAAGCATATTCGCCCATATAAATGAGTTTTTTTACAATTATATTGATGCATATGGGGTGTTTTTTTCTTAATTTAAAAAATTTCCAAGCATAAATAAGCTTATCAATTGACAATACATTTTTGATGTGTTTGACATATTGCAGTTGAAACACCACAACAAAATGTGGTGCAATGGCTGCAAATTTGCATCAAAAGGTTGGATGAAAATATGAAAACTTATGATAATGGGATAGCTGCAATACTTCAGGTTATCAATGTTGCTTCTATAGGTGACAGACATCCATAAGTATTTGACAATCGATATTATGGGTATTTTTATGATTTTTTTCTTGAGAAAAAATCAAACTTTTTATAAAATTACAAAAAGTTACGTCACACATGTCGTAGCATTCCATATGAGAGAATCGCCCTGGAAAAACAGGGCTTGGGCACAAAGAAGTGCCCACAGTTACACAATGCCAGAAACGCTGGAGTTGTATTTTTTTTCTTTTTTCTTTTTAACTTTTTGCCAACCATATAGTGAAGAGGGATAATGGATTATGGCCATCTCCATGCTGGAAGGGAGTTGGACCTCTTTTTCTGAATAAAAAATTTCATAAATATGTGCTCATTTGTTGCCAATCACACCTCGATCACCGTTCTTCTCATTCTGTAGGGGACCCGTATTTGTAGGTGGAGATGTCTCTACCTCGATTTCCTTTTTTTCCTCCATCTTACCTACTACCATCTTTTGAGAGTATTTCTGATTTTTCTATTGATTTTCTGTTTCTATTTGCCTCTGGTTTACTTCCGTTTCCTCTTCCTCTTGATCTGATAGTGTCATATCCGAGGAATTCCATCCTTTCTTCTTTAGTGACTTCTTATTTGTTTTTTTCTTAGAAAAGGTACAGGTGCTTTGTAAATGCCCATTTTGGTGGGATACTTTGCATCTAAATGCGGTGTTTTCAAAATCTAATGACTGAGACCATTTAAGTTATTTGTGAATAAGATTTATGATTTCTGGTAAGCCCTTACTTAGATCCATATCCACGCAGATGCGTGAAAATGTGAAAATCCCTATGTCCATTCTCTCTTGGTCCATTTTTATGAACCGTCCAAGAGAGTTTCCATTGTTTTCCAAGACCTAATGGTGACAGAATGGGAGCGGCAGGTTGTGTAGTCGCATCTACACAAGAATTTTGGTAACCACCATAGTATTTGCATCAAAGCCAGGGAACCATGGGGTTACAAAGAGGCTTGCATGCCCCCATAACCATGGTCCTTCAATGGTGGCAAAGATGTAGTCCTCTACATTATCAAATTGAACCACGAATAACCCTTTACCACAGAGGTAAATGTCACAGTTCTGGGTCCAATTTTGGTGTATCCAAGGACGTAACTCTTCAGGTTTTGGCCAGTATCCGTTAAAATGACATATAATAGCTTTTGTATAAAGTGCATTAAATAGCTCGGTCACCTCTGGTATTTCTACTACCAGATCAGGGATGTTCTTTATTTTTTCTACTATATATGGTATTGGTAATGACAGATCTGGAATTTGTTTTTCCCCAGTGTGGGGGCTTTCCCTCTCAGGATATCCTTGAAGGAGGGCATTCCTTTTCCTGTTTCTGTTGATCTATTTTTTGATGTTGTTCCTAGGGTGCCACCTTTGAGTCTCAGATTCAAGAAAATAATGGAGTTTCTTTGAATCTAGTTTTCATTTAATATAGTTTTTTCTTGTAGCACTCTTTGTGAGAAAATCAGGCTTTGTGTTTGGGATGTGATGCCTGTGACAGACTAAATATTTGTTTTCATCTCTGCAACATATTAAGATTCTTGTACCCAAAGACAGTAAGTCTTCCCATCTGTATATTTAGTAAAAATTTGGAAGTATGGCTGCAAAGCATAGCCCACACAGCTAAGACCACTACCAGAAAAGTATGAGTCTATCCCCTAAGGATATAGAGCACCAGCGGGGGCCAAGGCAGGACTAGGGGATGTAAGGCCACACATCAGGGGAGATGGAAATGTGAATTCTCCCTCACACCAAAATCACAACAGAGAAGGAGGGAAAGGGGCTTTCCCCAAAACTTCCCTCCCCCTCGAAACCTCCCCATCAACATAATTCCTAAAACATGAAATGATAAACAAAAAAATTAAAAGGAGTACCACACAGAGATGATCGAAAGCCCAGAAAGATCCAACCGTAAGAAACTTCTCCAATAAAGAGGAGGTCGAGTGGTAGAAGAGGATGGCTGTCGAGGAGAAGAAATCGGCGGCCATCAAGTAGCAGAGTCCATCATCCATGCTTAGATTTTGAGCATCTTCGGGGTTAAAACCAAGCTCCTAGATATCATATTTTTCCATAGGTTCCTCGCCCTTTCCGAGACCTACATAAGTCAACAAACCCACACATAACCTCCGGGACACAGCATGATAGAAAGACGAAGGAAACTCGAAGCCGTAGAAATGGGAGGTAAATTCCCTTTGTCTATCAGCCACATGTTTGTTGGAGTATTCTTCCCAGAAACCCTCCAGCACCCCCCTTTCATAGCCATCCTCAAGAGAAAGAAACTGGTTTGTAATCGATGATGGTGGAAACCGAAAATAGAGGAGCACAAGAGGCGTCTCCATTCCCACCACCTCCCTACCATTGTAAACCAATATGTCTCCTTCCTGCACCCACAAAAATTAGGAGTCACTTTCCTTTGCATAGAACCAAAAACCCCTGCCCAACCCGACCCAAAACTTGTCGGCAAAAATAGCTCCAAGAAACCCTAGACCAGAGGGATTTCCACCACTTTTCTCCATTTTCAATCCCTGGGTATTTGTATAATATACTTGAGTGTAACTTTAAATCCTTCAAATTAGTTGTGTTCGATGTTAAATGGTCCAGTCTGTTAGTGTGAATTATAATCACAAGCGTACGAAAAAATCTCACTGTAGTTGTGCATAAAAAACAACCCTAACATCAAAGATGGCTATCAATTTCCCTGTATCTACAGTTAGTGATTAGAATAAATGTTACAGAAATCTAGATCTATGTAGTTAAATACATTAAACAAAAACTAATAAGCAAGATTTTCTCCATGCATCCAATGAACAAGACAAGATTTTTTAAAGAATTTTTTGTATTATGACACCTAGGAAGGGAACATAGAAAGATATTACCATTCCCCCTCAATGGGATGGGTTCTTGTATTTCCTCAGTGCTTTAGATCTAATATCTCTCTCTCTTGATGGTGCAGAAAACCCAGAAAAAAATGGAACTCAAAGGGAGCTCACAAGCAAAAAGTAGAAAAACATGACAATGCTAGAGGATCAAAGTCAGACCAAAAGTATAGATCCAGAGTGATCTTTAGGCGACAAAAGGTAGTGAATGAATGGAAAAACCTTTCTATTTAAAAAAAAATATTGGTTAGTCTAGATATTGGTGCATAATTAAAATACTATTAACCAAATCTAGATTCAACTTTTATGGAATATTTTATTATTTTTGTTGGAGGGAAAAAGAATTTGAATTTGGTCAAATCCCTTTATTTAGAAATAATAAATAAATAAATGATTTATTTATTATTTTAAGAATGTGGTTGAGTAATAATAAAATAAATAATGATTTATTCAATTATTTATAAATGATTCAGTCAAATTTAACAAGGAATATTATTTAAATAATGTTTTAAATAATTATTCCTAGAAAATAATAAGATAAATATTGATTTATCTAATTAATTTTCTTGTTTTGGGTTAAATATGACCAGGAATATTAATTAAACATTGGTTTAATTAATTATCCCTTGAGGAAAATCGAACAAATAAGGATTTATTCAATTATTCCTCATGGGGTTTCCTATTTAGACTAGAAACAACTTAATAAATTATGGATTACTAAGTTATTTTTCATAGTGAAAGAAATTTTACTATGGTAAAATTTGTCTTACATGGTGTACTTTAGTCCATATAATAGTAACAAGTTAGATGACCAAAAATTGGTGTAACAAATTTCCCACTGAAGTACGTTGTAAGAACTCAATCACTAGAAAGCGAAGGGGGAGTCAGAGAGAGAGAAATATAAGGTAGACTAAAGCGCGAGAGTACAAGACCTTGAAGAGGTGAGACTTACAGGTGTGATAAGTATCTTTTATGAGTGATTACCTATTCTACATGAGGCGGGGGAGGCATACCTATGCCCGCTGAGATAACAAAGTACAAAGAATAATGATACGTCCAACAAACAAGGGACTGAACTAAATAGTAAATGCTGGCACAAACATGGGCCAGATAAAAATATGATAATGGATCCCACATACATATTGTGCTTGGGAAAAAAACCAATACTTATACAATAATATATGAGTACATGAGATATAATTACAACCAAAGAGGCCCTGTAAAACCGGAAAGGGCTCTAAAAATTTGAATGATACATGCAAACTATAGAGGCGTTGCACGAGGCTGAGGCCGAAACCATAAAATATATGGAGCTGAATCCAAGGCTATAGTAGAGAAGTCATCTGGGCATGTGGGGGGCTACCTAAAGGGCCACCCCCTCATGAGGTCTGAAACATCTCACACATACCCAGGAATCACTGGTACAATCTGCTACATCCTTGAACCATCAAGTATACGGATCTCGATCATGCCATGAGGGCTGGAACTGAGAAAAAATCAAGTCAAAGGAAAATAAAGGGTCCCTTTTCCTGATCTGAAGCACCAAACAAGAGTTGAAGCTGGAACTAAGATACACCGTCGTCTAGACCTATCTTCTGGAATGAATAAGCTGATGTCGATAGAAGGAGGTCCACCATAGGTGAGGCAATAAGGAATCCTCAACTAAGGCATGAGAGATAATAGTAGAGCGACTGATAGACTGACACCAGGGATGATGGTGGAATGGGGGGTAATGAGTAGCGGGCTGATGACTTCCCTTGTTAGAGCATAAAGGGTAAGAATAACCCGGCATCTACTAACTTGACTCCGGAGGGGATAAGGGACAATATGACTGGGGGCCAAAATGTGCAACACGAGAGAGGTACAAAGCAATGAAGGATGGAGGACTATGGCGGGAGACAAAATGGGCTTGGGACAGACTCCATGGATGCGATGAGGACTCAACTTGGATGCTCTAAATAAGGGTGACACGGTGATGCTGCCACATAGAACGGGCCCAGTGGGGGCCATAAAAACATGAGTTCAAGATGGTTACTCATGACGAAAATCGCCACGAGCGTGGAAAAGTATGAAGGAAAGATGGTGCCCCAAGTACAAGTGTTGCAAGTGAAGAAATTAAATTTTGAGGAGTGGTGAAGTGACCCTTCTTGGAAAAAATGTGTCTGGGTGAAGTATCAAATCACAAAAAATGAAAGGATACCCATTTGAGAGATCAGTGAGATCTTTCCAACGGTCCAGATGATTTTTCAAACTGAGCTACGCTTTTGTCGCAACTAGCGAAAGAAAAATATGATGTTTCTTTTTTAATAACGCATTTTCCCTCCAATATGATTCATTTGCAAGTGTAGCTATGGTGAATGTAAAGAGGAGAAAAGGCCCTAAATCTTACGGTGATCATAGCAGATAAACCGACCATTGGAATCAAGATCATTCAGTTGTAGGTAAGAGGCATAGCCACACTCTTTCAATTCAGTGGATTAAAATTTCAGGTTAGGCACATAGAGCTCAGGCACAGACTCCAAATCTTCTTCAGTACTGGGTTGCACTTTGTGGGGAATTTTCTGTGACCTGGGTAGCAGGTTTTGAGTAGAAAACTGCGACCTGTCTCAGGAATGACCTGAAAAGTGCGACCTGTTAGAGAGAGGGATTTTGGTGCTATTTTTTGGCTAAGAGCTGGGATTTTATGGTTATGATGCAGTCTTTTCTTTCTGTGCACTGACAATCATGATGGTTTTGTGAAAATATGGCAGAGTTGAGGATAAAATAGAGAGAAAGAGACTTGGACATGTTACGGTCAGAGATTCGAGAGGATCATGTTGTCTGCACTGCATTGGCCAGGTTTGGGGTCCTGAAGTTTGTGGAGAACCCTTTGATGAGAGCAGGAGAGCCCTTGTTGGCCCAAATTGTTAGCTATTAGGATCCGGATCATGAGATATTTATAGTGCAGGGGCACTAGATTGAGCTGACTGTCCAGGACATATATTTACTGACTGGTCTCCCGCCACTTGGGATGGTGGGAAACACACAACTAGTGTTACTATGAGGGCAAAAAGTTATGGAGTTTGTAGAGGGCCACTGTCGACCGAGTCTCCATGTGAAAAGGACATAGATACTAATCAAAGATCTAGAGAGGCTAGAGACTCGTGTTGTGGCTGTAGTGGTGTTGCGTATCCTGGGAAACCAGGCACTCCACCACATAACTAGGGGTTAGATGATGCTTGTTGAGAGTGTATTGAGTGGGACCTACTATGGGTGCACCCAAATGATGTTGTCATCATTGAAATGAAAGTTGTTACTATGCAAGTGGTAGGTCAACCACGATTGTGCATATGGCACAGTGCTTTGCTTGCTCTTCTTTGAGAAGATCTCGACACTCTGGCCTCGCATAAAGATTCAGGATTGGGGCCTGCGAGAGCCCAGGATGCGCCGCTGGGGGCGGATACTATGTAGAGGGGGAGGTGGGGCAGTCGGAAAGGTATTCTGACATGATTTTTTCACTCATTAGGATCAGATGCCACTGTACATAGACGACTATCCCTATAGTGGGATGATTTATCATGGGGACCTAGAATTTCCACTGCCACTAGGTCGAGCATGGGGGCTCGATGGTAAGTGAAAATTTTCTTATCTTATATGTGCATTTTAAAGTTTCAAAATATTGTATATGGTATTGATTCATTGAATTTTTGTATGTAGATATAGCACCGGTAAAACCAGCTGGGTATATAGGGCGGCCCAGAGTATCAGGAGCTATAGGACCTAGTGGATCAAGGGGACTAGAAAAAGGGTTTGCAGTGGCCCTAATGGAGGACATCCGTCATAGATGTGAGAGACTGCTGACCGTTGTTTCAGAGAGTGGCTGGTAAGACGTTGATGACCAATACATAGAGCCATGTATTGGTCTACCCTCGGAGTGGCGAGGAGTCATGTGGCGCATGGTAATGGCCGGACAGGGGATGCGTGATCTACGGGCTGCCAGAGCTGAGCCATTGGCCCAGGATCCTCTAGATAGTGATTAGATGTAGGGAAATGAGGTTCCCCCAATTTTGTTTTTATGAAACATGTTATGAGCATGTCATACGTATAAGATTTGATGGACTCTAAAACATTTCAAATGACACATATTATGGATATGCATCATTTTATGGTTTATTTTTATTGTCTTGTGTTAAATGCATGTGATAAATGCCAATCTGGAATATTGTTTGCAATGCTATCTACATAGTGATTTTGTGCTATAGGTACATGACTGAATGTAATGATTACAAATTCATGCATCAAAAGCTTCACTCATAAATATCTTCTAAAAAGGACAGGATTATGCACACGATAAACACCATTCAATTTCATGACAAGCAGCAAGGAATCTACATGAACATGAAGGTGAAGGATGCGACAAGAAAGGGAATCGACTAATAAACCTATCACTGATCATATTCGGCCAGGTTATTGGTGGCAGAACCAATGCATACACCATTAGAGAGGACATGCAAATGAAAGGGGGTAAAAATGGCCCAGGCTTCCGAGGCTAGATTCTGGGAGTAGCGACTTGCACCATCGGCATAACCAATATACAGTGTGGACATGGTCCATCTGAAAGGTGCCACAAGATAAAAAATGATAAAATGATGGAAAATGATAGAAACCTAAATGCAAGGAAAAAATCAAACAAGCACTGCTAGAGAGAGTGTTATGGGTAAAACTTCTACCCCCCACACACTGAAAGGTCAAAGGTGTGGGGGAAATTCCTTGGGGGAAGTTTGTGCTCAGGTTTCAAAAGTCACCATAGACATAGATGGCACCATTTTTCTTATCGGCGAGAAAAATGAAGTCAGGGGTGGAAAATACTTCCATGATGTCATCATCACAGTAGAATATGGGGTGACTGGTGGAAGGATAACCACATGACGCATCAAAGCTACCCGAGTCATCATCATGAGAAGAGAGGTTCGCATGCGCATCGTTATGGGGGGGGGGGGGGGTAACGGAAGAACAAGTATATGAAGGATCCACCGATTTTGAGCCCAGGGTGATCGCCGAAGGGAGGTCAGGTGAAACAGAAGGGGAAGCCCCGGAGGGGTCTTCCACCGTGGATCTCATAGATGATCATAGGTAGAGGATAGTGGCTGAAGAATCTGTCATCTAGAAATCAGGAGGGGGAATTTCAATGGGAGTGGATGGGTCCTCTAGTTTACCCAAAGCATATCATGCAAGTAAAGGGGAGGCAGACTCATGGTGGATAGTCTCGTACTGGAGGACTACTTCCAAGGAGGTGCAGTAGTATTTGAAGCAGGGATAGAGGTGGGAATAATGGCCATGGAGATCACACAAAGCATAGGGGTGATTTGTGTGTATAGTATTCGGGTTCTTGGCTACATTCAGTAAAGTAACAGGGGCTTCAGGGACCTTAGACTCAGGAAATGTGACATTGACCATGGGCTTGATATGAGGCAATTCATGATAGTTATGGGTGGCATGATCGAAAACATCACACAAAGCACACAAAGGGGTACACTTTGGAGGCTAAGGAGGGGTAGGGGTTGTCTGGGAAAGATTTTCCTTAGGTTCATTCTTGCGGGCTTTTCCCCCTTCACGCTTGGCTTTCGCAATAGGATTAGGTTCATGTTGAGGTGGGTGAGGCACAAAAGCAAAGGGATGGGTTATGGCGACTGGTTGGACTGAGGTCAAAGTAGTAGAAAGTTTGGGCTGACCAGGCATGATAGTGGTTGGGAGATCAATGTACTAGATTGGGATCCCCAGGGTTATGTTAGGAAGAACAAGCTAGTCATAATAGGTACTGAAAATACTCCAGGAGGGGGATCAAGAAAAGGTATCTCACTGGAGGGGTAATGGCTAGGGGGGATAGATCCGAGATGGTTAAGGCCAGAGAGAATTGTTCCAAGGGGATATATAGGATCATGAACACCAGCTACAAATGAGGGGCCTTGAGGAGGGGGTCCTGAAGTCTGAGTTGAAGTACTAGGATTAGGTTGCGGAGGGTGTGGCTGTTGGCTAGTCGAACCAGTCCGTTTGAGGTCGGACCGAGACGATTGCATCATGCAAACATTCAATGAGCTGGGGTCAGAGATAAGAGGGGGGAGACCAGGAAATGAACCAAGTATAGAGGAATCTTTATAGACTCTGGGTGAGACACTGGTTATAGGTTCAACTGTTTTTTTATTTTCCACCGAAGAGATAATAGACTCAAGAGAGGTCTAAGACTTATGTTTGTAATATGTCAACTGATCGATGGTGACGATATTTCCATTGTGAGGAAATAACATGTTACGGTGAACCATAGATGGCATAGTAGACATCACATAAGTGTAGCTACGACCCAATATAATGTTATAGTCTAAGGGGGCATCAATGACTTCAACGTCAAAACAAAGCCCGCAAGAGTAATAGGAAAATTGCGGAACATGCCAAGGGGTTGGGAAGAGTGGCCATCCTATGCACGGATGGTGATATTTGAAGGGGCTAACTCAGAAGATCTTAGTTTCTTCCAAACAGAAGCTAACATCACACAGGTGGATGCCCCCTCGTCAATGATACAATGAGATACATTGGCATTCCAGATCTTGACAAGGATTTGGAAGGCAACAGATGCAGGAAGGGGGGGATGCTCTGACTTTTCAATGTCAAAGAAAATCAAACGATCATATGAAGGATCCAAAATTCCCATAGCATTTAGTAAATATATTCATTGTGAAGGGCACGACTGGAGAACTTCCAGCATTGACATGGCGACAGGGGATTGAAGTAAGTCATCTACTATACTATAGGAGTGGGTAGCTTTACCAAAAGTATTGTTTTGGCGTAATGGTCCCTTGGGGATCTTGGTATGAACCTCTACCTTAGGTTAAGGGATCAGTAAAGGACCATTGGTTGTTCAAAGAGGCTCTGTGGGACCTGAAGATGGGGGCTGAATGGTAGACGTAACGGGGGCTTATTGTATTGACGAGACCGAGTATGAAGGTTGAGGTTAGTGGTATTGGGTTGGTCAGAGTTCATCATGAGGACCTGGTAATAAGAGGTACCAGATTGAGGAGGCTAGGTGGCCGCCTGAATTTCAGGGGGTTGGGCAGCCACATATCCCTGCTGGGGGAAAGGACTGGTAGACACAGCCATTTGGATTGGGGCAGCATTGGGAGGAACCAAAGGGGAGGCTTGCTGTCCTCAGGATGCTGCTTGAGCTTCCCACATCTGACACATCTGAGGTAAAAGAGGACAATCATGGGAATACTGACCATAGACACTGCAACAAGAACAAGGATTATTCGTGTGAATAGGCTTGTCCTGCTTGGCCTGAGTGCCTTGTTTCTGGGTTGCAGTGTTAGATGTATTCCCTTAGGAATTATTTCCTGGATTACTTGGGGAAGATTGGTTTTGGTTGCCTTTCCTCTTCTTTTATGAAGTAGAACGATTAGTCACACTCTGTTGTTCATACACCTGACCCTAAGGAGGGGTGGATACTGTTGCAGAGCTTTAGAAGGCAAGGGAGGCTGAGGTGCTAGTGGTGGAGGAGCTAGAGCACCAGGTTGTGGATACGAATAATAAGGAGATTGGGCAACATTGGGGTAAATAGGTTGGGAAAAATGAAGAGGCATGTCTTATCCTGGATACATGCGGCCGGGAGGGGGGAAGGTGCTAGAGGAGCTGGCCCCTCCCAGAGGGAAACCATAACCCATGGGAGGATGAGTGTACGGATGTGAAAGGGATCCAATGATACCATCGGCAACATGAGATGTCCCCGGTGCGTTGGCATCATCAGGTCTAGGGAGATCATGTAAGATGATATATACATAACCAGATTGTGCGTAGATGAAGTCATATTTCAACACAATATGGAGGGCATATTCCTCGGTCTGAGGGAAGTGAGATGCAATATCTTTTCCAATAGCAGGAAAAAGGGATCTAAGAAACCATTCCATGTAGACAGTGTCTTCGCAGGTAGGGGCCCGACAGAGGCTCTTTATTCTTTGCCTTTCTTGAACATGGTCAGATAGGCGGGTGGCAGAAGTTTGACAGAAAGATTTCAAGGGTTTGGTACTGGTGTCATAGTGAAGCGGAAGCTATAAGTAAGACAGAAAAGCCTTGGTAAGGGTCACAAAAGTAGTATGAGAGGAGGAGGCCTGGTCGACATACCACTTGGAAGCTTCTACAGTAAGCTTACGCTGGAATAACTGAAGACAAGCAGAGTCATCGGTGATGGTGTTAGATGAACACCACATGTGGAAAGAACAAGCATGGTTGGTAGGATCCTCTCTAGAAATTCCTTCAAACTTGGGGATGTCTGAAGGGAGCTTGGTTGGCATAGTAGGCCAACCAGGATCATGGTGTATGGGGTCATTAATAAACTAGCTAAAATCAGGAAGGCTTAGGCCTGCCATATAAGGGAGAAAGGGAGAAGTCAGAATAGTTCCTGTTGCAACACCACTAATAGCATTCCCAGTATTAGCGTCGGGGCTGCCACCAACATTAGGTCCTGAACCAGACATGGTGAAGGTGAAAGGTGGAGGAAATCCGGGGATAGAACCAGAAGGGAAACCCGATGAACCAAAAGTAGAGTCAGAATAGGGACTCGGTGGAGGATGAACTCAAACCCTATGCAAAGGAGTAAGTATTCTTAACAGAAACTGAGGATGAAATCCTTGGAGTCTCTGGGATAAACGCCTTGGGGGCACAATGATGCTAAAAAGAAACAGAACACAAAAAAGAGAGAGGTAAATAAGGGCAGCGAGGTGCATGATCAATTGATTAAAATGTTTAGGAAGAAAGGTAAACAAGGGCAGGGAGCTGCAGGATCAATTGATTACAATGTTGAAGTCTTGGCTTGGTGGTGTAAACCAGATGCTCTTCACTTAGGGTGTGTGTGTATGTGACAAGTGTGTTAATTTTAATTAAGCCCAAATGTGTGTAGAGAAAAAAGAAAAAATATGTTGTATAACTGTAAATAAATTTGAAAATGACAGTAAAGGAAACTGAATGCGACAGTAAAATAAAGAGCTAAAGATGCATCAATTTAAACCCAAGGAGGAGGGCTTCCCAATATTTATTCTATGGGTGGGATAAATCTATTCAAAACACAAAAAATGGCTAATGGATCTAAAGTTGGGAGGGATAGGGATCTAAAGGTCAGATCTGCTGGAAAGAGGTGCAGAAAACAACAAAAAACTAGAGGGAAAAATGTTTCAAAAAAGGTGGCGAAAGGCTACAACCTAAAGGGAAATGGAGGGGACCCTAAAGGAGGACCAAAAAAAACTGAAAAGAGGTGTTTTGGATGGATGAATAACCAATCTGAAATGGATTTGAAAGTAAGGTCGAGATATGAAAAAATTGCTGAAAACACTAAAATCTCAGAGGACCTACTTCAACTAAAGTCCTCCAAAAAAGGTGGAAGCATAATGAAGCCCTAAGGGGCTTGGTTCCTACTTCAAAGAGTAAAAATAAGAAATTATAGGTCCAAAATGGGTGAAGAGGGAGGTCAAACAACCCTAAACAGTGGCCCAAACAAACCCAGAAAAATCATAGAAAAAATCCTACAAAAAGTACAGCTCATAGTTTCTGACTTGTTTTCTGCTGAGGTCGCAGTTTTCAGGCTATTTCCTGAATCCTGGGAGCTGAGGTCGTAGTTTTGGGCCCAAAAAGTGTGACCTACACTTTCGGTTGTTTCGGGAGCAGATTTAAGAAAAAAAGTGTCGTCTCTGTTGTGGTTGATACCTGTTACCTACGCAATAGGCCCAGAAACACACGAAAGTTAGAATTTTTACTCTTTTAGGATTTTAAAGGTTAAAACAACATCAATAAATGAAAAATAAAAAGTTGAATAAAAACCCTAGGGGTTGAAGCAACTGGTCATGCAGGGATATGAAAAATGATAGCGGTCATAATTATAAACCCTTATGGAGCTCCAATTGTTAGTGTGAATTATAATCGCAAGCGTACAAAAAAATCTCACTTTAGCTGTGCATAACAAACAACCCTAAAATCAAAGATGGTTGTCAATTTCCTTAGATCTGCAATTAGTGATCAAAATAAATGCTACAGAAATCTAGATCTATGCAGTTAAATACATTAAACTGTTGAAACCTAATCCTAAGGGATTGGGTGAGATTGTATATTATTGTAATTTAGTAAATAAGGAAGGCCAAGAGACATTGGGAAGTGAATCCCAATAACTTCACCTCCATGTATAAGTACACACACAATCCCCATCTAATTCATATTCAGTTTTATGGAGTTACCTCCTGGTCTCACACGGTATCAGAGCTAGTCCCATTTTTGGCATTCCTGCCTTTGGTGTAACTCCCTCATGTTCTACATTTTTGCAGATTGTCATTGTGCATTCAATTTTTTTACTGCTCCTGGCATTTTTTTTTAACTGCTCCTGGCATTATGGTAATCTAGAATAATTCTGCGTTTTTTTTACTGCAAATTTTGCCACATTTTTATCTGCACATTCAATTTTTACTATAAAAATAATTTTTACAGTTCTCTGCACATTCAATTTTACTGTGCAAAACAATTTTTCGCCCTCACCTCACATCCAGTACCCACAACAATGCTCTCCCTCATAGTTCTCACGCACTCCGCCTCCCCTCGGCCTCATGCTCACTCATCTCATAGCCCCTCGGCCCCTCACTCCCCTCACATAGCTCTCGGTCCCTGCCCCCTCACCCCTCATAGCCCCCGCCCCCTCACACATCTCACAGCCCCCTCCCCCTCACCCCTCACATCACCCGCCCCTTCACACAAATCCCTACCCCCTCACATAGCTCTCCACCCTCAGCCCTCCATCCTCGCTCACGGTCACCCTCCCCACCTATTCTCCCCATCCCCCTAACCTTCCCTCCCCTCCCCTCTCATGGCCACTTGACCCTACCCTCCCCTCTCATGAAAGCTCGACCCACCCTCCCCTCCCAACCCACCCTCCCCACCCACTCATTCCCCCCCCCCCCCCCTCCCCTCCCACACAAATTCTCTCTGCGTTTTTTTTTATGCGGCCTCTTATTCTAATTTTTTTTACACAGTTTGGCCTCCCCCATAAAATACCTCCCCTGGTACAAACCTTCCCCAAAAAATACCTCCCCGAGAAAATACCTCCCCTGGTACAAACCTTCCCCAGAAGACACCTCCCCTAGAAAATACATCCCTCAGATAATACCTCTGTTCTTCCCGATTTTTTTTTTACAAATATATATATATATATATATATATATATATATTGCAGAATTGAAACCAGAATTGAGTTTTTACCATGACAGCAAAGTATTTTTTTCTTCAAAAGAATGCATTCTCTCATATCTATTGTAGGATTTTTTCTCTTTGGAAAGAAGAAATATCCTGAATGGTCTCGAAAAATAAAGCACACTCTCATTTTTAATGAGTTGTGGAGAGGAATTTGTGAAGGAGAAGGAGACCTTCCACCAGCAAAGCCCACTTCAGACAAGGAGATCACCACTTGGGAAAACAAGAATTGTAAGGCCTATGCCTTGATTGCAGCTTCCGTAAATGAAGAGGTGAGTCTCCATATTACACCATTTTAAAATTCCTATGAAGCCTTGAGCAAGCTAAAAGAACTCTATGACTCACATTCAGAGCTTGAAATTGTTCAATTAATGATTAAGCTGTTCAGTCTTGAATTGAAAAATGATGACCCTCTTGCTTTAGCTTCAGAAGTAAGATCTATCATGCATGACATTAAGAACACTTGTGTAGAAGTTGATATACCTCTCATAGCATATGTTAAGGCATTGTATCCAACTTACTCAAATTATCTTGAGTCATTGCAAGCAAGTGGAAACCTTGTGAAAATCACCTTTGATTCCCTTGAGAAAAAGTTTGCAGAAAGAGAGGAAGCTTTTGGAAAGATGACAACCCCTCTGTCTTCTGAAGAGTTTGTATGCTTTTCACATAGAGAGAAGATTCATGCTCAATATTCTTCTAGAGGAAGAGGTGGATGAAGAGGAAGAGGAAGAATAAATTTCAGAGGAAGGGGGGGCAAACAAACTCAAACTGAAAAATTTGATCTTCATTGCATAAGCTGCAATAAAGACTGGCATGATGCATCTACATGTAAGCTTCCTTGGGATAAAATTGAATAGTCAAGAAATCAAGAAAAAGATAAAACTCATGATAGAGACAAAGGTAAAGCACTTGAATCCGCTCATTATGTTGTAGCACAATGTAACAGTGGAGTACCTGAAGACGTGTTTGATGTTTCATTTAATTCTTGGAGAAATGATTGGTTGCTAGATTTAGGAGCAACATGTCACATGAAATTTAGAAAATATTTTTTTGAAGAATTTACTGACAGAGTTGATGGAGCAGTATACTTCCCAGATAAATCCAAACTGAAGCCACCAGGGCTTGGCACAATCAGGCGTAAGTTGCCTGGTCTTCCAGATCAACTTCTACATGAGGTTCTATACCTCCTTGAGTTGAGGAGAAACTTGTTGTCCTTGGTCCACATCTGCCAACAAGGACATTCCATTCACATGTTTGATGGCAAGGTTGAGGTCAGAAAAGCATCAGATCGCTCACTTTTCATGGATGGAATAGAAGAAGGAATACTCTTGAAGTTGCAAGGTTCCTTTGCTCATGCAAAAAACTTTGCATTCAGTTCACATCATGATGAAGGTACATTCCCATCAAGCCTTTTATGGCATGCTATATTTGGACACTTAAACTATGATAGCCTTCGATTGCTGAAGAAAAATGGTGTTAATGCACTGCCTACAATTCCTAGGAAACTTAAGCATTGTGATGCTTGTATTCTAGGAAAGCATAGAAAACAACCATTTCATGATTCACATTCCAGAGCACATAGAAAACTTGAGCTTATTCATTCAAATTTATGTGGCCCTATGCTTGTTGCTTCTGCAAATGGAAATAAATGTATGATGACATTTATTGATGGTTACACCAGAATGTGTTGGGTTTACTTATTAAAGAACAAACCTGATGCTTTTCAAACATTCAAGAATTTTCATGCATGGATTGAAAATGATGCACAAACTCATATTGGCTCTTTTCATACTGATAATGGAAAAGAATACACTTCAAACGAATTTGAAAATTATCTTCGTCAACATGGGATCAAACATCAAAAAAATGTGCCCTATAATCCCCAACAGAATGGTGTAGCTGAAAGAATGAACAGGACAATTTTAAATATGGTTCGCTCCATTGTGTTTTTTAAGAATGTAAAATTGATGTTTTGGGCTGATGCAGTTCTATGTTATGTATACATAAATAATAGGTGTCCTTCAAATTCAATCAGAAACAAAACTCCTTATGAAATGTGGCATGGCCACATTCCTTCAATAAAGCATTTCAAGGTCTTTGGTTCCACCTGTTATGCTTTGATACCCAAGGTACAAAGGAATAAACTTGGTGCTAGAAGTTGAAAATGTATCTTCTTGGGGTATTCCAATACCTACAAAGTATATCGTCTCTATGATGAAGTCAATAAGAAGTTTGTAATAGCAAGAGATGTCATATTCCTTGAATCTTCCAAGACTGACAATGTTGTTGAGCAGAAAATTAATCGCTTGGATAGATTCACACATGCAAAGTATTTTCAAGAATTTGATAATCAGATTCCACATCTTGAAGTGGGGATTCCTATACTGAATCAATCTGTGGAATCATTTCCTAAAGCACTCTCTCCCCCACATGAAGAACCAACCACGGATGACACCTTGAATGATGTGATTGGAAGAATTGAGAGATTGAATCTTGATTCAATTCCAACTCAGTCAAATGAGCAGCCTGGGCCATCTCAGAAAGGTCTCCCCAAATGGCTGACAAAGACACTAGAAAACGTTCGCCCCAATGAGGTTGGAAAGACAGGAACAAGAAGTTCCACTAGACAAAATGAAGGTGATGTATATAATTATGATTCACCTGTTGCTATGGATATTTCTTATAACTATGAATTGAGTTTGTCTACAGATCATGAACAAAATTCCTTCAAAGAAGTCGCTTCTCATGACGAATGGAATGAAGAAATGCAAAAGGAGTATGATGCCTTGATAAATAATGGCACTTGGAAGCTGGTTGATCCTCCTTTGGGAACCAAACCAATTGGCTGTAAGTGGGTCTACAAGAACAAGTACAAAGAAGATGGCTCACTTTACAAGCACAAATCTAGGCTTCTGGAAAAAGTTTTTGCACAGAAATAAGGGGTTGATTATGAAGAAAAATTTTCTCCCACAACAAAATGGGCCACCATCCAAACACTCTTTGCATTAGTAGCTTAGAAGGGATGGAAAGTCCATCAAATGGATGTAAAAACTGCCTTTTTGAATGGATATCTAAAGGAGAAAGTTTTTATGTCCCAGCCATAAGGATTTGTTGTGAAGGGCCAAGAACACAAAGTATGCAAGCTTATAAAATCCTGGTATGGCCTCAAGAAAGCACCACGATCCTGGTATGAGAAATTAACTGAGCATCTTCTGAAACTTGACTTCAAACATTTTAATCTCGATGATGCAACTTTGTTTGTTAAGAAAGTTGGAAAAAAATTGTATATCTTGTGGTGTATGTAGATGATATTTTTATGACAAGGAACAATGAGAGTTATATTGCATTCATAAAGAAATAATTGCAAAAAGGTTTTGAAATGACTGATTTGGGTTATGTTCATTACTATCTGGGTATTGAAGTAACTCAACATCCTAAATTTATATTTCTTTCTCAAAAGAAGTACATTGGAGATCTTTTGAAAAAGTTTGGCATGGATGAATGCAATCCCTTAACCACTCCAATGGAACAAAATTTGAAGCTCACATCCATTGAAGGGAAGGAATTTGAGGATGCAACAAAGTATAGACAGCTTGTAGGAAGTCTTATCTACCTGAATACCACCATACCATACATCTCATTTGCTGTTGGAATCCTCTCTAGGTTTATGCAAAAACCTTGTGAAGGACATTGGTCTGCTAGAAAAAGAGTTCTAAAGTAATTGAAGGGGACTCAAGACTTTGGACTCAAATATACAAAGGTAGGCTATTTCCGCTTGATCGGATACTCTGATTCAGACTTTTATGGGGACAAAGAAACTGGGGTGTCTACTTCAGGTTATACCATGAGTCTTGGATCAGGAGTTGTCTCTTGGAGATCACACAAACAATCAGTTCCAATAGATTCCACAACCGAGGCAGAATATGTGGTAGTAGTTGAAGAAACAAAGGAAATTGTGTGGCTCAGGAAAATTCTAGAAGATTTGTAGATGAAAAAAATGCATTCAACACCACTCATGATCGACAACGATTCTATAATAAAGTTGGCCAAGAACCCAAAGTTCCATGATGGAACAAAGCACATCAATACAAAATACCATCTGATTCGACATCATGTTGAGGCCAAAACCATCCATCTACGTCATTGTTCCACAAATGAGCAGACCACAAAAATCTTCACCAAAGCATTTGGAAGAGAAAATTTTGAAAAGTTTAGAATCATGCTTGGACTCACCAACATCCGTTTAGATTAAAAGGGGGAATGTTGACACCTAATATTAAGGGATTGGGTGAAATTATATATTATTGTAATTTAGTAAATAAGGAAGGCCAAGAGACATTGGGAAGTGAATCCCAATAGCTTCACCTCCATGTATAAGTACACACACAATCTCCATATAATTCATATTTAGTTTTGTGGAGTTACCTCCTAGTCTGGCATAAACAACAAATAATAAGAAAGAGTTTCTCCATGCATCCAATGAACAAGACAATAATTTTTTAAGAATTTTTTGTATTATGACACCTAGGAAGGGAAAATAGAAATATGTTACTAGTCCCCCTCAATGGGATGGGTTATTGTATGTCCTGCTTCAAATCTAAGATCTCTCTCTCTTGATGGTGCATAAAACCTATACAAAAATGGAACTCAAATGGAGCTCACAAGCAAAAAGTAGAAAAATATGACAATGATGGAGGATCAAAGTTAGACCAAAAGTATAGATCCAGAGTGATATTTAGGCAACAAAAGGTAGTGAATGAATGGAAAACCCCTTCTATTTATAACAAAATATTGAGTTAGTCTAGATATTGGTGCATAGTTAAAATATTATTAACCAAATCTAGATCCAACTTTTATGGAATATTTTACTATTTTTGTTGGAGGGAAAAAATAATTTGAATTTGGTCAAATCCCTTTATTTAGAAATAATAAATAAATAAATGATTGATTTATTATTTTAAGAATTTGGCTGAGTAATAATTAAATAAATAGTGATTTATTCAATTATTTATAAATGATTTAGTCAAATTTAACAAGGAATATTATTTAAATAATGTTTTAAATAATTATTCCAAGAAAATTATAAGATAAATATTGATTTATTTAATTAATTTTCCTATTTTGGATTAAATATGACCAAGAATATTAATTAAACATTGGTTTAATTAATTATCCCTTGAGGAAAATCAAACAAATAAGGATTTATTCAATTATTCCTCATGGGGTTTCCTGTTTAGACCAGAAACAACTTAATAAATTATGGATTAATAAGTTATTTTTCATAGTGAAAGAAATTTTACTATGGTAAAATTGGTCTTACATGGTGTACTTTAGTCCATGTAATAGTAATAGGTTAGATGACCAAAAATTGGAAAGGGATATATGAGCCTCCAACTTCACATGGTTGGTCATGTTTAGTAGATAATATATTATTATTGAAACAAAGAGAAGGTCATTTAGGTTTATACCATCATCTCTAATTTTAACTTTGGTTCTTATAATAATTTCCAAGGTTTCCCATTGACTAATTAGTGGAAATTATGCTTTGATCCTACATAGAGTGACCTACGAATGGGACCAAAGACAAAACTAAGTTAAAATTAATAATTTATATAGATCTATAATATATAATATATATTATATAATAGGTATAATGTGCCACAAGAATTGTGGAGTAAGAGCATTGGGAAAGTAGTAAGAGCAAGGCATGAGGATGTTCATCAAGCAGGGCACGAGGGCATTCAAGTAGGTGTTGATAGGTGGAGTAACATTGAATCCACATATAGTGGCACAAAGGCACCTATCTTCATGGGAAAAAACTATGGCAATAAGCTAATTCCCCTCTTCAGTATCAATATTTATAGTGGCTTCTTTGATGTCATTCAACGGTGACTCATACCTTTCTTCATCACTCAAGTATCAATTGTGGGGTATCACATTATATTGTGGGGTTTGTAATATATGATTTGTGATATGATGGGTGCCTAATCACTTCAGCAACAATAAGCGCACATTTCCCAGGATTAAATTTCCTCTGTCAAAATTCCCAACGGTTTACGCGCTTCCTCTAACTGTGTGCGAACAGATAAAATTTACACTTCAGAAATTGATCCAAGATTCTTTTTAGATTTACCTCTCGTGATGTTGCATTGTCTAATCAATGTGAGGGTTTAGGGTTTCAAACCCAAATTCCAATTGTGATTGTAAACATCTCCTCCCACATTTACCCAAATTCACAAGCTCACCCAAGTAAACATGATATGAGTGTCATTATAACATGACTCGAAATCCAAGTTCTAGTTAAGGAAGTGGTTCCTATAAAATGAACACTCACTAACATCCTACAGGGACTACATATCACTTAGGAGATAAAAAAACCACCCCACGTGATCAATCCCTGAGTTGGAACCTTTTTTCTCTGACCTAACACCCCAAATACGTGCACAGCAGTGAAAGTGTGTGGTTATGAGGCCCCAATAGCATGCGCAAGCATGCTTCCGTGCAGTACGACCTAAGTCCTCTGGTTTAGTGCAAGCGGTTATGAGATCTGAGCCACTTTTTTAGGCTAGCCCCCATACCGCTACCCAAAATTGCTTGCCACTTTCTAGAATCATAATTTACATGAATATAATGCCTAATTTGACCTAGACTACCTAGAACATGATATATATTTTTTCAAACACATGGAAAAAATATAAGCTCAGGTCATTGATGGATATCTGATCATAAAATGATAGTATTCATCTGAGAATCACCAAGAAGGCTCTAAACCCTCTCTAGCTAGTTGTAGTAGCACTTGTTAGTCCATGCATTGAACAAACCAATCAATAACTTATCGATACATATCAAGATACATAGATAGATTACATCATATAAAAAACATATAAACAACAAATAAATAACATAGAAACCATGGAAAATCATCCATAATGTCAAAATCATAACAAATACAAATGATCATAAATCACAGTAGGAAAATAACTCCCATTAACATATTAAAATGGCAATCAAGTTATGGACTTCCACGTACCACCTGACCATAGATTGGGTTGAACCAAATCTCTCTTTCAGCCAATCACCCTTGGGCCATATTCCAAGCATGAATGTGGGATCTCACAGAATAAACCGAAACAAAACTAAACAAGGCTTCCAAAGGCCAAACCACCTCAACCCTCAACCATAGTGATTCCACCTCTATGATCTGGAAATCACTAACATCAACTAGATCAATCTCTACCCAGGATTTTTGGGCCTCTAGGAACTAGCAACTCAACCCAAAACCTTCTAGGGCTCCAGATAATTTGTTACAACCATGGATCAAGGGACTATTAAATCAACCCACCAAGGGCCCCGTAACGTTTGTCCCAACCTACGACTCCAAGAACTAGTAACTCAACCATAGTTTTTCCAAGGCTTCCAGAGTATTCTCCAACCCGCAACCATAGGGAACTTGATTACAATAAAAAAAAAGGTGGGAAACTCACAACACCATGGCTATCTAGGAAATGGACAGGAAAGGTTGCAGCCACTTCCAATCCAAGAAAATATCTATGCCACTGACAACACATAACCAGCGAATCACGTGCATCCAAAAATCATCAAGGAAATCGCACATGCAAACTATTACTTGAAAATCAATCCAAATGTAGCTTCTAATCTATCAATATCCTTCCATTTCCATAGTTTTATTTTCCTTCTTTCTCCAAATCCAAGTGAATACTAGAGTGCTCTAAGAATTCTCCAGGAATTATCTAAGTGTGCAAGAGTATGAGAGAATGAATGAAAGGAGAGCTCGATCTCAACTCCAAACTGTCAAAAAGATAAACCAACAAAAGTTTTGAATTGATTCTCTGAAGCATTTTTATCATTGATTGCTTCATTATGCTTCTAATTTCCCTTACATGCAAATATCTGTCTCTTCACCTTCCTTTTCTCTTGTTTTCCTTTATTTTCATAATTAAATTCCAATTATTCCCTCTTTTCCTTTTCTAACACCTTTTCCAATTTCCATAGCCATTAATTAATCACAATTGATGCCCACTATAACATTTACCCCTTCATTCAGCTGGGAATATGTGTCCAATGACCTTGGTCTTATTTTATTTACATGGAAAATCAACCAGGGGTTGTTACAAACCCCTCCCCCTTGGGGAACACCATCCTCAGTGTTCAATGATGCTTATAACCAACAAAACATGCTTCCCATGGAGCTTTATAACCCAACTCGATGAAACATTTACATCATACCAAATTTATAAAACCATGAACACGATACTACTAATTGGAGATTTATAACACAACTCGATGCAGTATTTACAACATACTACTTATTTGGAGCTTTATAACACAAATAATTTCAATATATACAATACACATATGTATATATAAATATAAACTAAAACACATACAGCAAACACATCTCCTTAACCAACAAATATAGAAGGATACAAAGCCAAAATCTAATCATCCATCTCCCTTATAGCTTCATTGGGCCCAAAGTGCTTCCATTGCACTTTAACTTGGTTGATTTCTTAGTTCTATAGCATGAGCTATTTCCATTGTAAAATGAACTGAGCTTCTGGCTAGAATTATCCCTCTAGTTCCACCTACGATAAAAACCAACCAATCACATGATCAACATCCTATATATACTTCTTAAGCAATGAAAACATCATGGAATTTCATTGTTGGTGGGTGTGCAAGTATGTAGGCCACTGGTCCAATCCTCTCAAGGATCTCAAAAGGCCCTAAATACTGAGGTGTCAACTTGGCACATGTTGGCTTGAGGGGTCTTGACCCAGGTTTAGAGTTAGCGCATAACCAAAAAAACCCTCTTACTACTGGCCCTTTCAGAAATGACCTACTTGCACAGGCCAACGTCCCACCTAGAGTAGTATGGGGGGTGCTGGAACTAGGTTTCCACACCCTGAGATAGAATTAAATGAGGTGGGTGTCCTTAGATTTGTATTATTAAACAGACAGTGTTGCACACTAGAAACCCTAGGTCAAGTAACACAGACTAATCATGCACGTGCACACAAAGATCAGATTTGGAATCCTTCTAACTGTTCGAAAAATGTGATATTCAGCCTTTACAACAATAGATCTATGCAATTATCATTCACATCAACAGTAAAAATAGGTATGCAACCCGATCTGATCACAGATAATATAAATAATAGGTAGGAAAGAGAAATCATACACAGAAATAGAACACAGAAGTGAATCACAGATGCATTTGGTACACATAATTACAAAAATAGATCTTTATTCATCATTCTTTCACAAAAACCTTTTACAATTCACATAAACCTTTACAATTCTTCAGATCTACCCACACACAGCCAGCAGGGTCCGCCCACAACCAGACTAAGGTCTCCGCGCACATAGCTAACAGGAGCCTTTCAGACAAAATGCTTACAACAGATTCCCTTCAAATTTATATCATCAATTCATTTATCAATTAACTTACTATTTGACTTATCTGACTCAATATAGACTTCTATTTATAACTTTTCCTGTGCTCATACTATGGTCCTCAAACTGTGGCTTGAGACCCCTAGTTTTACCCTTTAGCCCATTACATGTCATGAAGGGACTTTGACCCGCCCCAAAGCCCCTTGAATCTTAATTTCTTAGCGCACATGACTCAAAACTATCAAAAGTACTATTATTTAACCCAAAATTTTGGTCCTCAGGACCCTGCTCCAATAGTCCCCCAACACAATCTTGTGACTTGTCCCGAGTCACAAAGGAGCTGGGGTCTTCATCTTCATCTTTAGCTCTTCAATGGTGGTGGTGAAGGGTGCAAGGATGCCTGCGATCTGATCAACAACACTTTAAAATTCCTCCACCAACTTATGTGATGTAAGTCCTTTGACTGCTAGAGTGATGCTCCATTGTGTCTGGCCTAGGGTCTTCATGGAAACGTCTATATCCTACGACAACTTCATTGCCTCATCAACCCACGAATTCATATGTGTGGTGAGGATGTGGTTATTATGACACATATATTCAATTTCATCACGCAGCACCTGACTAGTCTGCAAACGATCCATTCCCTGATCATGCACAAGTGTGGGTAACGCCTCCTGAAGCTCATCAAAGGTTTGTTCTTTTTCGCGCAGATCTTGTGAGATATTTCTGACGAGGGGGTTTGTCTGCACTAAAGTCCAAGATTTATTTTCCCTTTTCAACTGTTGTTTCAATGCTGGATGATGCCTCTTTTACCAGGGCAATGCACTGGGATCGTACTTAGGGTGACATCTCTGGCTAGAGCTTGGCCTGCAACTCTGTAATCAGCTGTTCAAAATAAGCCTTGACCACTTGGACTTCTGAGTGGGAGGCCTTCAAGGCAGCCACCAATCCTTCGACCTTTTCCTAAGGCACAACAGAGGTAGGGATGGAAACCTTGAGGAGGTCACCACAAAGGCGATCAATGAGACTTTCTGATTCTGTGCACTAGGCCACAACTACTTGCTGAGTTGTATGAGCCTGTAGAGACTCTTGTGTTCACGCTGCAACTTTCTGCTCTGCCTCTGTGAGTTGTTGGTGCATGCATTCATCTCGACACTGCAGCTCATCTGTGATAATTTTATGTATGGCATGCAACTTACCGTTGGGAAGCATAGAAAATTCAATACCAACCTTTAAGCATGTTTTCACCTTTGCGCACAAATCAGGCTGCTCCAAAGTAATCGCAACTCTAGGAAATGGGTAGATCCAGCTATCTGTTGTGCTGATGATTATGCTAGTACTCACACTCTCTTGTTCTGACCTCACCTAATCAACACTCGCTTGAATTTTGTTCGTCTTTAGTTGAAGCACCTGCAGACCGACATGCATTTCCTCCATTGTAGCTTTATACTACTCCTTCAATGCAGTCCATCGGTCTTCGGATGGAGAGGTGACCGCATCTGCAATTTTATCCAGGTCATCCTCCGTGAGGGTGACACCATCTGTGCCTCCTGTCTTGGATCCTTTTCTTTTCTTGTGCGCACCCTTGGGAGTATCAGTGCCACGCTTGGTACCTATATCATTAGGGGAATTTTAAAGTATAAAATGGGCCTCCTAAGGAAATTATAAAATAATAATGGAAATAATAAAATAATATATGATTACATCATCAAATTTTAGAGGGAAAAAAGGAAAAGCTACTTTTTCAACTTATCTCCCAAATTTTTTCATCAAATTTCGAGCAAGAGTACTTTTTGGATGAAAATTTTAATTCCTTATAAAAGGATTACCCATGTTGCATACTTTCAATGGACCCTACTACACGAAAAATGAGAAATACATGAAAAATGTGATTGCAATCATGTTTTTTAATGTATTTCTATTTTTTCGTGTAGTATAGTCCATCGAAAGTATGAAAAATGGATAATCCTTGGATAAGGAATTAAGTTTTTGATCCAATGAGTACTCCCGCTCAAAATTTGAGTAAAAACTTTTGGAGATAAGTTGAAAATACGAGTTGAAAAGGTAGTTTTATTATTTTATTATTTTTTAATCTTTTTACCCTTTTACTTAAAAAATGTTGAATAATCCCCCATGGCTGACATCATCATCTTGAATCTTATTGGTTCTTAAAAAGTTTATTTTGGTTATACATTTTTCTTAGGAGGCCCATTTTAGACCTCAAAATTCCCCTAATAGGGATTTTTCTTCAGTGCTATTCTTTCCATCTGTGCCACCAAGATCAACTTTGGGCTCCACCTCAGGTTCCTTCTTCGCTTCTTTCTCTGCTTCTTTCTTTACTTCTTCTTCTTTCTCTTTGGGGGCACTGGTTTTTTATTTTCCAGATGTCGAGGCTGTGATAGGCTTGGCAGAGCCAAGACCGGTCTTCCATGCAGCTGGCCAAATCACAATGACCTAGTGGCCTCTGTCTCCATGTAGGTGAGGTTGTACCATACCCTATCCTTGCGCATGCATATCTGGACATTGTGCATAGACACCTGAAAATATCGAATGAACTTGTACTTTTCATATGCAACCAGGGACAACCAAGGGCGCGAGTGGATTGATGCAGAAAATGCTCTTTCAATTAAGACCCAAAATATCTTATTTCCATCACACGCTTAGGATATATAGAATCCCACAGGTTTACACAGCGCGCCCCTTCAAATACACCAGACTCCACTTCTGGGAGGACTGAACTCTTTGTCTTTTTCCACGCAACCAGAGAAATGAGCAGGAGCAGCCATGAGTAGCAGAACTTCTTACCCTCCTGCTGCACCTCACGCACGTTCTCCAGGAATTTTGTGCATAGGAACAGGAAAGAATTGTAACTTACGCTCTTATCGCACTACCCTGCCTATGCGATGACATGTGCAGGGACCACCTTAGTCCTGCACTTGCACATCATTTTGCAGTCGAGCACTAAGGTTCCGAGGCACACCGTTGGATCTTCAATTTGCTACAATAGGAAGCCCCTGATATCATGTCCCACCTTATAATTGGATTTCACCTTCATGGCTACTTTTTTATCCTAGCTCTTTCCATAGTTCACCATAGGGTTACGTCCCTTCTTCGGCAGGCCAGTCATCCGGTGGATCAATGCAACATATATGGGAATTCAATTTTGAATCCACAGACATCCATCATGCACCAATGCCAGTAGCTGGTGCACACATACATCAGAGATGGGGTTCCTTCCAAAGTTAGGAATCCTCAACAAGTTGAGAATTCTGGCATTTCTCAACCCACATGCCTAAGGCATGGGCTCTACCTTTACTACTCCACCATATAGAACATGCTCGAGGTAGTATTCTAGTGCCAATTTAGGGAAATTATTTTCATTGGACAAGTCATAAGAATCAAATTTTACCGATGGGATCTTCCCAAACATCTTTCCCTCCAATGTGACCACCTCAATCAATGACATTTGCAGGTAGTCACGCACCATATCCAAATCCTTCGATGCCTTCACAGAGGGTCTACATGCACTAGCACATTTGGCCCAATTTCTGACGACCAAGTCGTCGCTATTCCGACACATAGGTGTCGCAAGAGTGACCGTTTGAGGTCGGGCAAGACATGGTTAGCCATTACGTTTCAATTCCGACACTTCAATAAAGTGTCGGAAGAACGACACTTTTTCCGACGTTTCCAAACAACTATCGCTCTTCCGACGTTCCAAACCATCGGTCTTCTGACGTTTCCCAAACCGTCGCTCTTCCGACGTTTTACAAGCCGTCGCTCCTCCGACGTTTTCCCAACCATCGCTCTTCCAACGTTTTTCAATTGTCGTAATTCCAACGATATGTCATCCAACACTTAGAACGTCGCTCTTCTGATGCTTATGTAACGTCGCTTTACCGACAAAAAAGTAAAAATATTTAAAAAAAGTAACGTCGCTCTTCCGATGAAAGTGTAAAAATATTTTAAAAATGCAACGTCGCTCTTTCGACGCTTATGAGCCGTCGCTCTTTCGACGAAAGTGTAATAATATTTAAAAAAAATGTTTCGTCGCGCTTCTGACGCAAAAATATTCCGATATTTAAAGCATCGGAAGACCGACACTTTATGAAATGTCGGAATTTCGATGACAGATTAAAATAATTTAAAAAAAAAATGAAACAATTGGTTATCATTGAACACTGTTAAAATATATGTTTTGAACACTGCTTACTTCTTAGGTTATCATATAGTGAATATTGCTTACTTCTTAGGTTATCATTCTGAGTGAGATATTTGTGCATCAATTCCTATGAGAAAAACGACTTAAGAAAAATCTATTTTATTTTATTCCTTTTTAATTTTCATACACACAAACAAGTGTTAGCTTCTCCATTAGTTTTCCTCACCATTTTTGTGTTTCAAACTCACTACATAGATTGTTGGATATCAAATTCCGTAATCAAATAGCTGCATATAAAACATGTTTCGATCGAATCAGCTGGGAGAACCTCCATTGTTTTGGTGGATAAATGGAATTGTCTTTTTTTCAATGCATTAGGTTGAGAAATATGAGTTTCATATTTGGATTTTTATTTGATGTTTAAGTTTGGAATGTCCCGAGTGAAGGAAGCAGTTAACGTAAATTGCTGAACAAAGCATGTGAAAAATGTAACTTGGCTAACCATTTTCGAAATATAATGATATTATTAAAACAAAATTGAGGAAAAAATGGTCAACATTGACCATTTAAAACTGTAATTTCACCGGAAATAAAACTAAATTCGAAAGCAAAATCCTTTATTGCAGAAAAACGCTAAAGGAAAATGGACAGTCCACAATTGAGACACCATGTTTATTGTTCGATGTGAAATGATTGGGAGTCACTGTCCACCCTTCATCACTCTATATATAGGAAACTATTACATTGACTATATATTTTGCCTCCTCCATGGAATACAACTTCCCCAAAAGGAAGCTACAATAGCTTTCTTTCATTTTCAAAAAATATAATTAATTCTCACTAGATACATGCCATGTTATACCTGACAGAAGAATGGCTATGTGGGATGTAATCCACCTGACAGGCATTTCTCTCTTATGGAAACAATGCTATCGGGCTCTTTTCATGAGCTGTAACACTTCATTTGATTTGGAAGAAGTTACTGTATTTAAATCTGGCTTGGCTATTCACCTCTCAGCCAAAATTGCATTTTTTAGAAAAGACATACATTCTTAAGTCGGTGCCAAAGTGGATTTGGTAGCCCTTTTTCCTATGTAGGAAGGGGGATTTTTTCTAACCACTCTGGCCCTTGGATGTAACAATCTTGGGTCTTGAATGAATATGTATCTTGTTGTAATATGTGCAGCATTTTCCCAACGAAAAAACATTTGAATCTTGTACTGAAATGCTAGAACTAGTTTTACACTGAAGATAAGAATAAGGAAACTAGTAAAGTTCAACATAAAATCATGCAAGATCTCCTCCCACAAGAAGCAAGTCGCCACGAGGCAGATCTTTGGAGTGGTCCTCAATGCTTACTCTTAAAGAAGGTTGGGCAAGCAGTCGAGCTATACTATAAGAGGAGTTTCCACCATCCCCAGTATCTGCCATGAAGTCAAACCACGGTTCTTCTCTTGTGTTAAGGTGATCATAAAGAAAACCCTCTTTTTCCGAACTTTCTTGAGCCCTACTCATTGCTGCCTAGACCATAAAACATTCATAAAATGCAGATCAAGTGCAGGGTCAAAAAACATTTCAAAGATTGTGGGATAGAATTTAGAATAACATAAAAAAATCTAATTTTATCTCAGATGGCGAGATATTAGCATTTTCCCAGAATTACCTGCATCATCCGCATATCAAAGTGACCAACAAATAGGGTTACAGATACCAAAAGGTCAAAAATTTTCTTGAGCAAATCAGCTGATGTCCTGCACCACATATTCTTGTCATCATGAGTCCACAATAATTTTTTGAAGCACCATTATCTTGAAAACCATGTAGTAACATGCATACCCTAAATACCAAGGAACCATGTCCAGAAAATCTGGTGACATTTGTGTCTTCTGGTACTCCAAATTTGACAGAGATTTAGGGTGTTTCAAAGCCCAACTGTAAATTGTCAAATTCCAAGTTAACTAGGGATGCTTTTTAGTGTATAATATAAGCACATAATGGAAGAGCAGGAAAATGACGGAGGTTTTTTACTTGCACAACTTAAGATACATGTTACGATAGATAGATGAAGGATGATGGATATATCTCACATGAAAAAGGATAATACACCAAATCTATATGCACCCTTAAGAACGGATGCACATGTAAACATATGAGCATACATAGAGGCACTCGGATATAACCAATGTATGTATTTAGGACACAGACATGCGTGCATAAATTAATGTATGTTGTACATTCATATGTATTTAAAAATCTACAACACAATGTCATGACCATGTTAAGGCATACCCAGTCGATCGTTCCACCACATAATTTGCAATGTATAGTCCTATAAATGTTTCCCAAAGAGAATAAATTGGTGAGATAGTGTCAGAAGGCCTGACACATGCTTCATGGCAAACTAACTGTAACAAGAAATGAAAAAAGTTCATTTAATAACCCAACTGATTATGTGAAGCAGTTCAACTTAAAACAAAAATAATTGCATCCTATATTTTTTAGAACTTAGGATTTAGCTAGACTTTAAAGTCAAAATTCAGGTCGACCACTATACAAAGTTGTATACAAGGGGACAGATTCTAGAAACAAAGAACAAAGAAAAATTATAAGTGATAAAAACATACCTCACCATAGATAACCCACTTGGAAAGTACAGGATAATCACTTGCAGACCCAACAGGAGCAAACCAAGTAGAGAAAACTTGCTCTTTCAGCTCATGCATATGAGTCAACCTGGAGTACCAGGTAGCATCATCTGGTTTATTCAATGAATATACAACTAAACGACCAGAATGTCTCCTTCTAAACCACTTACTTCTCAAGGAAGCTCGATTGCCACAATGGCTATATAAAACACAACAGGCTATACGTAAAACCTGCAGCATTGAAAACAAAATAGTAAATTTTTGAGCTCAAAACTACTGTTTTTACAGTATTAAACATGTGATGTTGCAATAATTCAAGAAGTTCTTACAACGTTGTTTTGTAAAATGGTAAGAATTTATGGTCGTTTGCCTGCTACATGAGCAACAATTCCCATGTACCACAGACAAATAAATGTAATATGGAAAACCACAAGAGCCAGCACTGATGAAAAGAATAATGTTAAAAATAAAGATAAATTCATCTTTATATCAATTCCCATTGCTTGGAGAGTTGGAAGATGATACACTGCAGAAATTAAAAGCCATATCACATACCTGCAGGAACGTTAACCCATTTTATTAAGATTTCTCTTAAAACAAACATGAAAGAAACCTCAAATTTCTACTACAGGAGCTCTCACATTGATAAACGGATAGTAGAAGAAAATATTAAATAAAAGTGATCTATGGACAAATAGGAACAAATACGATACCACCGACTGAAGTTGGAATAGCTTTGTTGAATGGTTTTCCCAATGAAAGGATCGGGGCACAAATCTCCCACATCTCGCCTCATTGTAGTAAACATTAACCCTTTCAAGTTGTAGATCTAAAGTGCCCTGATATCTCCCAGTAGGAACGATCCCGTGTTCTTCACAGACCACTTCCCAGAACTTGGAGCCGATCTGGTTGCCACATTGGCCCCCCTGAATGTGAAGGATCTCTCGCATTTTTTCTATCGACCCAACTCAGATTTGGATCAGATATGAGCTTCCCCTCTATCGCAGCTCAATACATCAAGAATTTTTACAGAAGATTGCTCAGTGATTAAGGTAAGAAAAGCATCATTAGGTTGCTTCCTATTTCAATAGATCTGCGTGTAACTCCTCTAGGATGCAATCAACGAATATGAAGATCACTTATTTTGTTTTTGATGCAGGAAATATGGCTTCAGGTCAACATTCCAGACTTTAGAACCTGCAATAAAACTCAACGAAACCCACAGAAACCAAACCAATTAAAGAACAATGAAACCCCAATATCAAAGATGGCTCAGAAACCCTTTTGAAACTTCCGCTTATTTGAAAACCTTTGGACGCAGAGCTAATAGATAGAGTGACTTTGTTTTAATCCTGACCTTCCCCACCAAACAGGATTTTCCACATCCTCCCTCTTTCCCTAGACAAACCATGCAACCAGAGGGAAATGAACGAGGGAAATTAAAACTTTTGATATTTGAAAATTTTTGAAATTTTGAAATGAAATACGTGTGTTTTTTAAGGCTTCTCAAATTCCATTAAATAAAATGTGTGAGAATTTTCTTGGGGTTAATAAGGGGTTTGGGTAAATAAGGGGTATTTTTTATTATAAATAATTATTAATGAGATTAGATCTAAGACATTTATTTAAATTATTAATTATATAAAATTGTTGAATTTTTATTTCATAAACTAGGGGTTTTGGTTGATTTTTTAATCTAATTATGTGATATTAAAGATGAATTATGGTAACTTAAAAATAAGTTTTATGTGGTTAAAAGGGAAGTAGTAATGTTATGGTATGAATGATTATTTTCAATGAAATTTTTGGTTTAGTATGGATAACTCATCTATGGACATTTTCCATGATTTTTAAGACGGATTCAATATAGGAAAGGTGATACTTAAAGGGCTCCCACATGATTTAGAAATTTTATATCTATTGGTTTATAAACATTAGAGGTGGAAAAATATCATAAGCTCTAGAGCTAAGTTTGTTCCAACTTAGCTATATCTTGAACAAAAATTGTTGTTAACATCAAGGATATGATAGAAATTTGGTGGGTTGTAGGGTAGTCTTGTCATGAAATAAATGTAATGTAGTTACTAAGTAGGTATGGGGAACCATTTTGGTGGAACTTTGTCATAAATAGGACATATATCAATGCATATTTTTTTAAGAACAAATACACGTATTTGTTTATCATTGTACGGGAATCAATTTAGGATCTAGGCTACTGTGCACACACTAACTAAAGGGATATTAGTGAAACCCACAAAAGTATTATAGGTGCTTTTATATAAATAGGTGTTCTTGTGTTCTCGTTGGTTATTTATGGGCAAATGACAAAAAAGTAAGAGAATTTATAGGTTCTTTTATACAAATAGGTGTTCTTGTGCTCTCATTGGTTAGGTATGGGAAAATCACAATAAAGTAAGAGAAGGAGTTGACTACTGGACAATTAGAGGAATGATTCCACACAAAACCAAGTGTGGTGCTGCAACACTTTCTAGGCTAAGGGATTTTGAAGGGGTTCCCCCACCATATGACTGGAAGAAGAGAATGGTCATTCCAGATGCTCTGAAAGTGTTGAGGCTTCAACCAAGTCACAATTATTGTTTTCTAGGAAGGCTTTCCAAAGAAGTTGGTTGGCATCACTATGACACTATTGGTTATTTATAAGGAGTATGAATACACCACCGTTAATATCAAGGTAATCAGCCTTTAGCAGATCAAGGGCTACAAGCTGTAGTTTTTGTCTGAACATCAACATACCATAACCATGCTTACAACCAGGATATGTTTTTTGAGGAGGAGAAATCTCGTTGAGATCAACATCAAGAATCCATTGAAAAAAAAAGTACAACTTGTGGTGATTCCAGATGAGCATAGATGAATAGCTACAATAGATGTCAAATGTGGAAATTATGGAGGACAAAGATGAAATTCATCTTCCTTTTGCATTCAAGCGAGAGGAAAATCAATCATCAATGAAAATTCAAAATTTTCAAGCTGAGCAAGATCAACCAAATTGGGGGCAGAGTTTGGGGAACCTTCATAAGTGAATGGGGCCTATGTGATATGGCTACGAGTTATCTACCCCCACACAATCCGATATGCAAACAATAAACATTGTAGGCATAGGGTTAATTAACCCCACACATCGTGGAGTTAGCGCCCGAAAAGTAGCTTGCCCCAAAGATGGAGCTTTTAGCTTCAATAAAGTATTAGATAAGCTGCATATTGTGATCAATGAAGCAGTCAATTTTGAAAATGACAAGAAATTATTTCTGAAGATGAGGTTTTTTACTAGAAAGATATAACTACACAAAAATAATTACATTGTTGATACAATAATAATATAATCTGCAAACAGCCTTCTCACATTCATGATCTGAGTATATAGTGAATTAGACAGAAGTAAGAAAACAATTACTTCTTCAAAGCTAATTCGAATTTAGAGGGCTTAGTGGATTGGGGGTTAGGGGTTAAGGGATTAGGGGTTAGGGGTTAGGGGCTAGGGTTTAGGGGGTTAAATGGGATAGGGTTATAGGGGTTTAAGGGGTTAAATGGGTTGGGGGTTGGGAATTAGTGTTTAAGGGGTTAGGGGTTAAGGGTTAGAGGTTTAGGGTTTAGGGGGTTAAATGGGTTAGCAATTTAGAGGTTTAGGGGCTTAGGGGATTTAGAAGTTAAGGATTTTAGCTAGGGGTTAGGGGTTAAGGGGTTAAGGAGTTAGAGGTTTAGGATTTAGGGGTTTAAATGGGTTATAGGGGTTTAGAGGTTTAGGAGGTTAGGGGATTTAGTAGTTAAGGATTTTTTGGGTTAAGGGTTAGGGTAGGGGGTTAAACGGGTTAGGGTTTCAGGGGGTTAAATGGGTTAGGGGTTAAGGGTTTAAGGGTTTAGAGGTTTAGGGTTTAGGGGTTAAATGGGTTATGGGTTTAGAGGTTTATGGTTTAGGGGGTTAAATGGGTTAGGGGTTGGGAATTAGGGTTTATGGTTTAATGGGGTTAGGGGTTAAGGGTTTATAGGTTTAGGGTTTAGGGGGTTAAATGGGTTAGGGGTTAAGGGTTTAGGGGTTAGGGGTTAAGATTTTAGAGGTTTATGGTTTAGAGGTTAAATGGGTTAGGGGTTTAGAGGTTTAGGGGGTTAAATGGGTTAGGGGTTGGGAATTAGTGTTTAAGGGGTTAGGGGTTAAGATGATAGTTTCATTGGTCTCTGTTTGTGCACATTAGCTACTTATTCTTTATGTCTCAATGTAACAATTTTGTAAGTATTGTTTCTTGTTGCCATGTCTTCTTTATTTATTAATTTATATAGTATTTGTTAGCCATTGCTTTACATTTATTGATGAAAATTTCTATTTCAATCAAACCAAATGTATGTTAAATAGAGGGAGGGATATAGTGAGAGGATTGGAGGGTAGAGAGAGAGAGAGAGAGAGAGAGAGAGAGAGAGATTGGGGAAGAGAGATTGAGGTATAAGGAGAGAAAGGGAGAGAGAAGAAGGACAAGAGATAGGACTTAAGAGAGAGGAACCAATATCATAGAAGAAAGAATATGTGACCAAATTACTCTATATGGAGATGGGAGATAGGGGCACCCTACCTACCTACTAAATGTCTAAACCAAATGTGGTGTAAACGTCTATAATGGTGGTCGATTATACGAGGAGAGGATTTTATGAGGAGGCACTGGATTTTAAGGCAGTCACAACTTAGCATTTTTTATACGACCACCCTCACACAACCCAACCCAACCCAACCCGATCGACCCACCCGAACGTGTTTCCTTGGGCGACCTCATGACAGGACACGACCTGAGTAGACCGGACCCAACCTGACTCACCTGAACGTGTTTCCTTGTGTGCCCTCACAATATGGCACGACCCAACCCGACCCGACCTGAATGCGTTTCCCTGGGCGACATCACACGACTTGACCCGACCCACCCGAAAGCGTAATTTCCCTGGGCACCCTCATGACACGACCTGAAATGACTCGACCCGGTCGGACATGTTCCTTGGGTGCCCTCACATGACCCAACCTGACCCAACCCTCTCGAACATGTTTCCTTGGGCACCCTCACGGTACAACACAACCCAACCTGACCTTACCCGAATGCATTTCCTTGGGCGACATCACACGACCCATTAACTCGACCGGACCCACCTAAACGTCGAAGGCACGAGGGAGAAAATGACAAATGGTTCGCATGAACGTGCACAAGGTACATGGGTGGTCACAAATTAGCATTTTTTATACGAACTCCCTCACACGATTTGACCTAAACGAGTTTCCTATGGCGCGCCACTCACACGGCATGACCTGACCCACCCGAACAAAGGGCGCACGAGGGAGGAAACGGAAAAGGGATGGCACAAACATGCACAAGCAACATCGGTGGTCACAACTTAGAATTTTTGATAAGACCACCCTCATACGACCCAACCCAACCTGACTCAACCTGCCCGAACACATTTCCTTGGGCGGCCTCACATGACACGACCCGACCAGACCCAACTCCACCCACCCGAATGCATTTCCTTGGGCGGCCTCACATGGCACGACCTGACCCGACCCAACCCACCCAAACATGTTTCCTTGGGCGCCCTTAATTACAATATGACACGAACTATGTAGAAATTATATAACTGATATTTTATATATCCGAGATTCTCCTGATCACACACTATTTGACTTCATGCACAATACATAATCTCTTCTACCATTGATCATTAATTGCGGAAATAAAATCAATTGCATGCACACATTAAAACCATAAAAATTCACATGAAACATAGTGATTTATGGGAAGATTAAAATAAGAACCCCCAACTATATGTATATTATATGTCATAGAGATCATGTAACAATCATTATACAAAGATCCTCACAAGCTCTCGGTACAATCTCCAATTTCTACACACTAATCATGTCCGATCTAGCAAAACACATGCTCCAATCTCTGCCACCTGCTAGCACCACTCTCTTTAATCCTTTATTTGAAGAATGGATGTTGAATGAACTCGAATTAGTCCCGCCTTGCGCTCATGCAATCCTCATGGGCTTCTCCAATCACTGGTTGTTGCAAATATGCAACACTATAGTCACAACTAATAGTTAACCTGCTCTTTCACCTATCTCTGCACTGGTCTCCACTGAAACTGTCCATGCACTGAAGTTAACTGATGTATTCTTTAGTTGATTAATGAGTTTATAATTAGTGAATTAACTAATAATTAATTCACACCACTCTCACTAATTGTATCAATCAGTTAAACTAGATACAAATAGCTCAACTATGTTTAGATTAGTTAAACTGAATACAACTCCACTAACTTCCTCAATCAACTCCACCAAACTCTGTCACATGAGTTCTAGCTGAAGTCTTCATGCAATAGCTCCACATAACCCTCAGGAATAGCGTAATTCCTTCTGTCAGCTCCTGTGCCACATCTGTGCACTTAACTGAAGTGCTCCAAGAGAATAAGATAATGTTTAGAGTCTAAATATTATTAAGAGCTAATAATATTCGACATATCTATTTTTAGACTGGCAATCTAAAAATAGATTCCGCACAATATGTCTAAAAATAGAAGTCCATCTATTTTTCCAACTTGACCAACCATCCACAAATAGCATCCTGCAACTCATAGAATATGATCGACATGTCTAAAAATAGACATAGTCTAAAAATAGACTTGCGCCAAAAATAGCCTGCAGGCCCACTTAGTGAAGGCAACTTCTTTCCACTAAGCTCATCATCTTGTTGAAATCTCAACAAAATGACCTGACCTAACCCGAACTCATTTCCTGCTATTTGGGCGCCATCACATGACTCGACCCGACCCGTATGAATGTGTTTCCTTGGGTGGCCTCACATGACAAGACCCGATCACCAGACCCAACGCGACCTGCCCGAATGCGTTTCCTTGAGCGCCATCAGTACATGACTCGACCCGACCCGTATGAACATGTTTCCTTGGGCGGCCTCACATGACACAACTTGACCAGACCCAACTCGACCTGACCCGTATGAATGTGTTTCCTTGGGCGGCCTCGCATGACACGACCTGACCAGACTGAACTCGACATGCTCGAACGTGTTTCCTTTGGCGAACTCACACAACATGACCTGACCCGACCCGAAAGGGATAGTTGAATGACCGAATGATGTCACAATGGAGCAAACGACAAACAGGCCACCCGATCATGCACAAGGCCGCACCCGGGCGGTCACAACTTAGAAAAACTGATACGGGTGCCCTCGAATGAAACAACGCGACCCAAACGCGCTTGGTCGGGCACCCTCACACAGCGCGCCCGACCGAACGATGCCACAAGAGAGTGAATGGAAAATGGGCTTCTTGAACGTGCACAAGGCACCTGGGCAACACGGCGCGCCTGACCGAACGATGCCACAAGGGAGAAAACGGCAAACGGGCTGCCCGAACGTGCATAAGGCACCCAGGCGTTCACAACTTTGAAAAATTGATATGGGCACCCTTGAACGAAATGGCCCGACCTGACCCAAATGTGCCCAGTCAGGTGACCTCACACGGCGCGACACGACATGCCCGATCGAACGATGCCACAAGGGAGAAAATGACAAATGAGCCACCCGAACGTGCACAAGGCACCTGGGCAGTGACAACTTAGCAAAACTGATACGGGTTCCCTCGAACGAAACGACCCATCTCAAACGTGCTTGATCGTGCGTCTTCACACGGCGCAACACGGCGTGCCTGACTGAACGATGCCACAAGGCCGGAGCAAATGACAAGCAGGCCGCCCGAACGTGCACAAGGCACTCAGGCGGTCACAACTTAACAAAACTGATACGGGTGCCCTTGAACGAAACGGCCTGACCTGAACGTGCCTGGTCGGGTGACCTCACATGGCGCGACATGGCACACCCGACCAAACGATGCCACAAGGAAGCAAATGGAAAATGGGCCACCCGAACATGCACAAGGCACCTGGGCGGTCACAACTTAGCAAAACTGATACGGGTGCCATCGAACAAAACAACCCGACCCAAACGCACCCGGTCGGGCGACCTCACACGACGCGACACGGTGTGCCCGGCCAAATGATGCCACAAGGGAGAAAATGGAAAACAGGCCACTCGAACGTGCATAAGGCACCCGGGCGGTCACAACTTAGAAAAATTGATACGGGGGCCCTCGAATGAAACAACCCGACCCGAACGTGCTTGATCGGGCGACCTCACATGGCGTGACACGGCGTGCCCGATAGAACGATACCACAAGGGAGAAAATGGAAAACGGGCCACCTGAACGTGCACAAGGCACCCAGGTGGTCACAACTTAGCAAAACTGATACAGGCGCCCTCGAACGAAATGGCCCGGCCCGAACCCGCTCAGTCGGGCGGTGACCTCACACAGCGCGACACGACGAATGATTCCACAGGGGAGAAAATGACAAATGGGCTGCCTGAACATGCACAAGGCATATGAGCGGTCACAACTTAGCAAAACTGATACGGGCGGGATTTGAAAAATTGATAAAATTTGGGGAAATTTCTGACATTTGGTCAATAGTGTTGGAACTAAAGTGTTAGAATTTCCACCAAATGTACTAGTGAGAGCAACCAGAAAATGGGCCGCACGAACGTGCATAGGGCACCTGTGCGGTCACAAGTACTTAGAAAATTTGATACATCCGCCCTCAATCGAACTGACCGGACCAAAACGCGTTTGGGCAGGCGCCCTCAACCGAAACGACTCGACCCAAACACGTTTGGGTGGGTGCCCTCAACCAAAAAAACCCTACCCAAACTGGTTTTGGTGGGCGCCCTCAAATGAAATGACCCTACCCAAACGGGTTTGGGCAGGTGCCCTCAAACGAAACGACACGACGGGCTACCGAACGAAGGCATAAGGGAGAAAACGGCACACAGGCTGCACAAACGTGCACAAGGCACCCATGCGGTCTGTTAACACCGTAGTAATTCTCAGGTTATGGGATGGGGATTTTTGTAGTTAAGAAAACCAGGGGTAACCAAGAACCACTTTGGGAATTCAGGATCTAGCCTTCCTAAGCTTCGGAGAGGGATCTCTCCTAAATATTTAGCTTTGTTTTGGTAAAGGGTTTTAGGCTAGATATGAGTGAGAAATAGAACTTATTTTAGAAATGTGGTAGGAATAAAAAGTATTTCAAGGTAAACCAGAGGGATCTACCAGAACATTCGGCAATGGAGTCAACTCTCTAGGCAAGCAGAGCTAGGAAATAAGACTTAAAGATGCAAATGTACTAAGGGCGGGATAGATGACCTTCTAAGGCTTTGAATAGGCTTTGTTGATGGAATGGGTGAAACCTGAACAGAAGGGGACTTAAGAATCCTTAAGTTACAGAAAAGAGGATTGAAGGAGGGGATCAAACTGGGACCTAAAGCAATTAAGAATTATATGGTCTGGTCATCAAGCAGAAAACATAAAAATGCCAACTAATTTAAAACAGAGAGCTTATTATCACTAATCCTGTTTAATTTCTCCTTAGTTTATCATTACAGAATAGAAACATATCAAATGAATGTATGTAAACTTTGAAAGAATAACACTGAAAACAGGAAAAATACGAGACTTATCTTGTCGCCACGAGAATCCTTAGTTATGATGTCTCTAATCTTGTTTCCAGTCTGCTACTTCGCTAATTGACTCACACCAACTTCAATATATCTAGAAAAATGACTATAGTAGTCTTAATAAATTTTTTTCCACAAAAAATACTTCCAAGAGTGAAGTATTTATACAAATCCTAAACTAAAATATCTTGAAACAATATCAAGATTGGTTCACAAATCTCTCCAACTGTTTTACATAAATAGAACTTAAGTAAAGGACACTCAAACTAATGCATCTATTTGGCACTATTTTTTATGGATAGTTGATGACTAAGAGGAGAATTTGAATTTAATCCAACTCTTATTTGATGATGAGACATCCAAGTCACTAACTGCTTCCTTTCTTTGTGTATTCTGCTCCAGCAATTCTGCAAACTTGGGGTCCAATTATATCTTTGTATTCCTCAATCCGAAATAGATATGTAAAAAGTGAAAGAGGTTATTATAGATAAATATGTTGGTGAAATAAACCTCTTTCAGTTTCCTAAAATTCCTCTCCCGCTGTGCACAATAGGCTCTGTAAAATGATGTGTAAAACAGAGTTTTACAGAGTCTGAAAAATAGCCTGTAAAGATGTGTATGTATCGCTCATTTTGAAATCATTGTACAAACAGTGAGATAGGTTTTTGTATATGGGTCTCTTAGGAACAAAAGCTTCCTTCAGTTTTTTATTATGTATTTCTGATTGGCCACAATCTACTCTGCAAAATGATGACTTAACAGGAATTTGCTGCAAAAAGTTATCTCCAATATTGTTTAATATATCCCAATTCAAAACGGCTGTTAGAAAAGTGAGAGAGGTTTTTGTAGAAGGCCCTCTTAAGAACATAAAAATCCTTCAGTTTTGTAAAATTCATCTCAGATTGGGCATAGTATGTTATGCAAAATGATGACTTAAACAGGAAATTTTGTGAAAAAATGTCCTTTCTAGCTCTCTTTTTCATCTTTTCACTTTTTTGTTCTTTTAACTATTTTACTTTCACTTTGGATAAACTTCATTGTTGTCGTTGAAATTTTTTTCATCTCTTTTACGTTTACTGCCTCCATGTTTTACTTTTACTGTTTACTTTAATTGTCCTGTAACTTTGTTTTGACCTTTCACTCTGACTTTTACCTGATACACTTTATCCATTGATACTCTTTAACTGTTATGATTTTCTTTATCATTGTGAATTTTGATTTCACTTTCACCATTCACTGATAATATTCGATTCTTATACACTTTGACCCTGTACTTTCACCCTAAGGTAAACATATAATTTCCTCAATGGTTTCCCTGCTCTTTTCCTTTCAAATTTATTTCTTTTTTGAAGGTTCAATATTCTTTCTTCCAATGTCTTTACCCTTTTCTTATGACTTTTTGAAGTGATGACAACATATTTATAAGCAGATTCTAGATTTTTATTAGCCTTTTGCAGACTCTTAATCTTAATATTCTTTAAGGTCATCTCTTTCATGGCTTTAACCAAGTCTGAGGCACCTGTTTCTATACTTTTCTGCACCTGTGTATTTGAGGAATCAGTAGCGAAAACATCTTTGGATGATATTGATACTGCAGCTACCAATTTTCCTTGTGGTGCAAGATGTTCTATAGGAGTTGATGGTCTTTTGGAAATAAGGGGTATTTGAAGGATTTTTCTGGTAAAATTGGACTCTGAGCAGGGTTCTGGATGATAAAAGAGTTTTTAATGCACAAAGGATGGTTTTGATCAAGTTTAGCAATGCAAATGATCCAGGAATGGCTAAATACTGCAAAAATGGAAAGGAGGGATTCTGGGGAAAATCTGACAGGGTTTCCCCTATATTTTGGAGGTTTTTAGACTTCAATGATGGCTACTTTAACTTATTTTAGGCAATGGAAGTTTAAATGATGTTATCTCCTTTAAAATTGAATTATTTTAGATAGGATTGGCAGAAAAAATACTTTTAAAAGGTATAATTGCGGTCGAAGAAGTTTGTAGTTGCGCACAATCTTCAATTGCATCGAATTCGGCTGTCAGAGGATATGGAGGTTCTTTGTGAGTGAGTTGGAGAGAAAAATGGTCGTTTAATGGTCATTGGTTCACCGGTAAGTTCGAAAATGGTGAAAAGGGATCTGCACAGGCTCTTAAAGGTTCACTGGCACAAAATGGTGAAAATTCAATGAAAATAGGCTCTGCGGAGGTTTCTCAGGTTAAAAGGCACGAATAGAAGAAATGTTATGAAAACATTGGGTTTTAACGTATTAAACCATAGTTTAAACTATAGTTAAACTACATTAACTAAAGGTTAGGTGGGAGTGGTTTCGGAATACGACTGGGTGGTATTCGCGCGACTCAAAAGTTGTAAGCGGTAATTCAATTTTCGAATGTGATTCAATCGAATTGTGACACGTAGACAAGAGGTGGTTTGGGAAAACAACCCATATCGCGTGACGTTTCCAAAAATTTGGTCGATTATTTTGATCTCGTGAAATGGAATTATCACCATTGGATCTGATAATGGAAAGCGAATGGTCACGATCAAAAGGAAAGGTGCGGGGAAATGTAGTGGGGTCATCGAGGTTTATTTATGACCGTCGGATTAGAAAGGGATGATCTGACGACTATTATATTACGCGATAGGAATGAAAATGGATCAGGAAGCTTTCATCGCATTTGTTTGGAGTCGTAGGATTAGATGGGTGCTGGAGATCGGAGGGCTGAAATTAATTCTGAAAGCATAAAGGGATTTGGTTAGTTTATATACAAAAATGACTTTTTTCAATGGAAAAAGTGATCGGGAGGGTTTCAAAAGGATTTTAACTAGAGTTAAGAATTGGGGTATGGGATATATATCAGGATTTTAGCTCAGGTTATGGTTTTAACCTTAGGTTAGGGAGTCGGGCAAGGGAAAATATACAATGAGATGGGGTTTATTTCTTTTGAAGTTTAATTTAAATAAAACTTCGGGAAATTTTGGTTTTAAACACATATAAACATGTTTAAATATTTTTTGTATATTTTTATTATATAGTAATTAAATCAAAGTAATTTACTTACCATAGGGGCGGGATTTAATATATAGATATATTTTAGCCAAAGGGGTTGTAATGTGGGTATTTTATTTAAACATGTGGGGATTAAATAACTTTGGCTAAAGTTATAATAAATGGGTTTTTGGGGCTATTATATAAAAGGAGTTATATACAATAGGAAAATGTTATTTCTATAGGGAGTTAATATATAAGTTAAAGTTAATATGAAAAATAGGACAAAGTATACTCAAAATACATAAACATAACAAGTAAAGTGAATTTTAAAAGACAATTTGCATTAATCTTATCACTTTAACTTAAGATATAATGTAATTTTGAGGGTTTAATGTTCTCATGTGATGAAGGAAATTAATCAAATGGGAATTATAGTGTCTTTAAGTAAAAATGGAGTTTTACTTAGGATTATTTAGGGGAATGAATGCATGAATGGAATGATGATGTTATCTTTGGGATTAATATAGACATTTTACACTTTCAACTGATCAGTCATAGAGCCTTGGGTCCAGTCCCAACAAAAGTCAAGGAAATGCCTTGAGCCTTTTTGACTGATAGTTTAAAATGTTTCATGACTATGGGGTGGGGAAGTTAGTTATTTTGCAGTCCATATGAATGATATTTACATTGATATTTTTCACCTTCTTCTACCTACCCAACTTACAATGCTAACATTTTTTCTTCCTTTGTAGTAAGGTGCATTTGAGCTAGCAACCTTTACAGCATTTATTCTTTCTAAAAGAGGGTAAAACTATCTAATTCTAAACTTATTTCATCCATGAATATAGATTAAACTGTTGAATTCACCTTATTTCTCTACCTAACTACTGAATTGTCATGATTAAACTATATGACAATTCATTATTCTCTATCTACAACAAGTAAAATTTAAAAATGACAAGTTAAGATCAAACTGTTTAACTCATCATGGACTATGGCATTTATTGACACTCTACCATAGTCAAAAGGTAAAAGTAGTGGCATTTATACTTGCACACTTTCATGTTTTATTCATCCTTTTCTTTTAGGGTCTATTATTTTTTCTAAGTCCTTTGATTTTTCTTTTAGGACTTTTTACCCTCTTTTTCCTTTTTTTTGATTTTTTTATTTTTTTACAAAATATGAGAATACAACTTGCAGAAGGCAAAGTATGTACATATTTACAAGACTACCATCATTCAAATCAAAATTATGAATCCTATATTTATAGGTTGCTAACATCGGCTTCACATGGGGATGGCATCTCCTTGTGAGATGTCAAGAACATCGTTGACTAGTAGCCTTCATCTTTGACCTTTGATGATCTTAGTAAGTGTCTTCTATCTTCTGCAAACAGAAATCTGATCTGAAACTAAAACAACACACAACAGTTTTCAAACCAACTTATAGATCTTAAATGTCTTTAGGACCTCATCCTTGGCTTTAAATCTTAATGGAGAACTAGCTGAAAATTAAAAACTAAAAAAAATGCTCAAAATTCTGAGCTTATTGGCACTCATCTACTTACTCTAATCTACTAAAAATCTTATTGGATCAGGTAATACAAAAATTCCAATGAAGCCAATCAAGTAGCTGTAGAAATGAATGGATAATTTGATTACTTGTGATCAAAATTGGAAGTATAACTTGATCATGTGTCTTCATAATCAATGATAAGATGTGAAATGACAATTGCTGATATATTTGATCGTCATAGATAAAACATGTTTGCATATTTGAGCTAAAAATATTCTCCATATAATTTGCTATAGGATCATTAAAAGCATAATGTATGATTTGTGCTTCTAGGCCTTCAATGACTAGTTGCCTAGTTGTATTCTAAATATTAATTCTTGAAACTATTTCTTCAGTCTTGTGTTTGAAAGAATAATCATCCTCAATATGCAAGTCAAAAGATACTACAATTTCCTCTTGCTTAGGAGAAGGAAGATTTTCAAAGAATTATTTAGGTTTTCAGAAATTGTATGACTGAATTTGAGAATGCAAAATTTTAATTTCATTTTCATAATTTTCAAAAATTATCTCAAGAACACATATTTTCAATTTAGAAGAATATTTTCTTGATTTCAAAAGAAGAAAGAAAGATCTTAAAAAATCCTCATCAAGCTGAAGTTCTAATATCTCATCCCTCAAAATAGCTAGTGATTGTTTTGTGAAATTATCATAATTATCATCATACTGATCATATTTAGACAAATCTTCAGAATAAGGAATGTCATCAATTATAAACATTGGATCAGTAGATTTCTCTTCCAACAATCCCAATACATCTTGACTAGATTATTTTGCATCAACTTGTTCTTCTGTCTCTTTATGGATAAAAACTTTAGTACATTCATCAACATTAGAAGAACTAGAAACAATTTCTTCATTATGTAAATATTTTGAGGATGGTTGCATGTTTAGAAGCAAATTGATTTCTTCTTCAGTGAGGGGGGGTGGGAATCTCTGAATTCTTAGATTGAAATGACAATTGTTTTTTCTCTTATCTAAAAGTTGATCATGAGGTTGAATATTTTCTTTAACTTCATTCAAAACATTAAATGAAACATCATTTGTTAATACAGAGGGACTTTGTGGATGTTGATTCATCTCCTGATCTATTTCATCTTTGTTTAACTCCTCCTTATTATTATGACATTTAACTTGAGAATGAAAATTCTGGACTTCTTCTAATAAATCTTCAGGAAACCAATTTCCTAAATCTTCATCAATATTTTTAAGGTAATGTATAAGATTTTCATCTTGATCGCAACATTTTTTAGCTAATGATAAAGATGGAAAATCTTCTTTGTAATTCTCATAAAATACCTTATGAAAATCTTTTAGAGAAAACAAACTTGCAGGTTTGAGAGCTTCGTACCATTCCCTTGTTTTTCCTTCTAGGGTTGCCATGAATATCTTCATGAGGCAATCCTCATGCCAATCACCCTTCAATCTTGATGAGTGTATATGAAATTTAATGAGATGTAGTAAAGGATCATCAATATTCTCATCTTGAAACATGGACAGATTTTAACCCCAATTTACCTTCGGTAGTTTGTGTGGAAATCCAGGTATGTGATCTCTTCTCATGGGAGCATATATTCGTTTTATTCTTGGATCATCTTGAAAGTCAGCCATAATGAAAGGCCACGGTATCTGTAAAACCAAATTAGATCCTTATATAAAATATAATACATATTGAAAAACTTTCTTAACAAGAAATAACATAATGTCTTCGATTAAGATCCATGTTGAAAGCCTGATCTTTCCATATTTTTCTTCCAGGTTCATTCCTCCAGTGGAGTCTTGATTGTGAAATTGGTGTGGAGTTGTCAGGTGGATGATTTTAACCTTTGTGTGTCTGATCACCGTCCACCATCATATATCATATCTGAACCTGTAAAAATTTTCTGAAGAAAAGGTTAGTTTCCCCAGTAGATTTGTCATTATATTACCCACAACCTTTAAACTTAATATTAAAGTAGAAAATATATGTTTTCAAAATATTCCTCTAAGATTAAACTTAAAACTGGAGAGTGGTTAGTTCCCCAGTATGGTCGCCAGTATGTTAACACCGTAGTAATTCTCAGGTTGTGGGATGGGGATTTTTGTAGTTAAGAAAACTAGGGGTAACCAAGAACCACTTTGGGAATTCAGGACCTAGCCTTCCTAAGCTCCGGAGAGGTATCTCTCCTAAAGATTTAGCTTTGTTTTGGTAAAGGGTTTTAGGCTAGATATGAGTGATCAATAGAACTGATTTTAGAAATGTGGTAGGAATAAAAAGTATTTCAAGGTAAACCAGAGGGATCTACCAGAACATTCGGCAATGGAGTCAACTCTCTAGGCAAGCAGAGCTAGGAAATAAGACTTAAAGATGCAGATGTACTAAGGGTGGGATAGATGACCTTCTAAGGATTTGAATAGCCTTTGTTGATGGAATGGGTGAAATCTGAACAAAAGGGAACTTAAGAATCCTTAAGTTACAGAAAAGAGGATTGAAGGAGGGGATCAAACTAGGACCTAAAGAAATTAAGAATTCTATGGTCCAGTCATCAAGCAGAAAACATAAAAATGCCAACTAATTTAAAACAGGGAGCTTATTATCACTAATCATGTTTAATTTCTCCTTAGTTGATCATTATAGAATAGAAACACATCAAATGAATGTATGTAAACTTTGAAAGAATAACACTGAAAATAGGAAAAAATACGAGACTTATCTTGTCACCACGAGAATCCTTAGTTATGATGTCTCTAATCTTGTTTCCATTCTGCTGCTTCGCTAATTGACTCACACCGACTTCAATATATCCAGAAAAATGACTATAGTAGTCTTGAGAAATTTTATTCCACAAAAAATACTTCCAAGAGTGAAGTATTTATACAAATTCTAAACTAAAATATCTTGAAAAAATATCAAGATTGGTTCACAAATCTCTCCAACTATTTTACATAAATAGAACTTAAGTAAAGGACACTCAAAATAATGCATATATTTGGCACTATTTTTTATGGATAGGTTATGAATAAGAGGAGAATTCAAATTTGATCCAACTCTTAGTTGATGATGAGGCATCCAAGTCACTAACTGCTTCCTTTCTTTGTGTATTCTGCTCTAGTAATTCTGCAAACTTGGGGTCCAATTATATCTTTTTATTTATCAATCTGAAATATATATGTAAAATGTGAAAGAGGTTATTATAGATACATATGTTGGTGAAATAAACCTCTTTCAGTTTCCTAAACTTCATCTCCAGATGTGCACAATAGGCTTTGTAAAAAGATGTGTAAAATAGAATTTTACAGAGTGATGCAGGAGCATCGGGATTAGCCAGCAATGTGAAGACTTGTTCACATGTTGTGGCTAAACCAGGGTGAAATCCAGTGACTGTTGGTTAAAATCAGTTTTACTGAGAAGGTTGGACTTCTCAAAAAGTTTTTTATTGTAATAAATAAGAGATTATCTTCTTTAAATGTATAGATAAGAGTTGTTAGACTAGGGGTGCTTGAAAAGCAACGAAATAGAAGATTTATGTTATTCTTTAAAAATAGGAGATTACGTTAGCATTGTTTTAGGAGCTAGTTAATAATAAATAGAGAAATTGTAATGAGTGAGAGGGATTTTTTTTTAGGGAGGTTTGGTGTGGAGCGAAAGCTCAGAACTGTAGTGAGGATTGTGTTTTGTAACAGAGATTATCTTCTTGTGTAATCTGGCCAAGGGCGAACTCTGTTTTTCTGAATATTATGAATAAGTTCAATGTTGTGTGTATAATTATATAATGAGCGTGGAGGCCTGAGCGCTGTTTTTTTCTCCACGTATTGATTGAAATGCAGTTGTGGTTTGTGCATAGTCGAATGACAAATTTTGGAAGCTAGAACCTTATTGGTCTATGTAATGGATTGAAATAGTTACGGTTCTGTGTGGTGTTAATTTAATTTGTATGAAGTTCTATGTAAATTTAAATCGGTTATTAGATGAGACTGAGCGCGAAAATTCTTTAATACAAATTATTGGCTTGACAAAAAAAGCATGTAATAGAACCTATGAAGCGGATCTGGAATAATATAATGGTTGATTGTATGTGTTATCGGTCCATGAACATCGCATATCACATCATATATCAATGAACCCAGATGCGAAGTTTTATAGACTTTTTTGAAATTAGATCGGGTCCAGAAATCTCGCATCGGTATTGTGGAATCCGCCAACAGTAGTGAAATAAATCCCCGCAACGAGTGATCTCCGATAATTATCACATCGGATTTGTGTAAGGTGTGACAATTGTGACAATTAAAGATCCTGCGAATTGCAATCTTCGATAGTTATTGCATCGGAGCGTATTAAATGCCCAGCTTCTTGTGGCTTATCAAAATTCATTGAATTGCAAGTTGATTCGAGCATCGGTCAACCAGACCTGGGTGGAAATTGACAGTTGTTGTGGTTTTGCCAATAGCGATCGCTGTTTGATATTACATCGGTGCAGATTAAAAAGTGGAGAATTGCGATAAATGTATTGATATCGCATCAGCTACTGCAAAACAATGTAAATGGTGGTATATTGTCAATTATGAGAGGCGAATTGCTACAAATCGTGGTTCATTCATATCTGAGATTGTAGTATTATATTTAGAAAAATGTTATAACAAGCGCTATTTCAAATGGGTTAGACAAGAATGTATCAAAAAAGTTGACCAGAATTCAGACACACCAATTCTCAATTTTTATCTTATGCACATTGGTTGCCGTGATAGCACATATTGAAGAGTTCGAAAAACTATTCTAAAGTCTCCAGTACCTTAAAACGGGATTTCGCTGCTGGGTTATGGAAAGATCCCTCTGAGAAGATTCACATAGCAGGGGTAGTACCGCTAGGGGATTTAGATTCACAGTTGTGAAACAATATGATTCAATTGTAGTTACTCTAGTCTTTGCACAGGGAGCATTGGCTCTGTTTCAGATGGCAAATATTCCTCCCTTGAGAAAGCTGATCATCAGGATTTGGCTGGGATTTAATTATGATCCTGTTGTGTATTAAAAGGGTCCATTAAAAGTGATGAAAGGTATCGACAATTTGTTTTTAATTCAAAGTTGAAATATGATATTTCGTGGAGACATATCATATGTTATGGTTGAAGTGGGATTTTTAATTACAATCCGAATGTTCACTAGTGGGAATACCAATGGTTTTATACCATTGTTTTATTTTGTAACAAAGAGCTTCCGCATGCAAATGGTAGTGTGTAAATTTGCCAGGTATTGAAGTTTGATTTGGGCATTTACTGAGATGAATTTTTATATGCATCGGAAATTTGTGATTCTGGGTATTGCAGGGTTTTCCATGCATCATTCTTTGGTATCAGAGCCAAATTATAAATGAACCATTTGGTATAAGGCAGAAGAAAGCAATTCTGTATGAAATTTTCTTGAAAGAATTCAGAACCGAGAGATGTGCATGCAGGAAAGGGAGATCAGATTCTAATTTGACAGTCAAGCAACCAGAGTACAACTGGGAGAATGAAAAAAAAAAATCAAGTTCTTAGAGGCAGGTAAAGCAAAGATTGCAGAGACGGAAAAAAATCCACAGCGATGTTTGGAGAATGGAGATTCACTTGAATGTGAAGAATGAATGGAGAATCATGTAGGTATTGTGTTTGTTTAATTTTGAATTGAGTTTCACTGACAAGAAATAGATTGAGGATTGATGGTTGCAGCAATGAAGTATCTCAGCAAAGGAGATCAAACCTTAAGGGATAGTAATGAAAGAAGTTGTTAATGATTTCTGAGTGGAAGAAACTCAGCAAAGAAGGAATTGTTGCTGATAGCTAAATCTTTGCCCAGATAAAGCCGAAAGATTGGAAGAAAGGATCAGATTTTAAAATATGATTGACAGTAGTGAATATTGAGAAATTGTGCAGTGGAAGCATAAAGATTTGTTGCAACAGATTTGCAGAAATGGTGAGATTCTGAAGGTAATTGAAGGTATGCAGTTTTGTCTAATGATTAGCAGATATGAAATGAATGAAATTTTATAGTGAGATTACAGTAGTTAAACTGTAAAATGGATGTTTGTAAGTTTTGGAAGTAACAGAGTTTGAAGACAGAACTGAAAGCTAGTGGGAAGAACAGTCCATTCAAAAGTGCAGGTGAATGGAAGGACAAGATCAGACCGAGATCTTGAAGGTAAGATGATATGGTTTTATTTGGATTTGAATATTATAAGATTGTAATCTTTGCATTGAAGCAGAAGTATTATTGCAACTCCCAAAAGGAAATTCCATAGAAGATGAGGTTAAAATTGCTAACAAATAAAGGAAGCTGGTGAAAGTTTCTTAGTGAAAAAATATATGTGGCAGAACCTTGAGGAATTTCAATAGAGATTGGATAAGGAGGATAGTTGTGTTCTTAGAATATGCAGATGAGTTGAAGCCTAGAAAGAGCAAAGAGAAGTGCTCAAAGGAGGTTCTAGAGATAGAGAACCAATTTCTTGCCAAAAGACTGAGTGAGGAGAGCTTGGTGAGGTAAGTGGCAACAGGAAGGGACTTTTTGTTGTAGAGGCTTTAGTGCAACTCATAGTAGAGTGAGTAAGGAATTCATAGAGATGGAGAGGATGATGACTAGTGGAAGTCGTAACAGAGGTTCTGAAAGAGACCATAGTAGAGGAAAAAAGGAGAAGGATGACAAGGCAAATGACATACAAAGACAGTTAAGAAAAGAGGAATATGAGCGGGAGAAGACTGAGGTAGTAGTTCAGCTTGAGGTGTTAATGGAGATGTTAAAAAGAAATGAAGTAGACCAGAAGTATGGTTATGTCATGAGAAAAAAAGTGAAGTGGCCGATGCTACAAGAGAAGAGGAACCATCAGGTGAATATGCAGTTGATGAAGGAACTAAGGGGACTTGAACAGGTTATAGATTCCAAACAGAGGATAAAGAAGCTCGAAAAAATTGAGCTACAACAAAAGGAAGATGCTGAAGAAGAGGTTGAAGTTTCGATATTTGAACCAGAAAGTGGACCATTATTTTTTGAAAGTGATGAAGAGCTAGAGGAGTTGAATCATATGAATGATTCGAAGCAGCTGGAAGAATTAATGACTGAAGCATCAAATAAGACCGTAAGGTCTTTTGATTTTAAAACTAATGATTTGTGTGTGATTGCAGGTTTGGAAGAAGATAGACAGTCTTTTAAAACTGTCAAAGATGTGAAAGAGTACCTTCCAGAAGATGAAAGTTTTGAAGCAGAATGTGATAAAGAGGCTGGGAAAGAATCATTTCACTACAATGGACAAATGCTGGAAGACATCATTGAAATAGATGATGAGAAGGGGAGACTAGTTGACAGTCTCAAGAATTCTTTGAGTTTGGATCAGCATACTGATATGCTGACAGAAGAAGAGAAATCAACGCAACATACTGAAGTGTTGCTAAAGGGAAAAGAGGTATAGAGGCCTTATATTTTTTATTGTAATGATTGTCTTATAATTGAAGATATTGTGGCAGACGCTGGAACATATTTGGCACAAGTGGATAGCCAAATGGAATAAGAAGGACCATGTGATAATGAGACAATAACAAATGAGGAAATGGAAGATTATGTAAAATTTCCAAAGTTCACTCCAAGTAAAATCATTGAGTTATATAGAGAATCAGACTTTCAAAGGAGGAAGTTGGAAGAGCAGAGGATGAATGTCCAGGATAGATTGTTGAAGAAGGATGACAAATTAGTTGTCATAAATAATAATCAAGAAGAAGTTGACAGATGCAGAAAATAGAGGCAAGAAATTGTTCTAAAATACAATGTAGCAACAGCAAAAAAGAAGCAAAACAACAGTAAGGGTGAGAAGGAAGCGATCAAAACAAGTGAAGAACAAGCAAGAATGAGAGTTCAGCAATCAAGAGATGGAAACAATCAGCAGACAGAGGATATACTGGACAAAGAAATTGAGTTGATAAGGAGGTTAATGATGAAAATATCTCAGAGAAAGATAGTAGCAAGAAAGAAAAGGAGTGAAAACAAGAGAAAGACAGTAGCAGACCTTGAAGGCAGGGCAAGTGGAGCATTACAGCATAAAATATGGAGACCTGGAGAACAACAGCAGATAACAACAACAATAGAGCAATTGATAAGAAAGGAAAGATTACAAAATAAAGTTTGGGATCCAGGAGGAAACAATTATCCAGACTTATGACCAGGTGGTCACAAATTTTCTTACATGGGGAGTTTGATGCAGGAGCATCGGGATTAGCTAGCAATGTGAAGACTTGTTCACATGTTGTGGCTAAACCAGGGTGAAATCCAGTGACTGTTGGTTAAAATCAGTTTTACTGAGAAGGTTGGACTTCTCAAAAAGTTTTTTATTGTAATAAATAAGAGATTGTATTCTTTAAATGTAGAGATAAGAGTTGTTAGTCTAGGGGTGCTTGAAAAGCAACGAAATAGAAGATTTCTGTTATTCTTTAAAAATAGGAGATTACGTTAGCATTGTTTTAGGAGCTAGTTATTAATAAATAGAGAAATTGTAATGAGCGAGAGGGATTTTTTTTTAGGGAGGTTTGGTGTGGAGCAAAAGCTCAGAACTGTAGTGAGGATTGTATTTTGTAACAGAGATTGTCTTCTTGTGTAATCTGGCCAAGGGCGAACTCTGTTTTTCTGAATATTATGAATAAGTTCAATGTTGTGTGTATAATTATATAATGAGCGTGGAGGCCTGAGCGCTGCTTTTTTCTCCACGTATCGATTGAAATGCAGTTGTGGTTTGTGCATAGTCGAATGATAAATTTTGGAAGCTAGAACCTTATTGGTCTATGTAATGGATTGAAATAGTTACGTTTCTGTGTGGTGTTAATTTAATTTGTATGAAGTTCTGTGTAAATGTAAATCGATTATTAGATGAGACTGAGCGCGAAAAGTCTTTAATACAAATTATTGGCTTGACAAAAAAAGCATGTAATAGAACCTATGAAGCGGATCTGGAATAATATAATGGTTGATTGTATGTGTTATCGGTCCATGAACATCACATATCATATCATATATCAATGAACCCGGATGCGAAGTTTTATAGACTGTTTTGAAATTAGATCGGGTCCAGAAATCTCGCATCGATATTGTGGAATCCGCAAACAATAGTGAAATAAATCCCCACAACGAGTGATCTCCGATAATTATCGCATCGGAGTTGTGTAAGGTGTGACAATTGTGACAATTAAAGATCCTGCGAATTGAAATCTCCAATAGTTATTGCATTGGAGCGTATTAAACGCCCAGATTCTTGTGGCTTATCAAAATTCATCGAATTGCGAGTTGATTCGGGCATCGGTCAACCAGACCTGGGTGGAAATTGACAGTTGTTGTGGTTTTTCCAATAGCGATCGTTGTTTGATATTACATCAGTGCAGATTAAAAAGTGGAGAATTGCGATAAATGTATTGATATCGTATCGGATACTGCAAAACAATGTAAATGGTGGTATATTGTCAATTACGAGAGGCGAATTTCTACAAATCGCGGTTCATTTAGATCTGAGATTGTAGTATTATATTTATAAAATTGTTATACCAAGCGTTGTTTCAAATGGGTTAGACAAGAATGTGTTAGAAAAGTTGACCAGAATTCAGACACACCAATTCTCAATTTTTATCTTATGCACATTGGTTGCTGTGACAGCACATATTGAAGAGTTCGAAAAACTATTCTAAAGTCTCCAGTACCTTAAAACGGGATTTCGCTGCTGGGTTATGGAAAGATCCCTCTGAGAAGATTCACACAGCAGGGGCAGTACCACTAGGGGATTTAGATTCACAGTGGTGAAACAATATGATTCAATTGTAGTTACTCTAGTCTTTGCACAGGGAGCATTGGCTCTGTTTCGGATGGAAAATATTCCTCCCTTGAGAAAGCTGATCATCAGGATTTGGCTGGGATTTAATTATGATCCTGTTGTGTATTAAAAGGGTCCATTAAAAGTGATGAAAGGTATCGACAATTTGTTTTTAATTCAAAGTTGAAATATGATATTTCGTGGAGACATATCATATGTTGTGGTTGAAGTGGGATTTTTAATTACAATCCGAATGTTCACTAGTGGGAATGCCAGTAGTTTTATACCATTGTTTTATTTTGTAACAAAGAGCTTCCGCATGAAAATGGTAGTGTGTAAATTTGCCAGGTATTGAAGTTTGATTTGGGCATTTACTGAGATGCATTTTTATATGCATCGGAAATTTGTGATTCTGGGTATTGCAGGGTTTGCCATGCATCACAGAGTCTGAAAAATAGCCTGTAAAGATGTGCATGTATATCTCATTATGAAATCACTGTAAAAAAAGTGAGATAGTTTTTTGTAGATGGTTCTCTTAGGAACAAAAACTCCTTCAGTTTTGTATGATGTATTTCTGATTGGCCACAATATACTCTGCAAAATGATGACTTAACAGGAATTTTCTGCAAAAAGTGCTCTCCAATATTGTTTAATATTTCCCAATTCAAAATGGCTATTAGAAAAGTGAGAGATGTTTTTGTAGATGGCCCTCTTAAGAACATAAAACACCTTCCATTTTGCAAAATTCATCTTGGATTGGTCACAATATGTTCTGCAAAATGATGACGTAAACAGGAAATTTTGTGCAAAAAATGTCCCTTCTTGCTCTCTTTTTCATCTTTTCACTTTTTTGTTCTTTTAACTATTTTACTTTCACTTTGGATAAACTTCATTGTTGTTGTTGAAAGTTTTTTCATCTCTTTTACCTTTACTGCCTCCATTTTTTACTTAAACTGTTTTACTTTGACTGTCCTGTAACTTTGTTTTGACCTTTCACTCTGACTTTTACCTGATACACTTTATCCACTGATACTCTTTAACTGTTATGATTTTCTTTATCATTGTGAATTTTGATTTAACTTTCACCACTCACTGATACTCTTTGATTATGATACAGTTTGACCTTGTACTTTCACCCTAAGGTAAAAATATAATTTCATCAATGGTTTCCCTGCTCTTTTCCTTTCAAATTTATTTCTTTTTTGAAGGTTCAGTATTCTTTCTTCCAATGTCTTTACCCTTTGCTTATGACTTTTTGAAGTGATGACAACATATTTATAAGCAGATTCCAGATTTTTATTAGCCTTTTGCAGACTATTAATCCTAATATTCTTTAAGGTCATCTCTTTCATGGCTTTAACCAAGTCTGAGGCACCTGTTTCTATACCTGTTTGTACCTTTGTATTTGAGGAATCAGTAGCAGAAACATCTTTGGATGATATTGATACTGCAACTACCAATTTTCCTTGTGGTGCAAGATGTTCTGTAGGAGTTGATGGTATTTTGGAAATAAGGGGTATTTGAAGGATTTTTCTGGTAAAATTTGACTCTAAGCAGGGTTCTGGATGATAAAAAGAGTTTTTAATGCACAAAGGATGGTTTTGATCAAGTTTAGCAATGAAAATGATCTGGGAATCGCTAAAGACTGCAAAAATGGAAAGGAGGGATTATGGGGAAAATCTGACAGGGTTTCCCCTGTATTTTGGAGGTTTTTAGACTTCAATGATGGCTACTTTAACTTATTTTAGGCAATGGTAGTTTAAATTATGTTATCTACTTTGAAATTGAAGTATTTTAGATAGGATTGGCAGAAAAAAAATACCTTTTAAAGGTATAATTGCGGTCGAAGAAGTTTGTAGCTGCGCACAGTCTTAAATCGCATCGAATTCGACTGTCAGAGGTTATGGAGGTTCTCTGTGAGTGAGTTGCAGAGAAAAATGGTCGTTTAATGGTCACTGGTTCATCGGTAAGTTTGAAAATGGTTAAAAGGGCTCTTCACAGGCTCTCAAAGGTTTACTGGCGCAGAATGGTGAAAATTCAATGAAAATAGGCTCTGCAAAGGTTTCTTAGGTTAAAAGGCGCGAATAGAAGAAATGTTATGAAAACATTGGGTTTTAACGTGTTAAACCATAGTTTAAACTATAGTTAAACTACATTAACTAAAGGTTAGGCGGGAGTGGTTTCGGAATATGACTGGGTGGTATTTGCGCGACTCAAAAGTTGTAAGTGGTAATTCAATTTTCGAATGTGATTCAATCGAATTGTGACATGTAGACAAGAGGTGGTTTGGGAAAACCACCCATATCGCGTGACTTTTCCAAAACTTTGGTCGATTATTTTGATCGCACAAAATGGAATTATCACCATTGGATCTGATAATGGAAAGTGAATGGTCACAATCAAAAGGAAAGGTGCGGGGAAAGGTAGTGGGGTCATCGAGGTTTATTTATGACCGTCAGATTAGAAAGGGATGATCTAACGGCTATTATATTACACGATAGGAATGAAAAGGGATCAGGAAGCTTTCATTGTATTTGTTTGGAGCTGTAGGATTAGATGGGTGTTGGAGATTGGAGGGCTGAAATTAATTCCGAAAGCATAAAGGGACTTGGTTAGTTTATATACAAAAATTATTTTTTTCAATGGAAAAAGTGATCGGGAGGGTTTCAAAAGGATTTTAACCATAGTTAAGAATTGGGGTATGCGATATATATCAGGATTTTAGCTCAGGTTATGGTTTTAACCTTAGGTTAGGGAGTCGGGCAAGGGAAAATATACAATGAGATGGGGTTTATTTCTTCTGAATTTTAGTTTAAATGAAACTTCGGGAAATTTTGGTTTTAAACACATATAAACATGTTTAAAGATTTTTTGTATATTTTTATTATATAGTAATTAAATCAAAGTGATTTATTTACCATAGGGGCGGGATTTATTATATAGATATATTTTAGCCAAAGGGGTTGTAATGTGGGTATTTTATTTAAACATGTGGGGATTAAATAAATTTGGCTAAAGTTATAATAAATGGGTTTTTGGGGCTATTATATAAAAGGAGTTATATACAATAGGAAAAGGTTATTTCTATAGGGATTTAATATAAAAGTTAAATTTAATATGAAAAATAGGACAAGGTATACTCAAAATACATAAACATAACAAGTAAAGTGAAGTTTAAAAGACAATTTGCATTAATCTTATCACTTTAACTTAAGATATAATGTAATTTTGAGGGTTTAATGTTCTCATGTGATGAAGGAAATTAGTCAAATGGGAATTATAGTGTCTTTAAGTAAAAATGGAGTTTTACTTAGGATTATTTAGGGGAATGAATGCATGAATGGAATAATGATGTTATCTTTGGGATTAGTATAGACATTTTACAGTTTCAATTGATCAGTCATAGAGCCTTGGGTCCGGTCCCAACAAAAGTCAAGGAAATGCCTTGAGCCTTTCTGACTGATAGTTTAGAATGTTTCATGACTATGGGGCAGGGAAGTTAGTTATTTTGCAGTCCAGATGAATGATATTGACATTGAGATTTTTCACCTTCTTCTACCTACCCAACTTACCATGCTAACATTTTTTTTTCCTTTGTAGTAAGGTGCATTTGAGCTAGCAACCTTTACAGCATTTATTCTTTCTAAAAGCAAATAAAACTATCTAATTCTAAACTTATTTCATACATGAATCTAGATTAAGTTGTTGGATTCACCTTATTTATCTACCTAAATACTGAATTGTCATGATTAAATTGTATGACAATTCATTATTCTCTATCTACAACAAGTAAAATTGAAAAATGACAAGTTAAGATTAAACTGTTTAACTCATCATGGACTATGGCATTTATTGACACTCTGCCATAGTCAAAAGGTAAAAGTAGTGGCATTTATACTTGCACACTTTCATGTTTTATTCATCTTTTTCTTTTAGGGTCTATTATTTTTTCTAAGTCCTTTGATTTTTCTTTTAGGACTTTTTACCCTCTTTTTTATTTTTTTTTATTTTTTTGTTTTCTTACAAAATATGAGAATACAACTTGCAGAAGGCAAAGTATGTACATATTTACAAGACTACCATCATTCAAATCAAAATTATGAATCCTATATTTATAGGTTGCAAACGAGCCACACGAACGTGCACAGGGCACTCGTGCAGTCACAATTACTTAGAAAATTTGATACAACCACCCTCAACTGAAACAACCAGGCCCAAACGCGTTTGGGCGGGCGCCCTCAACTGAAACGACCCGACCCGAACGCATTTGGGTGGGCACCCTCAACCGAAATGACCTAACCTAAACACATTTGGGTGGGCGCCCTTAACCGAAACGACCCGACCCAAACGGGTTTGGGTGGGTGCCCTCAAACGAAATGACATGGCGCACCCGATTGAACGAAGACACAAGGGATCAAATGAAAAAAGGGCTGCACAAACATGCATAAGGCACCCGTGTGGTCACAACTTAGAAAATTTGATACGGCTGCCATCAAACGAAACGACCCGTCCCAAATGCGTTTGGGCGGGTTCCCTCACATAGCGCGACACGACGCGCACGACCGAATGAAGGCACAAGGGAGCAACCGAAAAACAGGTCGCACGAACGTGCACAGGGCACCCATGTGGTCACAAGTACTTAGCAAATTTAATACAGCCTTCCTCAACCAAACAGACCCGACCCAAACGCGTTTGGGTGGGCACCCTCAACCGAAACGACCCGACCCAAACACGCTTGGGCGGGTGCCCTCAACAAAAATGACACTACCTGAACGGGTTTGGGTGGGCGCCCTCAAACGAAACAACACAGTGGGCTACCGAACGAAGGCACAAGGGAGAAAACGACAAACGAGCCGCATGAACGTGCACAAGGCACCCATGCGCTCACAACTTAGCAAATTTGATACGACCACCCTCAAATGAGACGACCCGACCTGAACACGTTTGGGCGGGTGCCCTCACACGACGCTCACGACCGAACAAAGGCATAAGGGAGCAACGAAAAATGGGCCACATGAACACGCACAAGGCACTCGTGCTTTGAAAAAAAAGAGGATCTTACCAAAGAGGATTGGTTCTTCACTAGGTCAATCCATTAAGCTATTTTTATCTAAGGTTTTTTTTGTCTTTAATGAAACTTATTTGTCAAAAAAAGGAATATTTATTTTAATTAATTCATATGAAATGTGATTCATTATCTACAAAGATTAAATATATTGTGTGAGGGATATATTTTCTACAAAACTATGCATTTTTGTGCACTGGAAATTGTAAGGGATGGAATGAATCTCACTCCTTATAAACCATTTTTCTTAGAAACTTTCCTTCCTAGATCTTGTTACTCCTTCAAGTTTCACTAATGCATGGAAGGCTAAAATCAATTAATGGGTCCTTTTTCCAGTACCTAACAGCTTGTTCATTCACATTGCATTATGGAAATAGTTTACAAATCTCTATCACTCTAATAGCTTGTTCATTGACATTATATTATCGAAACAGTTTACAAATCTCTATCACTCAAATAACAAAATTTGAGTGCTTATTTCTATAGATCTAGGAAGCTACCGATTCTTACATATTTGGATCTCTATTTCAACTGCTTGGACGTTGACAAGAAAATTTCCATCCGATTCGATTTAGGTGATCTATTAATTTACTACTAAAAATGAAAGATGACACTTCAATTTGTGTTTGATGTACAACCAACATATAGAGTTTAGCCTAATTTTTAGAGTTGCAAAATCTAGTTTCCCTGTTTTTTTTTCATCAGGTTTTCTGGAGATCCACTGTGCCAATTTTCTTCGATTTGGCCGATGATTTATGCTTTCGGGAGTAATTAAACTATACAATCTCCATAACAATGAATAATCCTATGAGCTACATATAACTATACTACGATGGAAAAAGCTGCATGATCTTGCTAGGTGTTTGACCCCTATCCGCTCACTCGTATTTTATAAATAACCGTTCATTTTATAAAGAACCATTGACCAAAATTTGTTCACCGAAGCGATTAACCCATGATATAAAATGAGAAACTAACTTTGTCTTTACTAGATCAATCGCAGAGCTGGTTTCTTAGCTTTTTGTATGGAACATGGTAACTAGAGCTAAGTGTCGCTATTGCGACGTTCGGAGCAAAGCATCAGAATTGCAACGTATTGGAGGAAAGCGTCGCAAGACAGACACTTTCCTCCAATCCATCGCAATTCCGACACTTTGCTCCAAACGTTGCAATAGTGACACTTAGAGCTAAGTGTCACTATTGCGACATTTGGAGAAAAGCGTCGGAATTGTGACGGATTGGAGGAAAGCATTGCAAGACCGACACTTTCCTCCAATCCATCGCAATTCTGACGCTTTTCTCCAAACGTCGCAATAGCAACACTTAGCTCTAAGTGTCGCAAGATTGACACTTTCCTCCAATCCGTCGCAATTCTGATGCTTTTCTCCAAATGTCGCAATAGCGAAACTTAGCTCTAAGTGTCGCAATCCCGACACTTGTCTCCAAACATTAGTATAGCGACAGTTGTGGGCGGGATGTGAAAATTTGAAAAAATTTGGGGAAATTTCCGACATTTGGTCAAAAGTGTCAGAAATAAAGTGTCAGAATTTCTGCCAAATGTAGTAGTAGTGGCCTCACATACTTTGGGAGCCATGAGATGAGGTCGAAAAAGAGTTCAAGCTCCTTAGTCGCAGTCATAGGTCTCTTTGTTGGGTCATCGATAGGAGACCCATCCTTTGACGCCTAGCACGAGGATGTCGTATATGTGGGGGATGTCCGCGTCTTCGACAAAGACCCCTTAGTTACCTTACCCTTTCCCTTGGTAGGTGTGGATATAACTTCACGACCAACTTCATTAACTTCTTCAGAGCCTGGGTCAGTCGACTTCATAATCGGCACAAATTTCTCTTCAAACTGCACACTTTCGGCAACGGGGTTGGTGGCCATCATCCTTGGCTTAAATATAAACTCAAGATTTATTACGTAGGAGGTGGGGGTCTCACAGCTAGACATACAGTGCACATTAATAATCACCGGGCACAATTCACTTAAACAACAAAGGAATAGAATGTGACTCTCTTCCTTACTTTTATAGGCAATCCATGGTAAAAACAATTGAAAATTCATTAATGGTACCTTATCCCCGTAAAAATGGTTAAAAATATCTTAATATCTCCTCATTAATTGTAGAAAAGCTGCTCCATCCAACGGTAAAATTGATTTTTCACCCAGGGTCATTGTTCCAATGGCTAGTTTTTCCCACCATGCACAACCTCTGCGCTAATTTCGCACCTGCCTGCGTATGCCCTCCATGTAGTGCACAGAAAAGTGGATTTCTTTTCTCCGACCATATAGTCATTTGGTAGGCACAGGGTTATCCCTATACAGCTTCAGTCGACTTTCGTTGATGCACCCTGGGAGATTCTCACTGCGCAACATGGCCAAGTGCAACACACCTTCATTAGTGATCTCCTTCAAAATATATGGCCCCAACCAATTATTTATGAAATTCCCTGGGTGGTGTGCAAACTAACTATCGTACAATAGAACCAAATCTTCTTCCTTGAATTCCTTCTTCTAGATGTTCCTATCATGCCAAGCCTTCTCATGCACCATATGTATTTGCTGATGAAAGTTGGAAATAAAACGATCCTCCTTTAATGCAACCAATTGTGACAGACGTTCCTCCATGATATCACTTTCAACCATATTATTTATTTTTGTGATGCGCAGGCTTGGAATGGTATACTCCATAGACATGATAGCTTCTTGGCCATAAACCATCCTCAATGGTGTTTTACCAGTCAACTTCTTGCATGTGGTCCGATAAGCCCATAAGATAGACGGTATGCTCATGTCCCAATCATTTTGATTTGCATTGCATATCTTTGTAAGCACATTCTCCAAGATTTTTTTAAAGGCTTCCACTGCACCATTTTCTTGAGGGTGATAGGGAGTACTCTTTGTTGGGCCGTTAATATGTCATTATTATTATCACTTGTGAACGCTTATTCCACCCATTTCTACCATTCTTCATCACGTCATTTATTATAATTTATTATTTAAATCCATTTTATAAATGATTTATGCTCTTATGGATGAATATTATTTATCTTCCATTATTTCTAATAAATTGATGATTATGAATTATTTTATCAATGATGGTTTTAATAAGTTGGTTATAACATTATTCACCATTTTTAGCCTCCAAGATAATTTCCAGATTGAAGATGTGATCATTAAAAGTGCCAACTCAGAAATGCGCTGGAATAAGGAGTGACAGTTTTGCGGTTGAGATTCTGAGCAAATGAAGACGAATCTGGAAAATCCGAAACATGGGTTTTGTTCAGAACGGACCCAATTAACTTTATTAAAGAACGGTTTGCCCAAATTCGGCTTGTACTGAGAGAAACGCAGGGTTCTTTGAGCACGCTTTTCTCAGATCTGTGGTTGCGGCCGTCCTCCAAATCTCAGCTACAAAGCCAAATTCGACTTGCTGTTGTTGAAAGATGGATGTAAATCTATTTTATTGTTGATCAATTGGTTGGAAGAAATTCAATATTATTATTAGAGATCCTATTTGCTATTTAATTTCTCCTCCTTCTGATTATAAAAGGAGAAGCATGTATTGTGTAGGGGAGGATGGAGAGACTTTTCTTATTGTAATTTGCAGAATTGTGCATCGGCTCTTGTTAAGAGAGTGTGAGCTGTTTGTAAACATTATTAATGCCTGATTAATAAAGGAGTTCACCGTTGTTCCATTTCTCAAGCGCTGGAGTAAAGCACAGCAACGCTTCACCGGTGGTTGAGGGCCCGGCCCTGGTGGAGCGATCTGCTGTTTGTATTTCTATTAGTTTATTTCTGTTGTGTGAAGTTCGTTTATTACAATTGAAGAATTGAGTTATTGCTAATTGGATCAAATACAGAGTCATTGTTATTCCATTCTTTACAAGAAGCATGATTCATGATTCAATTGTTATAAAATGTTGTTTTTATGTATCTAATTCCAGTTGTTATTCCTTTTGTTTATGAATTACGATAGTTGATTGTTGCGTGGCTGTCGACAGGATTAAAGAGTAGAAATTTAGTTTGCTTGGTTATGAATTGAATTCACTGTTTATTTTACGCTGCTATTCAATTCCTGTTCATTGCTTTTAGATTGTTGTTCCTTTCCAGTTTGCGTTTTAGATTTCATTTCCTTTGAGTTGTTTTCACTTGCTTTGAGATCTCTAAACTGTAGAGGGCAGAGCTAATCATTCCAGGTCCCCAGATTTGGTCATCTCACATCGATTTCTAGGGAAAGAGTTATTACTATTGCATCCCTAATCGATGTCTAACAAGGTTGCTGTAGTGTAGTCTTTACATTTCGCTTATTTGTAATTAGATTTTTTTTCTTTATGCATTTTTTTCAAGCATTTATTATTTCGCAATTGTATTTGGAGTACTACATTCACAAAATATTACTTATGCAAATAGCCGCCTGCATCGAGTATTACTCTCTGAAACAAAATGGCCCCTTGGTTGACAATTAATGTGAGGTATCAGGGACATAAAGACACTTTTATCGCTCCAACATTTTGGCGCTGACGCAAGCCCAGGAGAGGTAGCGCTGAAAAAGTATAGTGTGAATCTGATGAGTGCCTGCTAGGGAAGAGTTGGATCTTAAAAACGGAAGGTAAGAACCTACGTGCGGAGCATGTAAAAGCCCTGCTCCACTGTCCACTTTCCTAACAGATTTGTTGTTGCTTTGTTGGGTAAAAATAGATGTTTGAATTTTTGTATGAGTGACTAGGGAAAAAATAAAAATTTTGAAAAATAAATCACATGATTTCATTCAAGTGGTGATGTAAGCACCACCCATTTCACTAACCGATTGACAGGAACATTTGAAGAAGGAGCCTCGAAGAAACACATGAAGAACATCTTATATTATGGTAAGAAATGCCTCACGTTTCTACTTTTGAATTTCCTATCAAAGATCTAAGAGGAGTGACACAAATGAACATAATTCCCCCATCTTTACCAAATTTTCATGGTTTAGCAAATGAAGATCCAGATACATTCTTATTTGAGTTCGAAATACTTTGTAGAGGATATGATTATTGTACTAATGATCAAAGGTTGAAAGTGTTTCCTCTTACTCTAAAAGGAGCAGCTCTCCGATGGTTCATGAGCCTAGGTGGGAATTGCATCCAATCATGGGAGGACATGAAGAACATATTCTTGAAGAAGTACCAAGACTATTGCAAATCCAATGAAGATATTTTCGGTATGATACAAGGGGAAGATGAAAGTTTGGAGGACTATGTAGATCGATTTCATTATAACTTTCAAAAATCAAAGCATAAGCATTTGGAAAAAGAGATCTTAAAAACACTCCTTCTTAAAGGAATCAAAGATGAATTTTTAGAACTCTTAAATCTGATAGGAAAAGGTGATGTTTTTCAGTTACCATATGATGATGTTTGTGAGTTGTGCATAAGGTATTCAAGAGGAATCTCCAAGGCCGGTAAGAATTCTAGAGATGTTTGTTCTTTCTTTTCCAAATCTGCTACAAGAATAGGAGACATAAGAGCTGAAATCAATGATTTATTTGAAAATTTTAAAGTTGATTTTATTAGCTCTCTAAGCTCAAAATTGGACGTTTTGCAGGTTCATAAAAATGAAGAATTTGATGAAGTGTTTTTCCCTCATGACCGAAAGGAGCAGCCCATAGATACTCACTTTTCCTTATCTAGGATGGAAGTAGCATATCAAAGAGATAAGGAAGCTACAACAAGGTCAACAGGTATGGTTCAAAACACTTCTTCTCCATTCTCTTACTTGCATAATCCATTATGGAATACTCATGTTCTAGGGCAGCCATGTCAATTTCAATATAACCACCAATCTTATCTACAAGTTTGGAATGGTTCACCTTATGATTGCATGACTACTCTCCCTCATCTTGTAGCACAAGCACATTCTCCATATTCTCCACCAGCTCTTTCACAACATCCTGCTTGCATATCAAATTTATCCACTCAACCCAACCAAACACATCATCACAATGCTCCATTCCATACACAATTTCCTGCTCAACTAATTCCACACCCTCACCACAATAAACTAGTACAACATACTTACAGTGTTGAACTGCCAAATTTACTCACCCTTCCCACCCATTCTATCTCACATGCGCCATTAGAGAAAACTTACAATGAGATTCAGAATGTTTCAAATTCAAAAATTGTAGAAGCTATGGAAGCAAATGAGGTTTTTTCTAGGTTGCACCAACAAACCATTTTAAAAGCTCAAGAACTTCATGGTATGATGGGAAATCAAGAAAGTAACGGATATATTGAAGATTGGTTTCACTCCATCACGTGTTTGCATCCTCACTCTATGCTTCAACAATTTTTGATACCTTTTTTTCAAGGGAAGTTGGCTTCTTGTACCCTAATTTTCACTAATATGCATTTTTCAAATTTGGGTATGTGTATACATGAAGCCATATTTCGAAAATGGTTCCATTGGAAGTACTCCTATACGTAGTCATATTCATTTTTCAAATCAAAATAGGTTAGTATAAAACATAAAATAAATAAGGGAATAAATAAATGCATTTTGTTTTTATGTAAAACTAGTTGTTTTTTTGTTGCAACATGCTATGCAAATCAATATTGGTGATAATTTTTTAATTCATTTGTGTATGTAGATGAATTATAATGGAAATAATAGCTCTACAAACACTCATATTCATTTTTTATCACCAATTTGAAAAAATGCTTGAATATCATTTTTTTGGCTTGCGGGCTTGATGAACTTTCTGAAAAAACAGTCGGGACAGTCATGTTTTGAGGGACCAAAAATGAATATTTTTAAAACCTGTTTCTACCCTAGATAGCCCTTGATGTCTACTTTCTAACCCAATTTGAATTAGTCAATTTGGATTTGAAACGAAAAGTTAGAACCAAAACATTGACCGGATGTCTAGCGGGCAGCTCAGGAACAGAGTTGGGACAGTCAGTTTTTGGAGGCCTAAATGACCATATTTTTAAAACATGTTTCTATCCTAGATAGCCCTTGATGTCTACTTTCTAACCCAATTTGAATCAGTCAATTTGGATTTGAAACGAAAAAGTTAGAACCAAAACATTGACCGGATGTCTAGCGGGCAGCTCAGGAACAGAGTTGGGACAGTCAGTTTTTGGAGGTCTAAATGAATGAATTTTTAAAACATGTTTCTATGGTAGATTCCCCTATGAATCTAGTTTACAATGCAATTGGAATCACTCATTTTCGATATCGTATGGGGAAGTTATGATCAAAATACTGACTGTCTATCGTAAATCAGCACCCTTAAAACTCTGTTTTTCCGGATGTTCCTTACAGTATTTCACCTATCAATTATTCTTTCTTCAAAACCTGTTTCTATTGAAGATAAATAAATGAATCTAATTTCATTTCCAATTTGAATCATTCGAATCCGACATCAAACGAAGAATCTATGCTTAAAACATTCACTGTTGTTCTAAGTGGGGTAAGCGAAAATGACTCTGTTATGCAGGTTGTTCTAAGTAAAATTGACATATCATATCATTGAATTTTTTAAAACCTGTTGCTATTGGAGATTAACCTTTGAATTAGCTCTCATTTGGCTTTGGAATCACTCAATTTGGACGAAAAACAAAGAAGTTGTGACTAAAACACTGCAGGTTAGCATGATTGACCACTGCTCTCCCGCAGGTAACAAATATATTTTACTTTGTTATTTTCTCCGTGGATTTGTTCTACAGAGTAACTACTTGTTAGTTTTTTTGCATAATTCTTGGATTAGGGGAGCCCGCGCACCTCTCTTTCTCCATGATTTAATGTTTTCTTGCAGGTACACACTCGTTTTTTGCAGGTCTTGGGAAAATAAAGAAGGTCAATTTATGGACGAGTGATTCTTGAAACAAATTTTAATAAAACAAAGGAATTTCATCCAACTCATTACCCAACGGATTCATAATAGAACAAATGAAGAATTGATTTCCATTTGAAGATTCATGTCTTATCACTGCTGCCAAAACATTTTTCAAAGAGATCATTTTTTTGACATAACATCATAGCTGTTGTAACTTAATTTAGTTATTTACATATTGTTTTTAAATAAAACATTGTTTCTTTTCTGATATTTTTTATATTTTTTGTTTCAGGTGTTGCTTCATTCAAAGTGTAACTCATCCTCAGCATCAATGCCGTGAACAGCTAATTTGTTTTTTTTTGCATTTTATGACTGTCCATTTTGCTGTTCCTTTTCTAAAGGAACGACACTTTTAGTTTTTGTTGTTCCTTTTTCCAAAGGAACGACATTTGCATTTTCACACTTTTTTTGTGTGTATTTTTTCTTTTTGGTGTGCATTTCCTTTGTTGTTCCCTATAAGGAACAACACTTTTTTTTGAGTGTTTTTGCTGTTCCTTCAAAGAAGCAACACTATGGGAGCAACCCTTCCTTCCTTTTGTGGGATTATTCCTAGTTCATCTCAACCACATTTTATTGAATCCCTTTTATGGCATGAAGTACACTATTTTTATGAGGACAAGAATTATGGATTCTATTGAAGCGAGCTAATATCATTCACGTTATGATCTTTAACAGGACAGCTCCTTGATGATAGATTATTTTAAAAAAAGAGACACAATTATTTATATACTACTTTACTGCATTGTTTTCTGTTGAACATGAGATTGATTGATCATCTTAATACCATGTTGGTTCCACCCTTCTGGATTATAATCTTCTCTGTCTGTAATAAATGAGATTATGGGTATATTTTTCTATTGACATGTTCAACTTCTTCCACCATCCCTGCTCTTAAGGAGTACTGAGCCTCCCTCTTTTTATCATAAAATGTGTAATAATAACAAAATTTTGTTCGCAGATGGAGGATAGGGGGTTTCATTACAAGCCAGCCTACCATGTTCATAAGGCTGTAACAAAGTGACATTCCCATTATGGCCACCACACCAGGGTTATGATCCATTGGATAGCCCAATTATCCTTGGAACAAGAGGTCTCATCACGAGCCGGCCTGATCACTTTTGCTACATCCCAGTGAATGACAGTGTGGTTATCTGGTTACCACGCCAGCACATTGATCTCTTCTGTAGAACAACAATGTAACTCTCTAGTTATAAATTGAGGATTCTGGCTCATATGGGTTAAAAAGCAACCCTGCCGAGGCTATGGACGCCTGCTGGCAGCAGCGGCTCTGCTTATGGTATTGAAGTTATATCTTATCGTCAATTATTACTATAATACCCTTTTCTTATTTTTTTCTTTTTATCAGAGAAGTTATTTCCTTAACTTTTTCCCTGTTTTGAACCTTTATGCATGAGAAATTGTTTTATGATCAATCACATCATTTTCAGCTAGCATACTATCAGTAAAGCATCTTTTTGGCATATTGCTGTCCTTTTTCTCTTTTTCGTTTTGCATAAACTATCATCAATCCAAAGCGTCCTATCTCTTATTCATAACTATCTTTACACACTCTGCTCTCATTATAATCATAACTCTCGTTGTCCTATCATTGATATGTGTACTCTATTTTATTTACTACTGTATTGTTCATTCCCTTGCCTTGCCGTCAGCACAACACCTCTCATATGCTTTATGGTCATGGAATTCCTTTTCCAATTGGAGGGGGGAATGTATGCATTATGGGATTGCATGCGATATGATTACTGTACTCTGCCATCACTTGTTGATTTTCCAAAATATTAGTATTGCATGTATACATAATTTTTTCTGATTGAAAGTTTTGCATGCATCTTATATATTGCTATTCAAAACCAACACTATGGATTCAAGAACATTGTATGCCAAATAGTGATTTGTTTACAGGAGAACAACAAGTATGGGGCTGAATTCTATTCACAGCATGACCACACTATTGCAACTAACAGAAGAGGCTCGAGCAACTCGTGAACGTGAACAATTCTTCAGACATGATGTGCTTACTTGGATTCCACCTTTTGCATCACTTTCAGCACCAACTCTGCCTACATCAGCTTCAACAACTGCCAGTCCATATATGTCATTCCACATTTTTGGAGGTAAAACTTGAGGTAAAATAGCATAATTTTATGATTTATTACGAATTTAGGAGAATTTCATGAAAATCCATTTTGAGCATTATTTATCATCCTTCATTCCACATCTTTACCACTTTCCCTTTTTCAGCAGCATATCATTTTCGAGTATGGGGGAGTGTTCATTTCATTCATTTCTTTCTTATGACCATGTTATTCATCTTCTTTATCATCCATTGCTATTCTTATTCACTCTCACCACCTCCCTTATTCCATGTTGTTTTACACCAAGCATAGAATTCAACAGCTGGTAGCAACCACCTCAATTTTTTTTCTAGCATCGCATGAGGGCATGCTAATTTTTCAGAGATGGGGAGGAATTGCTACGCATGATGGATGTTTTTAATTTTCTTTCTCATTTAAGGCATACAATTTCATTTTTACACAATGCAGAAATTGATTTCCATAATATTTTTAAAAAAACCATGAACTCAATTCTTGTGATTTCTGGAAAACACAGACGTATCATTAATACAAACCCAGACAATTTCAAGATAAATTGGTTCATAAAATTTCGGAAATCATGCACTCTCACCTACAACCATTTTGTTTATATCTCATGATCCGTGCATCAAAACGATCTGATTTTTGGATCATAAAGGCATTCATATATTATAAATTTACTTGTCAAATTTCAACAAAAGCTGGTTTGTAGTTTTGAGAAAATGGTTAATGAAGTTTGCTGTTATCTATATCATATTTTGCTGCAACTTCATACATATAGTTGAATGTCAATATAAAAATTGTTATGCCTTCATCAAGATTACTAAAAGTGAATATTCATTAATTAAGGAAGAATTCATTTGTTCTATCCATTTCATGAGCTAAGATGAACATATTTTTATTGCTTGGTTAACACATGGGTTTTTGTCTTTGGGTTGCATGAGGACATGCAATATATTCAGGTTTTCGTTGCATGAGGACATGCAACATATTGAGTGTGGGGGTATGTTGGGCCGTTAATATGCCATTATTATTATCACTTGTGAACACTTATTCCACCCATTTCTACCATTCTTCATCACGTCATTTATTATAATTTATTATTTAAATCCATTTTATAAATGATTTATGCTCTTATGGATGAATATTATTTATCTTCCTTTATTTTTAATAAATTGATGATTATGAATTATTTTTATCAATGATGGTTTTAATAAGTTGGTTATAACATTATTCACCATTTTTAGCCTCCAAGATAATTTCCAGATTGAAGATTTGATCATTAAAAGTGCCAACTCAGAAATGCGCTGGAATAAGGAGTGACAGTTTTGCGGTTGAGATTCTGAGCAAATGAAGACGAAGCTGGAAAATCCGAAACATGGGTTTTGTTCAGAACGGACCCAATTAACTTTACCAAAGAACGGTTTGCCCAAATTCGGCTTGTACTGAGAGAAACGCAGGGTTCTTTGAGCACGATTTTCTCAGATCTGTGGTTGCGGTCGTCCTCCAAATCTCAGCTACAAAGCCAAATTCGACTTGCTGTTGTTGAAAGAGGGATGCAAATCTATTTTATTGTTGATCAATTGGTTGGAAGAAATTCAATATTATTATTAGAGATCCTATTTGCTATTTAATTTCTCCACCTTCTGATTATAAAAGGGGAAGCATGTATTGTGTATGGGAGGATGGAGAGACTTTTCTTATTGTAATTTGCAGAATTGTGCATCGGCTCTTGTTAAGAGAGTGTGAGCTGTTTGTAAACATTATTAATGCCTGATTAATAAAAGAGTTCACTGTTGTTCCATTTCTCAAGCGCTGGAGTAAAGCACGGCAACGCTTCACCAGTGGTTGAGGACCCAGCCCTGGTGGAGCGATCTGCTGTTTGTATTTCTATTAGTTTATTTCTGTTGTGTGAAGTTCGTTTATTACAATTAAAGAATTGAGTTATTGCTAATTGGATCAAATACAGAGTCATTGTTATTCTATTCTTTACAAGAAGCATGATTCATGATTCAATTGTTATAAAATGTTGTTTTTCTGTATCTAATTCCAGTTGTTATTCCTTTTGTTTATGAATTACGATATTTGATTGTTGCGTGGCTGTCGACAGGATTAAAGAGTAGAAATCTAGTTTGTTTGGTTATGAATTGAATTCACTGTTTATTTTACGCTGCTATTCAATTCCTGTTCATTGCTTTTAGATTGTTGTTCCTTTCCAGTTTGCGTTTTAGATTTCATTTCCTTTGAGTTGTTTTCACTTGCTTTGAGATCTCTAAACTGTAGAGGGCAAAGCTAATCATTCCAGGTCCCCAGATTTGGTCATCTCACATCGATTTCTAGGGGAAAGAGTCATTACTACTGCATCCCTAATCGATGTCTAGCAAGGTTGTTGTAGTGTAGTCTTTACATTTCTGTCATTTGTAATTAGATTTCTTTTCAAGCAGATTTCTTTTCAAGCATTTATTATTTCTGCATTTGTATTTTTATACTACATCTTCACAAACATTACTCTTGAGTAAATAGCCGCCTCAGACTGAGTACACTCTTGAAACAAAAATTCGTCCCTGGGTTGACAATTAATGTGAGGTAATTAGGAGTTACAAAGACACCTTTTTATCGCTCCACACTCTTATGGTGATGCACTGGAACTCTTCTGTTAGAGATTCAATATTCTCATTAACAAAGTGTGTACCCCGATCACTCATCAATATCTTTGGGCACCCAAATCTAGTCAATATATTTTAAAAATAAATTGCGCAACATTGTCTACAGTACAATATTCTACTGGCTTAGCTTCTTCCCATTTGGGTACATAGTCTGTTGCAGTGATGATATAGTGCTTGCTAGTATTTTTTCCAGGAGGATTAATAGGTCCAATAAAGTCTATGGCCCATTTATCAAAATATTATAGAGCCATTTGCGGCTGTAAGGGAATCTCATCTCTACATGATGGCTTGACTGTTTTTTGGCATGCATCACAAGCTCGACAATGTTCATGTGCATCGTTGTGTAGTGTGGGCCACCATAATCCAACATGCAAAACCTTTTGCACAGTGGCTTTCCCTGCATAGTGGCTTCCTGCCACTCCCCCATGAGCTTCACCCAATATTTCTTGTCTTTAATGTTCTAAGACATACCTTCTTAAAACTTCATTCGAACCCTACTTGTACAATTGACCAGAAATCAATGTAAAGTTAGTTGTGCACGAAACCAACTACTTTTGTTGCATCGAATATTCAGTGGGCCCACTACCAGTAGTTATAAAGTGATTGACATCTACAAAGTGTTCATCGACCACTTTAGTGGAAAAGAGTTGCACATCATGTAATCCATCCTCTAGACTGGTCAGTTCTTTCCCATTCTCAATGCATGATAAGTGATCAGGTTCAGCATTCAATCTACCAGGCTTAACAATGATTTCAAAAGAATATTATTGAAATAGCAACAAAGATCTACAAATATTCCCCCCAACACAGGCTTTTTGACTAGGTACTTCAAAGCAGAGTGTTCAATGAACATCTTGAAGTGCCCTCCTAGCATATAATACCTATATTTCTGCAGAGCGAAGACCATAGCCAAGCCTTCCCTTTCTGTGGTTGAATATTTTTTCTCTGCACTTGAGATATTTCTATTTGCAAAGGCAATGGGGTGATCAATATCTCCTCCTCCTGGTTGTGCTAAGAAAACTCCAAATGCAATACCGAATGCATCAACATGCACATAGAAGACCTTGGACTAGTCAAGGAATACTAAAATAGGTGCAATAAACATATTTTCCTTCAGCAACTCAAAGCTCTTTTGGAATTCCTCATCCTAACAAAAGGACACATCTTTCTTCAGCAATTTTTCCATGGGTGCAGTGATCAGAGTGTAGCCCTGAATGAAGTTTATATAATATCCCATGTGTCACCAGAATAGAGCACGACTGTTTCATATTGGTAGGAACCTCCAAATTTAAAATAACTACAATCTTAGCTAGATCTACCATCAACCTTGTTGACGAACAATATTCCCCAACAATATCCCAAAAGGAACAAAAAATATACACTTCTTCAAGTTAAGAGAGATCTGATGCTTTCTGCAAGTATCAAGCATCATGTGCAGGTTAGAAACATACTTCTTCAATAGTCCAATCATCAAAGTACACCTCCAGAAACTTGTGCATGAACTCCTTGAATACAGCTACTACTACATGCGAGAATATAGAAAGTGCATTCTTCAATCCAAAGGGCATGACTGTGTATTGGAAGGATCCCCATTCTGTTACAAAAGTGGTCTTACTTTGGTCTTCCAGTGCAATCCTGATCTAATGATACCCTAAAAATACATCAGTGAAAGAGTAGGCCTCTTGTCCTCCAACAGTGTCCAATATCTCATCTGAAAATAGGGTAGGGAAGGGGTCATATACGCATGCATCATTCAGTTTGCATAGGTACACATAGATCCTTATTTCTTCCTTAGTCTTCTTTTCCTGAACAACCATCGGGCTTACCCAATTAGACTCTTCCACAGGCTCAATGATTCCTACAGAAACCATTTTCTCCAATTCTTCCTTCACTTTCTTCTTATATTTTGGATTTAACCGGTATGATTTTCTCTTGATGGGGCATGCATCTGGTTTCAGAGTGATTTTCATAACTCTCAAGTCTCCTACAATTCCTTTTAGCTCAGAAAAATTTGTGGGAAACAGGTCATGATATTTTGTCTATAGCTCCGCAACCTTTCCCATTGTGTCATCATCCCAAAAATTTCCTATTTTGGCCAACTTGGGTTGTTCGTCCATCCCAATGTTGACTTTATTTAGTTTTAAGGGCTTAGTCACATTCATCATTCCTAACAAGGGGCCTTCAATGGCATGTTGCCCCTCAGATTATGGGATATTGATATTTCTTGGATCTTCATCATTATATTCCATTGATAGATTTTTGCAGTTGGTAATATCCTAAATATGCACCTCCCATGTTGGTGTAGCGCATTTTATCCAAGGCTGAAATTCTTCAAAGAAAATTACCTCTATATCTTGTAGGGCTTCGTCCAGTCCCTCAGATCTATTGGCCATGCTTAAGGTTAACAAAAATATTTCACTCATTGTAACCCAATTAAGAGTTCCTCGACGCAGCTCTGTCTCCAAATACCAAGTAGTAGGGATTGGTCTTAACGTGTGGATAAACATGTGAACCAATTTGACACTAGGCTTATTATCCAAACCTCCATCCACGTAGCTAGGTTTTTGCGCGGATCACCCCAGCCATAAAAAACCTCAGTCAGTTGGGCAGTGGGCTACTCAAAGCACAACCACATCATTCTGATGCATTCCTCCCAATCCCCAAAGTTCCCTTTGTGTGTATCCCACCAATGTGCTGGAGTTGCATGCATGGCAAGATCAAGTGCACAGAACCTTTGCTCTTCGGGACAACCTTTTCCATTTTTTCTAAAAATAAAACAACATTACCAGAACCATCAAAATAGTGAAATTCTCATACCTCTAAGGAGATACATCACAAATTTTTAGTGACTTTGAGGCATCGTAGCATAGAAACATCATGCAGCTGATTATGTCAGTTTTCCATTTCCCATTTGAATTAGAGAAGCATGAGTTATCATTTTCCCAATTTAGCATCCCATCAGTAGTTGGGTTGATCCAATCCTCATCTCATGTGGTCAATTTGTAGATGTGGTCGACATCGTCGTCTTCACGCATTGGTTTTGTATATCTCTCCCCTTCTGCATCATCCAAGGGTACTATAACCTAAGTACCATTGTTTTCAAATACCATACTCCTGCGCTTCAAGTTGATGATGCCCCCCATGTGGATAGCCCAATCCAGTCCTAGCAACATAGGTAGGGGTATTTATCAAAAAATTGTATTACTTCAAATTCTTTGCATACCTTGACCCCAACAATATCTACCAGAACTTGTGGGAGTATTCCCAATGGGATAAACTTCCGTTGATTGGCCATGCGTAGCTGAATGGTGCTCCATTCCAGCTTTAGTTTTCCCATATTCTTCTAGGTCTTCTTAGGTAGGACATTTGCATCACATTCCAAGTCCAAAATGACCTGATCCATCTCATATTCCCAAATTTGCACAATCATGTGCATCTCCCAACCAGTTCTCTTCTTATTAGTTTAGATCTTGTTTACAACCTTGCTCTCGGTCTCAGACAACTCTTTATCTACACATCTATCTATCATAGCTTGAAGGTTGTCTACTAATTTTTGGTTATGAAATAGCTTGATGCATGCTTGGAAGAAAGGTTTGACTTCGCCATTGATCTTTGCTTCTGTGATTGACTTGGATGTGGAAGCACCTGCAACAGCCAAATGCTTCCTAGCTTCTACAAAAGTCTCCTTCTCCCTCTCCAAGTTGAAGGCTTCCTTCTTTTTAGAAGCCTTCCTGATCCAAGGTTCTTCCTCAGCCTTATTTCCCTCGTCTTCGCCAGTGGTAGCACCACTTCATGTAATTATTTTTACACTCGGACCATCTTCCCACAGTTCAACTCTAACCATTTGTATATTCTGCGTAGGTGGTTGTTGTTGCTTTTCCTGCATTCTAACAATAAAAAAAAGACAATCTTAAATAACATGATAAAACTGTCTACAATACCTACAATACTGTTGCACAGGGTTTGTAAAATCACTCGTAAAATTCCCAACATCTCCACAGTTGTAGCAGATTGGTTTTCCTCTTCCGCGACCTGCACCTCCAGCTCTCCCTCCTTCCCTTCCTCTAGCTGGAGATCCACCATGCCCAGGGGGGGATGCTAGTGAAGATGGGTCAGCTTGCACTCTGTAGAGGTTGGAATTGTCTATCATCAAATCAAATGTGCGGAAGTGGTGCTCATCTTGGCCAACTGAAGAGAAAAACTTACACCACCACTACTTCAGTTTTGGTACATAACTTCCTAATCGAGGGAAATGGTTTGTATCGTGTTGTCCAGCTACTTGATAGTCAGCGCACCACAACGTGGGAGTACCACTTGGTCCTGCAGCGCCCCTGGGTCACAACGAATTTGGCCCTCCCTCTTACATGTAATCCTGAAGAAAAGTACATTGATCTTTTGTAGGACCAGAACCTTTACAACATATAAACCATACCTCTGCGTAAGCTTCCTTCCCCATGTCCCTGTGTAGGTTCTGAATTTCCAATTGCATTGCTCCTAACTGATTTTGGATTTGTAGAGTTCCAAATTGGTCATTAGTTCTGGGCACGACTTCCAGCTTCATTACAACTTTGAGAGTTTCAGATTGGGAATCAATTTTCTACTGATTTAGAGGGTCGCGTAGATGTGGCAGGAGCATGGAAATATATTTTTTTTTATGTTTCTTATCATCATAGAAAAATACTCCATTGCTGATAGTGTGCTTCAATCGTTGATATGCCTCCCAGATAGATTCATTTAGCTCTTGCCAGATTTCTTTTAGCTCTGTTAAAAATTGCGCTTAGGACTTTTGTTTTATGAATTTCTGATTCAAAGATTTCTTGATCTCATCAACAGTAGGATCAACGTTCTGAGACGGATATCCCATAAACCAATCCAATGCACGACCCTCAAATTCCATAGCTAGCTATGCCCTCTTGACAGCATAAATGTTGATGTTTTGCGCAGTCCATATTGTATCTACAAAAGCCATAATCTATCCATGTCTTCATCTCCCGCACACATTAGGGGAATTTTGAGTTCTAAAATGGGCCTCCTAAAGAAGCTATAAAATAATAGTGAAATATTAAAATAATATTTCATTACATCATCAAATTTTAGAGGGAAAAAATAAAAAACTACTTTTTTAACTCGTATTTTCAACTTATCTCCCAAATTTTTTACTCAAATTTCAACGGAAATACTCGTTGGATGAAAAATTTAATTCCTCATCCAAGGAGTACCCATGTTGCATACTTTTGATGGATTATTCTACATGAAAAATAAAAAATAGTTGAAAAACGTGATTGCAATCACGTTTTTTCATGTATTTCTCATTTTTCCTGTAGTAGGGTCCATCAAATTAATGCAACATGGGTACTCCTTGGATGAGGAATTAAATTTTGCAACCAACGAGTAATCCCACTTGAAATTTGAGTAAAAAATTTAGGAGATAATTTGAAAAAGTAATTTTATTATTTTATTATTTTTAATATTTTTACCCTTTTACTTAAAAAATGGTGAATCATCCCCCATGGTTGACATGATCATCTTGAATCCTATTGGTTCTTATAAATTTTATTTTTGTTGTACATTTTTCTTCTGAGGCCCATTTTGGACCTCAAAATTCCCCTAATCCTTGAAGGTGGGTAGCTTCATATGTGCAGCTATATCGCCTCCTGGTGGTGGTGGACGTGGAGTAGGAGATGACCTACCCCTGTGCGAATTCAACTATGGGGTGGATGTAGGGCTACCTCCTGCACGCGTAGCTTCAGTACCACTATCTGTATCACTATTAAGCAGGTTTCTCAGAGGGTTTTCACCTCTTTGCTTAACCCAAAATTACTTTTTTCTATGCGTAGCGCTTTTCAACTTTTTTTGGGTCATTCACTTGGTGTGACTGCACAGAACACCTATTGAAAATTCAACAAGAAATGTGTGTCTAATTTAATTTTCCCTTAGTTAAATTGGACAATATCTTATATCATAATCACTTTTAATAGTTAATTGAGTGTGATAAACTTAGTTAGCTTATGGAATTTGATTTAAGGGTGTTTGGTGAGGCATGCAGAGTGATTCTATTTGTTTTAGAGTCCAAGTTGCAGTTACTATATTAGTTTAATGCATGACAAATCAATTAACTCAATTAATTGAGTTAAAATCAATTTAACTAGTTGTAACTGATTGTTGCACTAGTGAGAGGTCAAGTGAATTAAATCAGATTTAATTCACATGTAGTGATATGTCAAGTGACTGATGATTTACTATTAATAGTTGCATGCATGTCAGTTCTGATGAAGACCCAGATGGGACACAGGTAAAAGGGATGTTAACTATTAGTTATATTATTAGAAAACTGCCCGGATGCAGTAATACACCCATAGGATTTCCCATGAGCATTGTGTAGTTTTGGAAGGCTGGAATTCCTAAAGAATAGGGATTTAATTCTATAGGAATTGCGCAAGAAAGGCAGGCTGAGCAAAGGCAAGAAATTGGCTAAGTGTTGGTCAATTTTGTCCGGATCAGTGTGATACAGTTGTGAGAGTGCAACAAACTCTAGTGAGAAGAGTGCATTGTAAGTGTTTCATGATTCCTTGGTTGAATATAAAATAGAAGATAGAGGGGCTTTGAGCAGCAAGCTTTCCCCAGGAAAAATATTTGTGTTTTGGATTGATTTTATTCTTTCTTTTACTTGGTGTGATTGTGCGATCATGTTTATTTTCTGCAATTAATTTGTAGAAGTAGTCAGTATCTTTCTTTATCATATCGCATGATCGGATTGAATACATTTGTATATATATTGTTTGTATAATTTCAACAACACTCTTTTCATACAGTAGCATCTTAATCAGCAAAGGCAGAGAGCGTATGAACTCACCTTTTAGTCCTTTGAAGAACCCCTTTTCTGCTTCAGAATATGACACAAACTGATCACAAATCCACCTAGAATGTTGTCAACCCAATGGTATAAAATGTTAATGATGGTGTTATCAGTCTGTTATAACTGTTGGATCAACTCAAGCATCCACTAAGTGATTTTATCAACCTTCTAGCAGTTTTGAAACTCAGCGAACCTTAATAACCACTCCTGTAATTCATGCGCAAAGGTCACAAAGAATATTTCATGGACCTCTATGAAAATGTACCTCTGTTCCCACTCTTCAATAGACATGTTCTTACTTATGTTCTCCTTGATGGCGAATTCACGTATATTTTTCTCAAACCAGTCTTCCAATTTAGTCTTTTATGGCTGCCACAACATCTAATCTCTCTCAAAATGACCTCGATACTGGCAACGAAACCATTTTTTGGCTTGTGGGGTCCTAACCCAGGTTTAGATTTAGTGTGTAACCAACAAAACCCTCTCACTACTGGCCCTTTCAACAATGACCCACTTGTGCTATCCAAAGTCTCACTCGAAGCAGTATGGAGGTGTGCTTGAACCAACTTTCCATACCCTGGGATAGAATTAAATGAAGTGGGTGTCCTCATATTTGTATTAGTAAAAATACTATCTTGTGCACTAGAAACCATAAATAGAAGCCATAGTTCAAGTAACACAGTTTAATCTTGTGCGCACACACAGATAGTAGATCCAGAATCCTTCTAATTATTCTAACAATGTGATATTCAACCTTTACAACAATAGATCTATGCAATTTTCATTCACATCAATAGTAAAAATAGGTACGCAACCTGATCCGATCACAAATAATATAAATCATATGCAGGAAACAAAAATAATACGCAGAAATAGAAAACATGAGCGAATCACAGATGAATTCGGTACACAGAATTACCAAAACAGATATTTATTCATCAGCCTTTCACAAACGCTCTTACAATTCACAAAAACCCTTACAATTATTCAGACCTACCCATGCACACAACCAATGGGGTTTGCACATAGCCGGACTAAGGTCTCCACACATACAGCCAGCAGGATCCTTTCGGACAAAATGCTTACAACAGATTCCCTTCAGAGTTCTATCATCAATTCATCTATCAATTAACTTACTAACTGACTTATTTGACTCAATCTAGACTTCTATTTATACCTTTTCTTGAGCTCATACTATGGTCCTCAAATCGTGGTTTGAGACCCCTAGTTTTACCGTTTAGCCCATTACAACTCATGAAGGGACTTTGACCCACCCAAAAGCCCCTTGACTATTCCTTGCTTAGCGCACAAGACTCAAAACTAACAAAAATACTATTATTTAACCCAAAATTGCGGTCCTAAGGGACCCTGCTCCAACATAACATCATACAATCCTTAGGGATCTCCTCTTGGGATTGAATCACAAGTGCACATGCTCTCCAACATGAAACTCCATGAACGATCTATGTTCATCTGCATAAATATTTTGCCTATTTTGTGTTTCCTTCAACTTATTTTTGATAACCTAAATTTCCTGTTCCATCTCATCCAACGTTTCTTGTCCAATAAACACCATGTTCACTGGATCACTCCAGTTTATAGGAGTATTACAACTCTGCCCATATAGATCCTAAAATTGACTCATCCTCAAGAACTCTCAATACCCATTATTAAAATAAAAATCCACCAGTGGAAGATACTCCTCCCACCTCCTTTGCTAATGCATGACATACATCCTCAACATATCCTCAAGAATCATGTTCACCCTCTCTTTCTGTCCATCTATCTGTGGAAGATAAGTTGTATTGAAAGATAACTATGTCCCCAAACGTGCAAACAACTCCTTACAAAACTTGGAAGTGAAATTGACATCTCTATTTGATATAATATTCTTGGGAACACAATGAAATATCACTATCTCCTTGATGAATACATGAGCTATCACCAGATTAATTAGTGGTCGTAATTGCAATAACTGAGCTACCTTAATCAACCTGTGAACCACAACCATGATGTAATCATGTTTCTTCGATCTCCTTGGAAAAACTGTAATGACGTCCATGAAAATTACCTCCCATTTCCACTTTGGAATCATAATAGGATGCAATAAAATAGTTGGATGCTTACACTATGATTTTACCTACTGACATTCCAAACATCTAGTGACAAACTAATTAAACACTTTCTTCAAGTTTTTCCATTTATATAACTTCTTAATTGTTCTCAATGGATTAAGATATCTTAGGTGACATGAATATGGCTTGACATGAAACTCCCTCAATACAAGCTTCTTGAGCTCATTGTTGTCTGACACATAAATATTGTTCTTGAATATGACCAAGCCATATGACGTGAGGTGATACTCCTCATCCTTATCACCTTAATCCTACTGTTGCAACCTCTACATCAACTCTTGATACGTACCATCGTGTTTTCTTGCTATGATATCTGCTCCTGCAAATTTGTCCCATAATAAATCATAGCGGAAATATGATTCACCAGCACTCTCCTACTCAGAGCAGTTCCAACCCTATTCTCCTTTACCTTAATGTATTTGATCTCAAAGTAAAACTCACTAAGGGTAGCCAACCATCTAGCTTACCTAGCGTTCATATTAGGATGCTCAAAAATGTACCTCAACCCACTACGATTAATCATCAGAATAAACCTCCTACCAAGAATATAATTCCTCCACATCTTCAAGGAATGAATGATAGCTTCCAACTCAATATCACGAGTCACATAGTTATGATCATTCTCATTCAACTTCCTTGAATCCTAGCATAACACATTTCTTTCCTGCATTAGGACCCCACAAAGTCCTTTATTTCAAGCATTTGTACAAACCACAAACTCTTTACCAGGACTTTCAATCTTCAAAACTGAAGCATTTGTAATCAAATGCTTCAACTAATCAAAAATAGCTACACACTCCTCAATCCAATCAAACTTATTTCCTTTTCATTGCAAAAATGTAATACGATAGGAAATATGTGAGAAGTTTTTGGTGAACCTCCTATAGTAACCTTCTAGTCCCATGAATGATCCGAACTCATCCACATTCCTAGGAGTTGGCCACTCCATGATAGATTTAGTCTTTCCTAGGTCCAATGTTATACCTTCCTTGGAAACAAAATGTCCCAAGTATTGAAATTTCGTCTGAATGAAATTTCACTTGATGAGATTGGAATAAAACTTATGCTCTCTCAACAAAATCAACACTTATTCTAGGTGCTCTTCATGCTCTTCCTCATTCTTATAATATATCGATATGTCATTGATGAATACTATCACAAAATTTTGTAGATAAGGACGCACCAAACTGTTCATCAAACACATGAAAGTAGCTCGAGAATTAGTAAGGGAAAAAGGAACCACCACAAACTCACAATGCCCATACCTGGTATGAAATGTGGTCTTGTAAATATATTCTTCTTTGATGCGCGCCTGATGATATTGTGATCTCGAGTCAATTTTTGAGAATAGCGCTACTCCCTTTAGTTGATAAACAAAAACATCAATCTATGGAAAAGGATACCCTTTCTTGATAGTCACTTTATTCAAATTCTTATAATCAATGTATAACCTGAGAGTATCGTTCTTCTTCTTCACAAAAAACACTAGTCCACCCTAAGATGACACAATTTCCTGAAGCTGCAACTTCAATTCCACCAACTCTGGAGTACTCATCCTACAAGGTGCCTTAGATGTTGGTGTTGCTCCTAATACCAACTCAATAGAAAATTATACTTCCCTATGAGGAGGAAACTCTGAAATCTAGGCAGGAAACACATCCTAAAACTATTGCAAAACTAGATACCTATTCAGAACTTCATCATCCTAAACATCCTTCCCTTTGTCACTGGAAATATGAACTACAAACAACACAAATCCTTTCCTACAACTTCACTTTTCCTACATAGTTATAACCATTCTCACTGATGTAGGCTTCTTATTTCCCTGCAATATTATCTTCTCTCCATCATCATCCATGCACTCAATAGCCTTATCATATAATTCTACCTTAGGCCTATGAGTAAACAACCAATCCATACCCAAAATCATGTTATATGAACCTAAAGGAAGAACATTTAGATGTGTGTATGTAGGCATACGATTTAGCTCACATTCACAAGCTCTCACCCAATGATGAACTCTTCTCTTGTTCCTAGTAGCCAACTTCACTAACCAAGACTTTTCATGCACTTATTTATTCAAGAAACACTTATCCCCTAGGTCAAGACTGATATGAATATAGTTAGATCTAGGGTCAATCAAAATGGAAACAATTTGACCACAAATCTTACCTTCCATATCGATAATGGATGCTTGATCATCAAGATGCTTATTTTCCACTGCTGCATAAATACGAGGATACTCTACCCAAAGTATCCAATTGTTTGTGCTTCCTTAGCACTATAAATATGAGGTATTCCACCCTGATATTGTGGATAATATCTCCTACGATTCTCTCCACCACAAGTCCAACACTACACAGGATTCATTCCATCGCCTTTGTTTTTATCCTCAAGTTGAGACCCACGTCCTCTGTCAACTCCATTGAACTTATTGTATGACTCTACATTCTCCTTATCACATGCATCTTGAGGTCTTCCTCGCTTCTTAACCCACTTTCATTTAGTCTTATAATTCCCTTTCTAGTCATGCTTAGGATCAAACTTACGCTTACATTTCTCATAACTAGGATTCAAATTCCTATTGAATTCCTCCAACGACTAAGCCTCATCATACGCAATTTGATCCTTAAATTATAATGAGATTCCATTGGTGAACCTTTGAACCTTCGTCTTCTCTTCCTTAATGTAAGGAAAATGTATCAAAAACTATATAAAATTAGTCGTATACTCTTCATCTATCATAAAACCCATCTTCAACCCATAGAAATCCTTAGCTTTTCCTTCGTAATATCTCTTTGACAAGTACTTTTTTCTGAATAGTCTTTTAAATTTATGCCAACTCAACTCCTTTGTTTGGATTCCTCTGAAACTCTTCATGTCTTCCCACCAGATATCTTCTTTTCCCTTGAGACTGAAAATAGTTATCCTATGTTTCATATTCTTTGTATAATCATGCAATTCGAAGAAATTATTCATCATAGGTAGCCATGCTTTTGCATATTCCTATTTCTTCATATCTCCATTAAATGCAGGAGGCTTGGATTTATTGAACTCATTTGGAAAGTACTTCTTCTCACTCCTCCTATAAGGATTTTAGTGGTAAGGGCCATGATGTATCTCTGAACTAGAACTAGAATAGAACCCATAAGCGCTACCTCTCCTATCAAGTGTATCCAACCATCTGCAACCTCTAACTGTGTCATCCCTATCCAACATGTATCCTGATTGAGGCCTACTACCATATGTCCATTAGTCCTTTCTTCATGTCCATGATTAATTTGTGGATGTACCTGTCTCTAAAAAATGATAGGCTCTCAAGGATCACTACATTGAACTCAGCTTGCTTTTCCTAAACTCTGGTAATTCTTTCCTGTGACCTATTATTATCTTCCTTGAAAATTTTGATTTCTACCTCTAGGTTTCTTAATGTATCTACTATATCAGGAGAATACTGATCTCATTTTTTCTTAGCTAATATATAAGGAGAATCATATGAACTGTAATCCACCACTTTTCTCATCATCTTTGATATTCTACTTCCTACAAATATGTCATGTTAGATAAACCAAATATAACGTAATCAAAATCATACCTCAATGTGAATTTCAAGGGAGGCTATCTCATCTGTACAAATAAATCCATATTAGCACGATATACATGTACACATAATGAAATCAACATATCAACATATCGACATCATCACATAGCAACGTCATCATGACGACACAAGACTAAAAAAATGACCATCACAATGCATGCATAAAAATATTATGAACAACCAACATGCATGCATAACAATGATATCTAGCCCATATAGTCCAAGTTTTTGAACTTGGAAGATCTGATACCACCCTATGGTATCTGATATCACCCAAAGAAAATAGAAACCCACTCTGATACCACCCTATAAATGCCTCCTCCCACATTTGCCCAAATTCACAAGCTCATCTGGGTAAACATGAGACGGGTGTCACCATGACATGACTCAACCTCCAAGTTCTAATTAAGGAAGTGGGGCCTACAAAATAAATACTCACTGATATCCTCCATGGACTACAGATCACTCAGGAGCTAAAAAACTAGCCTAGGTGATCAATCCCTGGGTTGGAACCTTTTTTCTCTAACTTAGCACCTCAAATACATGCACAACAAGGCAAGAGTGCAGTTATGATGCCCCAACAACACACACAAGCATGCTTCCATGTGGTTATGACCTAAATCCTCTATTTTAGTGTCAGAAGTTCCAATATCTAAGCCACTTTTTTAGGATAGTCTCCAAACCAATACCCATAATCTCATGTAACTTTCCAAAATCATAATTAACATGAAAACGACGCCTAAAATTCAAATATGAAACCAAAACTTGACCTAGAATGCCTAGAACATGATACACATTTCGTCAAACACATAGAAACATGTAAGCTACAGGTCATGAATGCATATTTGATCATAAATTAATAGTCTTCATATAATAATAACCAAGAAGTATCTAATCCCTCTTTATCTAGATGAAATAAGACTTTTTAGTCCATGCATTCATCAACCAATCAATAAATTATCAAAACATGTCATGATTCATAGATAGATTACATCATACCAACATATAACCAAAAAATAACTAGCATAGAAACCTTGGAAAATCAACCATAATATCAACATCATAACCAGTACAAGGGATCATAATTCATAGTAGGTTAATAAATCATATTAACATATGAAAATTCCAACCAAGTCAGGGACTTCCACGTACCACCTAACCATAGATTTGGATGAACAAAATATCTCTTTCATCCAATCACCCTTGCACTATATTCCAATATTGAGTGTGAGATCTTGTGGAATAAATCAAAACAAAACCAATTAGGGCTTTGAGAGGCCAAACCACCTGAACCCTTAGCCACACTGATTCCACCTCTATGGTATATAAATCACTAACATCAACTAGATCAGCCTCTACCCAAGCTGTCGAGGGCTCCAGGAACTAGTAACTCAAGCCACATCCTTCCATGACTCCAGAGTATTTGTTCCAACTGTGGATCCAGTGACTAGTAACTCAACCCACCAAGGGCTTCAAAGCACTTATCCCAACCTACAAATCCAGGAAATAGTAACTCAATCCAATTTCTTTCATGGCTTCTAGAGCATTTGTTCCAACTCACATCCATTGAGAACCTGTGAACTAATCAAAAAATCAAGTGAGAAACCCACAACATCATGGGTATCCAAGAAATGAGAAGGGAAGGAAGAAACCGTTGTCAATATAGGAAAATATACATGCAATTTACAACACATAACCATAAAATCACATGCATATACCATGCATCCAAAAATTATCAAGGCCCAATCACACATGCAATTTTTTACCTGTAAGAAAATCTAGTTGTAGCTGCTGATCCAACTTCCTCCTTCCACTTCCCTATTTTTCTTTTCCTTCTTTGTCCAAATCCAATTGAATACTAGAGTTCTCTAAACATGCTCCAAGAATGCTCTAAGTGTGCAAGATTATGAGAAAATGAATGAAAAGAGGGCTCAAATCCAAACTGTCAAAAAGCTAAACCAACAAAAATTTGTCACAACTTATTCTCTAAAGCCTTTTTATCATTGATGCCTTCATTTTCCTTCATTTTTCCTCTAATTTCCCTTGCATGAAATTTTTTGTCTCTCCACCTTCATTTTCTCCTACTTTCCTTTATTTTCATAATTAAATACCAATTATTACCTCTTTTCCTTCGACAATGACTTTGCTAATTTCCATAACTATTAATTAATCACAAGTGATACCTACTATCATGTTTAACCCTCCATTCAGCTTGGAATATGTGTCCCATGACCTTGGTCTTATTTTATTTACATGGAAAATAATCCAGGGGTTGTTACAGTAACATAAAATAGACTCTTTCCTATATTAATTGCAAACCCAAGCCTTTTCCACTACGGTAAGACCCCTTTTCTAGCCTTCACAAATATTAGAAAAACCACTAGATTTGAACCCTTATCCGCAACCCTTATGAGGACAAGCTATCACACTTTTTCTTGGGTATAACAACTAACCATATGATTCATTGGCTCTTGATCACAATTTTCAGGTTAACATTGCAATTGTCATATCCACCAATGGTTACACTTCCTCTCACAGTTCTGCGATGCCCAAGTTTTCCAGTAAGGTGATTTCTCCTTTTATGCAATTTCCAATATTCCTGTGCCTAAATGATTTTCAAGGATGGATGCTCCATGTAATTTTGATAGATAACTCGATGACTGTGTGATACATTCTACCATCCATTTCTTTACCACTCTAATTCAAATGGTTGGAATTGGAGTCATAGCGACACACAACCATAATTCTTTTCCCTCCCGATATTTTTCTCTATGGAAACAATCCAAAACCTTATATTTGTTAACCTAATAGGCTTTAACTATATCGATTCTACTTCCTATGACAAATAAAAATAAAGGAAAACAAGAAGAACCATTTCTCATGAGAAGCCTATTATCTGCTCAAAATTTTGGTTTCAAATATGAGAGAAAATTTCACACAAGGCATGATTGAATTCATCCACATTGGAGTCAATTCTAGAGGCAAGTGCCAAAAAACTTGTCTTTTTATCATGGGGTCTTCAATGTCGTTTTTCAATCCTAGCTTACACTTTTCAATTTTATTAGGTGTTGTTGATATTCCAGGTCATAATACTTCACTTGGGAAATCTGATTAGGGAGTGGTTTGAATGAATGTTTAGCTTTGAAAACAAAGAACTAACATTTAGATATTATTGCTAGTGCATCAACAAAACATTTGTTGATATCATGGAACAACTCTTGCACATATTTGATAGGTGGTTTGTATTTTTTACATGTGTGGTTGACACTGGTCTTGTACTGACCAATACTCTCGGATCTCCCTGAATAAATTTTGATAGGAATGGGAGGGTGTTTGTGTTCCCATAGGCTTATTCTGTCTAAACAATCTTTCCATATCTCCATTTCCTTGTATCTTCTCCAGCTTATTAAAAATATATATGATTTAGGGTTATGGCTTGATCTAGTATTTCTTTGAAAATATTCAATATGGTTTCTTAAGTTGGAAATATCTTCATCTATCAGCTTGAGATCCCTTGTCATGTCCATTATAGTAGTCCGAGTTTATTTTCTTGCATATACACCCATTGTTGCTATGGACATCGGGTTTATTTTTATTATATTTGTAATAATAGCTTTAGTAGTTTCAACAATTTCTTACTCTATGCTAGTATTATTTTTCTTGTGTACTTGCTTCTTTAGCAATTGCTTCTTCTTATGAAAATACACAATTTCCAATATTGGCATAAGGCCATACTTTTAAGATTGAGGTAGTTCCCTCAAGAATTTTTTGAACCGTGACTCTTCTACAACATAAATGAAAGGTTCCCAAATAAATCTCAAATCCATGTGCACATTTTCTCCAAGTTTCCAAGTTTATCAGGATTTGATTGATGTTCCTCACTTGCTTGTTCCCTAGTTATATCTTGCAAGTGGAGGATTTTTTTCATTCTGAGTGATAGGAGGCGACACCCTTGAAGATATATATGTAGGGATCATCCTTAGTGATGATTTCAAAGTCTTATTTTTTTTGGAAGATATAATTTTCCTATTTAGTATTATAATATGAAGAGTCCACTCTTCTTTAGAATTTCTTGGTGGACATAAGCCCATCCTGTGTTCATTATTGTGATATGGTTTTTGACTATTTTCAAAGGATCGTGAATTTTAAATTATTCTTATTTTAACTTTCGGTCTAGTACTACATTTGATCCATTTGATGATAAATGATTTCATTGTATATCCTTTGTCATTGATAGCCATGTGAGCCATGTTTGGACACTCCCAAAACTAATGGGCTACCACTAGTTTTTCATTTCTAGATAGGAGACCAGGTCTTTAGATGGTTTCAGAGTTTCATGTGGCATAGCTTCTCTTACCAAAGACACTTTGCAGGGTGAGTTTTCTATTGTAGCATCAAACAAGATTTCTAGGTTCATGTGGCTTTGGATTACTGGGTTAACCCCTTTCCTAAAATACTTCTACATTGTAGTTTGCTACTTTATCTCATCCTCATCTTAATTTTCTATTCTTAGTGATTCATTCGGGGATTCATACTTGGAATTGTATTCTCTCACCAAAGATCACCATATTTCTCTCCATGATCGCTCTAAGGATGAGTTTTGTATTCAAGAGATAGATCAGAGTTAGTGGGACTTCACTTAATGTTTAACAATGTTGTGGGGCCTATTACAGCTTATAGCAAGCACCTTTCATGGTTTGGATTGGAAATTCAAGACTAATCCAACTATCAAATGCGGAGTAAAAAATACTCTTGGTAAAGTAATAAATTACCCTTAAAATTAATCACAAACAGACCTAAAATGCCTTCCAAAAAATTATGGTCCTTTATTTTCTTCAAGAAGACTTTTTCGTTGGATTAAAGGATACTTCTAGGAGAATTCTTGACTTTCCTTAAGGTCTCGATTTTATTTTCAGTGTCCTTGGCCTATTATAGGGCTATTAACTTGATTCCTAGATCTCCTAAAATGATGAACCCACTACTTTATGTGAATGTTTTCAACCTCTTCAAAACCGTTGGTACAGTATTGAACATAACTTTGATGAAATTTCAAAGCTTTGTCTCATTATAAGGATGATATTCTCTTCATATAGGTATGTCATTTCAGCCTTTAATATATATGCAGATAGTTTATTTTTTTTCCTTTTTGGAGTAATGAAGAACCCTTCCAGTGATATTATAGCTACCTGTACTCCTGTTCTGAGCTCTGATACCATGTTGGAAAATTGATTAGTGCAACATTTTATTTTTCATTTTCCTTTCTTGATAGTTATTTGTGGTATTATGTTAATTTTCTTATTTTCTTATCATCAAATAAATGCCAAAACAATGAAAATCATGACCATATAAAAAAATGAAGAAAAGATATAGGCTCCAAGCCATGGAAAAACCCCTCCAAGGGGAAAACCTAGAAATAAATTATCTTCTTATAGAATCAATTCAAAAGAGACTTTCAAGACCAAAAACTAGACTAGGCCCATCACCAAGAACCAATTATACCATCCAATATTCCATATTCAATTCAATACTAAGTCTCCAAGGGAATTGAAACAATATCTCTTCAAGATGAGGGCTCTTCCACCCTTTAGTGCTCACCAAGGCAACCTGCAACACCTCTTGTAATATTGGACCTAAGGGAACCCAAGGGTATTTTCACGTGTGAACAGTAGAAGACAAATTATAGACTTCTGACAGCTTGATCTGTCTCTCAATATATCAAAGATACAAATTTATATATAATTTCCAAGGGGATCCATTAGCCCTCTCTAGGCCAACTTTTCCTTTTCTTGCCAATTTGGCCTTGGGATCCTTCTAGACATTTATAATTTCAACATATTTTTTTCTTTCCTTGATACAAATGCCTGAAAGGACATTTTACAATATGACAAGGACTCTTGACTCATGAAAAACCCTATGAGCATTCAATGGATGCTTGAACTAATGAAAAAGTGACTTTAGTATGAAACCCATGCTTAACAAAAATTCATTTGATTTCTTGTTTTGATAGATACATAATAATTACATCATGACATGAGTCAAATGACAATTATGAAGACTGAAACTAGTTATATTCTTCAACATATCGATATATGTGGGTACTTTTTTTGTAATGGAAGATTAAATGTTATCATATTATATTGATTTCTACAGTTATAGAGTGAGTTCATTGGTTAGGATGAATAGGTTCTCAAGTTCTCAAGTTTTGAAATATTACTTGAATATTTTAAATGCAAAGAACTTCCTTGTAACTCACTCGTATTATTATAATGTTCATGTGGTTTCATCAATACATTTCTCAAAATATCTTATCAAAATCACTAAAAATTTCTCTCATTTGATGGAGTGTTATAGGATGTTTAACCAAATAGGTATCCATTAGATAAATCTTTGTTGAGTGACAAAAGCTCAAGTAGGATAGAAGAAATTGACCAAACATTCGTTACATCATCTAGAAAGCAAAGATCAACTAGAGGTGAAAAGATTAGAAGAAAATTCCATAGACACATGGAATTTTTTCTTGCTAAAGGGGGGTCATGTTCTTATGATAATGAGAGAATATATGACATCGAGGTGCCCTTGAGGTACAAATATCTAGTGAAACAATGGGTACCTAAGGACATTCCTAAAATAAACATTAATTTGTCTGTCAATGAAAGGATATACCGCATTGCCGCATCTTCATTACATGGTTTGGGTCTATATTCCATTGATGGTGTAAAGGTATGTTAGGGTGGATTAAATGAATTGATGGAGTATGTTGAACCCTATTACTTCTACAATGATTAGGTGTGGCTAGTCCAATATACCAAAAGTATGGGAAGATATGGTGTGGCTAAAAATTATATATAAATAAAAAAAAATGATCAAAATAAAGGTGAAACTATGTATATTTATGAAAGGCCAAAAGTTGAAAGGAATATTTCAAGGTTTATAAATAGTGCACGTCCCGTAACTAAAAATAACCAACCTAATTTCATATTTGAGGGGTGCGAAGGAAATTGTGTATTCGTATGTGCCATAAAATCAATAATTGCAGGGGAAGCATTGCTCATTGATTACAATTTGAATAGAATAGATAAAAACATTGCTATTATGGGGGTAGCATGTGTTTTATTTTACTTAACTTGTAAGAAATGTCTATTATATGTTATGATTTTCATTTACTACAATATATTGTCATGCATCTTGTAAGTTAAGGAAACATTTTAATGTGTCATGGTTATAATATTGTGGCAAGTTGATCAAGTTAAAAAAGAACCAACTTCATAATAGGTAAACATCAATGTAATTATACGTTAAATGATATAATCACGAGATTTATTCTAGCGATAAAGTTTCAACATTTTATCCATCCTAGAGTAATTCAAATTCATATTTTTAGGAATCATATAACTAATTGAAATTTTCACTGTGCATATGAACAACCTTCATTACAAAATTATATGAATCCTATCCAAAGGTTACTTTAAACATGAATTCTTAATCTTTCGCACAATCATCTAATTATTTATATCCTACAATGAGCTTGCAACTTGAAAAAATGCATTCCTTCAACATTTTCAAAGTATTGTTTCTATACAATGTGGAATATATGTTGATCATGTCATATTTCCTCTTCCAAACGCCTTCCAAGATGATGAATCTTACAGTATCACTATTGTGAAGAAAATCCCCTTTGCGGACAAAGGTGATCTCTCTATCCCTAGAATGGGTCTAGCAATGCACGATATTATCTAATGTACCATTTCCTAGTTTATATTCAAAAAGAAAGAGGAAGAAGAAGAACCTACCTCTTCCCAGTGTTATCGTTCAATCCTTTGATGAAGACCTTGATCCGTGATCCTTCAGGTTCACTCCTTGCTGCTTGTTACATTAAAATAACTATAGGAGATCAAGAGACAAGAAAAACGCAACACAAAACATAACATACATTGAATACAAACTACCTAACAGATCAAGGAGCATTAGCCTACTTGTATAGATATCTAAACAAATATGGAAAGTGAAACATTAGATGTATTATTGATAATATAAAAGAGGAAGCTTACAACCATGGCCTTCATGTTGGAGGCCTCCCTTTGGTGATTTCCAAGTCCAAACCGAGGCTCTTCAAGAAATCTCTCTCCCGACGACAATTTAGGCATTATCACAGTATAGGGATACAAATAATTAATGATCAGACCAACCCAACAATGACCAACTAGTAGTGGAGGGATAAGATTAAATTTATAGTACGGGAGAGGGAGTTAGGATCCCATAAAAGAAGGAGGAAGGCCCACTTATCAAAGTAAAATCCCTTCTTGATAAGATAAGGATCTCTAAATGAGATATCTCGACCATATCTCCACTGAACAATATCCATCTTGTTGTTCTGGAAGCTTCTAGCGCACGAAGCTTCTCCTCCATTTGAGGAAAAAATTCCAGAAAAGGATCAACATGGCTTTTCCTATCAAAAGTACACTAGCGGTGCGAGGTCAAATTGTTGCAACCTACCATCAGCACGGGCAGGAAACTGGCTAAGTGTGCGCACCCAGAAATTTAGGGTTTGAGTTAGGCTTCTTCAAAAATTATACAAGGTATTTTTATTTTAGTCTTCAAATGATATCTTGATGTAATCTCTATGGTGGATATAATGCATAATACTCATCACTAGGAACTTCAAGATCAGGGACGGGAAGTGAACGAGGTGACAATTTACTAAGTAACATATGCCCCCTGAAGCATGACGGCGGAACATGGAGTGATGGGTGAAATTCTTTACGAACGAAGGCAAGAACTTGGAATACCGCCAAGAAACCTGAAAAATCAAACACAATACAATATATGACATCTCTGATATGAATATTCCCAATAATATATCTCTTAATAAGCATCAAATAACACATGAACCCACGGCATGGTCGCAACCGTTCGTTTGAAGGAGATCATGGAAATGGATCCACGGAATGGTCACAACTATATGTATAGAAAGGATCATGTGTACAATCATGAATACTCAATAACTCCACGCAACCTAGATAATAACAGATGTGATCCAGGGTCTTCATCTAGATCTCGATCTACAACAACGTAAACTTTGAAATGAGAACTCAAGCAAAAAAACCAAAAAAACATGAAAAACAACTCAAAAATGAAAAGTGTGTATTCCAAAACGAGGCTTTATTTTTTTCAAGGTTAATTTGCAACATTACTTAAATTTGGCAGTAAGGCCAATTTTCATGTGCCAAATAAATGGAAAGAACACACAATTTTTGGTACTAGAATACCATTTTTTATTTTATAGGTACAATTTCAAAATATTTTTAGTAATGACATTAAATATAAAATAATGATATTTTAAACACATTAAAATTATAATAATGTCATTTAACATATAATATCATGACAGTAACAATCCCTAAAATTCTAATTGTATTCAACCATAATGTTAAAGATAAAATATATTTCACAAATTTTCACCCATAGAATTAAAAATATATTAACTTTTCAACATATTTCAACCATGATATTATGAACAAATTATATGACTAAAATAACCTAATGAAACATAAATTATTTCACCAAGTTATTGTTGCATTGTGAATATTTTAGACAAAGTAATTCATCATAATTAAAACATATAATCCAAAAAACATAAAAATGACTCATAACTTCATGTAAGATCATATGGAAGTTAAAATATCATTTTCATTGCTCAATGAAAACATAAATTATATCAATTGTCTTACATAATTATTTAAAATCATTGATATTTTCTTGCACACCGTTGAAATTCACATATTTAGATGAATGACTGGATGCAGATGAAGATGTTCCATATTCTTCTCTTTCATCAACTAGTGCCCCATGTGAGTCAACATGCATTCCCACCACTTGAGGTTTCAAAATTCTTCTGGATCTACGAATGGGTTCAGAAAAATTCCATCTCAACGTTGTTTTTCCATTGTCCTGGAGTGAAGAGTTACTCTCTTTATCAAATTGAAGTCATAAACAAGTATGTCAACTTCCTCCACAATTTCAAGAGGCTTGTGCGATGAAAATTAATATTTGTACCCTTTCTTTTTCACTTTCCACCAATTTTTTTTTATCAACTACCATATCTGGCTTCTACACACCATTGAATGGGTGTCTGTTTGTGGCATACCAATGTACTTCAACACTTGTAATATCTTCATTTTTTGCGATCACCTTTATAACCTTTCCAGCTGGGAATGGATAGCCATGTGGATTTTCATGTGCTAAGACTGTGATCATGCAACCCTCCTTATTATCTTGCACTGAACCCCTATAAAGGTCTTCCATGACTTCATGTTGTGCACGAGATCTTCTGGAACCAATATACATTTATCTTTCATCCACTTGTGTAGAATTAATAATATCGTGTGATTGGTGTTGTTCAAGAATGTTTGTTTCCTCTTGTTCATTTGACACATTTTGTGGCCAAATAAATGGAGTCTTCAAAACCATATCTTCATTTTCTAGTCTTGAAAGGATATCACTCTGATCATTGAAAAAGGACTCCCACCAAATGGAATCAACAACACCAAAGTACTCATATGTATATCTAATGGTTTTTTAAATTTCTTCCAGGCATTCAGAATAATATATATCTCTATTTTGCCTTCATGCATTATGAACTTCACCAACTAATTGTAATAACAATATATTTGATGGTGCCCATTCTGTAGTAGTTGAATATTTCAAAAATTCCAAACCTGATGACGGTGCCCATTATGTAGTAGTTGAATACTTCTTGCCCCATATAAGTGTTTTCCCATCAATTTGTTTGATACGAAATTGATGTTAGAAGCTAATGTCATTAAGTTTTTCAATGCATTTCTCCTCTCCATGAAATCTAAGAATAAACCTTCACATGTCAACAGTTTTTTCTAACACATGAAAAATAGGCTCCAACATATATGATTTCTTAATACATTCAATTGATGATGGAAAGCTCCCAACATTATTCCTCCTCAATGTTATTGAAAAGCGATTGAACATCTGATCAATAAGGTCGTGAGTGTTCCCAACAAGAAGGAAACCAACCTTTACCTTATGAGAATTTCTCAATTCAACAAGCATGTTTAGATATCCAAAAACAATCTGATTTTTTTTCACGAAAATTGTTGTCTAATTATAGATACAAAATTTCAGGAAGATTACCACCCCAATGAGAAATCACATCATGAATTATGGTTATTGTCAGATTTCCATCATTATGAATATTTGGAGTTGTGAAGTAAACTCTTGGTGACATTTTCCCATCGAAGACCATACAACTGACCAAGTGAAATTGGATAAAATTTTCCTCCTGCAAATTCTTGGGTGTGCAAACAAAATGTGGTAGAAGTGTTTTCTTCTAGTCCATACCATCAATTATCAAACCCAAATATTTATTTGGATTATCATAACACTTATTGAAATTCTTGTACAACTTTTTGTTGGGAAAAACGCTGAGAGGGGGGGGGGGGGGTGAATAAGTATTTAGAGCTTATAATATAAATTCAACCCTTTCTTTGAGCAGATTTCCATACGCAGTTTTTATGAATGAAACTAGCATATGCACTCGGAAATGCAGAAGGAAACTAGCATATACTAATTTAACTTTCAAGAATTAGAGACAGTTCACAGAAGCAATATTATAAATAGATTTATCAGTTATGTATCAGGTTATGAGTAGTAATCAACAGAATAAAGCATCACACACATGAACACCAATATTTAAGGTGGAAACCCAATTCGGGAGAAAACCACCGCTGTTGTCGTCTCTATTTTCAATATTTATTATATAGAAAACTTTTTACAACGTTGTACTAATGCAGACTTACACCAATACGCAGGCTTCTACCTGAAGAAGGGTGCAACCTTCTCTCATTTTCCAGCTGCAACTGGAAGGGAGCTCCAACCCCCTAATCTCGTTTACCAGCCTCTCCTGGAAGGGAGCTTCGACCCCCTGATTTCAACACCAGCTTCTACTGGCAGAAAGCTTCTACTTCAACCCTCAGACCCACTGTAGACCATGTTTCATCAATTTTCATACTAGATCAAACAACTTCAACACAACCCTTCACTTAACATCAACAAACATACTTTGCCCAATACTTCAAATAGAACAGTGAGATCACTGTAACCAAAATATCAGAAATAACCCAGACTTCAGAATATATATGCAGATACAAGCTCAACCTTGAACATTCATTAATTCAAATAGCATACGCTAATTTTCTTCACTAAAGCCGCGTATATACGCGCTTTCCTGCACACCAACCCGCGTATACTTCTGTGTATTTTATTCTTCAGAAACCCTAAATTCCATACACACTTTTCATGAAGAGATCCCACGTATATACGCGCTTTTTCTGATAACAACTAGCATATAGATCTGTAAAAAAATAAATTTTGTAGAACAGACCAGATCTATAAAACTTACCCAGATTTATTCACTTGCTTCGGCAGACTTGCGCCAGTCCTTCATGCTTTCATCAGTCGATCAAACTAGAGATTCATCATCATCAAGATCTAGAGATCTTGAACCATCATTATATCCATGGGTGCATCATACATTCATATCTATCAATTAAGAACAGATTTCATTCATGCAGATATTCCTTAGAGAAATTTATTCATCAACAACCCTTACACATGCACACCTTGCACTATGAATTTCTTCTCCTTAAATAGATTTAGCTTTTATTAATACCATGAGTCAAAACCACACAACTTCTGATGGTATTCTTGGACGGAATCAAATAAACCATACAATGCTCAATACTGTGTGTGCCAAAACCATGGTAATGCCCCTTGGTATTATAAATTTGGAGCGCAAAAGGGCATACGCGACTTGGGACATACTTATCCGCGTGTATACGCGACTTGGCCTTTACAAACTCGCGTATACATTGTGACATATTATATTTATCATTTCTCCAGCACTTACTGGAATTATTTTCTCTGTCACATCTGTAGATACATCATTCTTACATCTTTAACACATAGGTTGCTATCCAAAGACAACTTCATCAAGTAGGTTGCCATCAAGGACAACACATTGTATCAAATTGCCAACAATCTCCCCCTTTGAACTTGATGGCAACCATGATGGTGTTTGATCACCAAAACAGATAGATACATTGAATATAACCATTATTCAAACACCATGATACTCTCCCCATTTGACATCAAGGGCAAAGGGCGGATCAAAACCAAAACAAGGTTTTTCTTCTCTTGTAGAAAGAAGAGCTCTGTAGATCTGATGTGTACTGAAGTGACCATGCTCCCCCTGAGTTCACGCTGAATCGTCAAACATATTTTTCAATGAAGTACATGACTCTATGACCTTTACTATCACCAAGGACTCATACTTACATCAATGATCCAACCAAGTGGATTTACATATGTGACTCAAGTACCCAACCAAGTGGGTTTACACATTTGAACAAGTCCTTACATGACTGAATATTACAATTTATATCATAGGTCTCAACATAACCTTTTCATCAAATTACAAATATGACTTTTTATAACCAATATCAAAAGGACCTCAAGAGAGAGATCATATTTCAGAACCATCATAATGCCAACAATGCATTACTCTCAGCAAGGCTAATGCTCCCCCTGAAACTATGCATCCAGCACTGCAGCTGTGCTGAAGAATGCTGAACCAGAATTTCGTCAACAAATACCCATACATGGTTTTCTGTGTATAAACTCGCATATATATGTGACTGTCCTTCATGAAATCCGCGTATCCAATTTAATCTTCTGAATTTAAGCAGATCTGATCCTCTGCATGGCAGAGACTACTCCAAGCTTCTGTCTGAGATATTTGAATGCTTCCTTGGGTAAAGGTTTGGTAAATATATCAGCAACTTGTTCTTTGGAAGGAACATACTCCAATTTCACCTTTTGTTCAAGCACTTGTTCACGTAAGAAGTGATACTTGATGGGAATGTGCTTGGTCTTGGAATGCATAACAGGATTCTTTGAGATGCTGATGGCACTTGTATCATCACACATAATGGAAATAGGAAGTGAACATTTGATTTGAATGTCTTGTAAGGTTTGCATCATCCAAATAAGTTAAGTGCAACATGATGCGGCAGCCACATATTCTACTTCTGTTGTAGATAAGGAAATATAACTTTGCTTCTTGCTGAACCAAGATACTAGCTGGTGCCCCATATAGAATGCACCACCACTAGTGCTTTTCCAATCATCAACATTTCTAGCCCAATCTGCATCAGTGTAAGCATGAAGAGTAAGATCAACATTCTTTGGATACCATAGTCCAAAGTCTTGAGTTCCTTGTAGATATTTGAATATTCTTTTCACAGCCTGAAGGTGAGACTCTTTTGGATTAGCTTGGAATCGTCCAACAATCCCAACGGCATGCATAATGCTTGGTCTTGTCCCAGTGAGATAAAGTAGACTTCCTATCATAGATCTGTATTCTGGTTGATTCACTGTGTGGGAATCATCATTAGAACAAAGATTACATCCGGTTATCATTGGTTTACTCAATCTTCCATGCCATACTTCTTCAAGATTTGCTTAAGATATTTTGCTTGTGATAAGAATATGCCATTTGTTGCTTGTTGCACTTGTAAGCCAAGAAAGAATGTTAGTTCCCCAAGTAAAGACATTTCAAATTCTTGCTACATAGCAGAAGCAAATTTCTGACTCATAGACTCTTCATTACTTCCAAAAATGATATCATCAACATATACAACCACAATCAATAGTTTATCATTTTCAGTTTTAGTGTATAAGTTGCTATCAGCATACCCCTTTGAAAACCCTTGTTGATGAATATATTTGTCAAGACGATAATACCATGCTCTTGGAGCTTGTTTGAGATCATATATAGCCTTTTTAAGTTTACAAACAAGTTTTTCATCATTTCCCAAAATGAATCCTTCTGGTTGTTCTATATAAACTTCTTCTTCTAGATCACCATTGAGAAAAGCAGATTTAACATCCATTTGATAAAATTTAATTTGTTGGAATCTTGAAAAAGCAAGAAACATTCTTATGGCTTCAAGTCTAGCTACAGGAGCAAATGTTTCTTCAAAGTCTATACCTTCTTGTTGAGCATACCCTTGCAAACAACTCTAGCTTTATTTCTTATAACATCCCCATTCTCATTTAACTTGTTTTTGAATATCCATTTAGTTCCAATGAAATTTTTGTCATGAGGTCTTGGTACTAATTCCCAAGTGTGATTCTTTTCAATTTGATCAAGCTCTTCATTCATGGCTTGAATCCAACATTCATCTTTGCTAGCTTGATTGACATTTTTCGGTTCAATAGTGGATAGAAATGCTAGATAGCTAGAAGATCCCACAAGATTCCTTCTTGTTTGTACACCTGATCCCTTTTCTCCCAAAATTTGAGATTCTAGATGATTCTTTTGAACATATCTGGATGGAGCTTTTTCAGATAAATCATCTTCGGGTTCTTCATTGGGTTCACTGTCTATATCATTTCTATTTGATGTAGAAGGATATATGTCACCATCGTCTTCATCTGTTGTTTGTTTTTCCTCTTTTGGAGCTATAGGAGACTCATCAATAACAACATAAATACATTCAACAATCTTCCGAAGTCTTTTTATTGTAACATTTATATGCTCTACTCCTGGAGGAGTAACCAAGAAGTATTCCTTCATCTGCTTTGGGTTCAAACTTGCCAAGTTTTTCATCATTATTTTTGATAAAGCATTTGCTTCCAAAAACTTTAAAATGCTTCACAGTGGGAGGATTACCATACCAGAGTTCATATGGATTTTTGTCACTATTTACACGAACATGTGCCTTGTTAAGAATATTTACCGCTGTATGTGCCGCTTCTCCCCAAAATGTGTCAGGTGTTCCAGAATCATCAAGCATAGCTCTAGCCATTTGTTGAACTATTCTATTCATTCTTTCTGCTACACCATTTTGTTGTGGAGTGCCAGCTACAGAAAACTGTCTTTTTATGCCATGTTGTTCACAAAATTCAAGGAATTCATCTGATGTATATTCTCCTCCTCGATCATATCTAAGACACTTGATTTTTAGATCTAATTCATTTTCAACCAGTGCTTTGAAGATTTGAAATTTCTCAAATGCTTCATCTTTGTGTTTAATCAACCCAATCCAACACATTCTAGAGAAATCATCAATAAATAAGATATAGTATTGTTCACCACATGGTGACTTTTTCCTCACAGGTCCACATATGTCAGTATGAATGAGTTCAAGAGGCTTACTTGATGATCCTTCCTTGGCATTAAATTGTACTCTGGTTTGCTTACCGAATTGGCAAGATTTGCATATGATATTTTTAGGTAGAGTAATATTGGGAAGATCACAAACAACTTTAAGTCTGCTTGATTTGTTGATTTGAGAGAAGCTCAGATGCCCCAACCTTCTATGCCATAGCCAGTTTTCTGAAGATTTACTCAAGTAACATTGTTCTTTGCAGTTCTTCAATACATACAAGTTGCTTGGAGTTCTTTTTCCTTTTATAATTGCTTTACCTGTATCAAGATCACGTACCACACATTCTTTTGAACTAAAGACAACTTCAGTTCCTTGATCACACATTTGACTTACACTTAACAAGTTATGCTTTAATCCATCCACACACATGACTTCATTAGCTTTCACCTTTTCTTTTAGAAAAACAGACCCTTTTCCCTTAATGATCGCAGGAGTATCATTTCCAAATGTAACATTATTTTCCTTTTCTAGAGCACTATATGCAAGAATTTTGTCTTTATCACCTGTCATGTGTCTTGAGCATCCACTATCAATGTACCATTGGTTTTCTTCATCTTCTGCAAATAATGCTATGCCACAATTTTCAACCTGTAATTCCTTCTTTTTCCATACTTTGGAGCTGGAAGGAACATGTTATTTTGGCTGAACTTTGCTCCTGCATTCAGATTCTTCATGGCCAAAGTTATTGCAATAAGCACATTCAACTTCATTTTTAAGAGGAGAAAAGTTGTTATAAGTATTCTTCTTTGTTTCAATATCAATCGTTTTCTTTCTTGCTTCTCTTGTCATGATGGTTTTATATGCAACACATTGAACAACTTTATGACCAAAATTGTGACATGAGAAACATTGTCCATTGAAGAAGAAATTTCTGCGATCATGAAATCTTCTACTTTAATTTACCTGTTGATTGGTGTTTCTTTGAAATATATTCCTGTTAGTGTTCTTTGAATTGAGATGATCATGCTTTACCTGTAAAGATTCCTTATTCCCTTGCTGAGTGTCAGAATGTTGTATACCATCTGTAGCTGCTTTTAGATAATTTGGTGCTGAAGCCTGAGAAGATTCTCCAATATATCCAAGACCTGTCTTTATAAGAGGAGAACGTTGTACCTTGATAATTTGATCTAAGGTTTCAGATCCTTTAGCAAATCTAAGATTCAGAGTCTTTACTTTCTCAAGTTATTTTCTTTGACTTACTACTTCATACTCTAATTTCTCATTGTGTTTCTCCTTTTCTTCAAGCTAATTTTTCAGAGTCTCTATGGTTATTTTACTTTCTTCTAAGCATATTTTGAGTTGATTGTTTTCATCAAGAAAATCATTGTCCTCTAGAGCATCCACAAAAGTATCCTTTTCTTCTCTAGATTCTTTTTCAAATGCCATGAGAAGTCTAAGATCTTGTTCACATTCTTCCTCACTATCAGATAACCCATCACTGTCTTCATGAGTATAGTAACTTTTTCTAGTGCTAAACCAATTCTTATTCCTTCTTGCTACTTCCTTCCCTTTTTCATGTGTTTCTTTATGAGGACACTTAGCAGCATAATGACCAACTCTACCACAATTAAAACATTTGAAAGGAAGCTTACCTCTGAACCGTCCTGTGCCAAGTTGAAGTTTCTTTACAAAATTTACCTCATCTTCTTCTGAGATATATCCTGATCCTTCTGTTTTTTGTACTTCTTTCCCTTTTGTAGAAGCTCTAAAGACTGCTTCTTTGACTTCAGATGGTCCTCCTCTTCTCATTTCATATGCAGTTAGTATGCCATGAATTTGCACCACAGTAAGATTTTGAAGATCCTGTTTTTCTTCAAGAGCAGAAACTTTTGACTCAAATTTTGCCATTAGTGATCTTAAAATTTTCTCAACCAAAGTAGATTCGGATATTTTTTCTCCCAGATTTCTGATACGATTTACAATATCATCAAGACGTAAAAATAAATTTGCAATTCTCTCCTCATTATCCATTTTTAGATTCTCATATTGAATTCTGAGAGTTTGGAGTTTAGCACTTTTTACCTTTGCATCACCTTCATAAATTAGAATGATTTTGTCCCATATTTCCTTTGTTGTATTCAGCTGCATGACTTTGAAAATTTTTGATTCAGTTAGACTTCTCAATAGAGAATTGACCGCCTTTGCATTTGTTTCATAATTGTTTCTTTCCGTCAGATCTGTTGGTACTGCAGCTGGATATTGATATCCTCCTTCAACAATAGCCCATTCATCTGCTCCCAGAGACTGAAGATAGGATCTCATCCTTGTTTTCTAGAAGATTAAATTGTTTCCGTTAAAGAGCGGAGGCCTGATAGATGATGTTCCATCTTGATTTCTCATCTTGCTTGATCTTCCTTCTAGCGGCTAAGCTTTTTCAGAAGGACCTGCTCTGATTCCAATTGTTGGGAAAATACTGAGAGGGGGGGGGGGGGGGGGTGAATCAGTATTTAGAGCTTATAATATAACTTCAACTTTTTCTTTGAGCAGATTTCCATACGCAGTTTTTATGAACAGAACTAGCGTATGCACGCGGAAATGCAGAAGGAAACTAGCGTATACTGATTTAACTTTCCAGATTTAGAGAAAATTCTCAGAAGCAATCTTATAAACAGATTTATCAATTATGTATCAGGTTATGAGCAGTAATCAACAGAATAAAGCATCACACACATGAACACCAATATTTAAGGTGGAAACCCAATTCGAGAGAAAACCACCACTGCTGTCATCTCTGTTTTCAATATTTATTATATAGAAAAAATTTTACAATGTTGTACTAATGCAGACTTACACCAGTACACAGGCTTCTACCTGCAGAAGGCTGCAACCTTCTCTCGTTTTCCAGCTGCAACTGGAAGGGAGCTCCAACTCCCTAATCTCGTTTACCAACCTCTCCTGGAAGGGAGCTTCGACCCCCTGATTTCAACACCATCTTCTACTAGCAGAAAGCTTCTACTTCAACCCTCAGACCCACTACAGACCATGATTCATTAATTTTCATACTAGATCAAACAGCTTCAACACAACCCTTCACTTAACATCAACAAACATACTTTGCCCAATACTTCAAATAGAACAGTGAGACCACTGTAACCAGAATATCAGAAATAACCCAGACTTCAGAATAGATATGCAGATACAAGCTTAACCCTGAACATTCATTAATTCAAATAGCATACGCTACTTTTCTTCACTGAAGCCGCGTATATACGTGATTTCCTGTACACCAACCCGCGTATGCTTCTGTGTATTTTACTCTTCAGAAACCCTAACTTCCATACGCGCTTTTCATGAAGAGATCCCGCGTATATACGTGCTTTTTATGAAACCAACTAGCGTATAGATCTGTAAAAAATAAATTTTGTAGAACAGACTAGGTCTATAAAACTTACTCAACTTTATTCACTTTCTTCGGAAAACTTGCGCCAGTCCTTCATGCTTTCGTCAGTCGATCAAACCAAAGATTCATCATCATCAGATCTAGAGATCTTGAACCATCATTATATCCATGGGTGCATCATAGATTCAGATCTATCAATTAAGAACAAAGTTCATTAATGCAGATATTTCTTAGAGAAATTTATTCATCAACAACCCTTACACATGCACACCTTGCACTATGAGTTTCTTCTCCTTAAATAGATTTAGCTTTTACCAATACCATGAGTCAAAACCACACAACTTCCAATGGTATTCTTGGATGGAATCAAATAAACCATACAACGCTCAATACTGTGTGTGCCAGAACCATGGTAATGCCCCTTGGTATTATAAATTTGGAGCGCAAAAGGGAATACACGACTTGGGACGTACTTATCCGCGTGTATATGTGACTTGGCCTTTACAAACTCGCTTATACATTGTGAGATATTATATTTATCATTTCTCCAGCACTTACTGGAATTCTTTTCTCTGTCACATATGTAGATACATCATTCTTACATCTTTAACACATAGGTTGCTATCCAAAGAAAACTTCATCAAGTAGGTTGCCATCAAGGAAAACACATTGCATCAAATTTCCAACACTTTTTCCTTTCACTTTTTTGTTGTTCTTGATGCCCTTGATGCCCTTGAAGGGCTTTAACAATGGAATCCACACATAACATAAAATAAACGTATTAATAAATACATTTTCATAGTTGATCACTATACAATTTAAAAGAATAATTTTATGAATGCTTACCTCTATATTCTCCTTGAAATGTATCCCTTTTATATTTTAGAGAAGCACATGTACTGCAAACCCCCATCCTTGTCTTCTTAGGAATACGAACATTGTTGAATTCTCTCCTCCATATATGCACTAAATATTGATATGTAATAAAACAACCATTTCCTTCAACACCTTCTGCATATTCCTTTTATAAGTTGTAGATTTCTCGGCTTGAGAAATTATCTGGAATATGTATTGTATCTCTATTTGGCAAAAAATCTCCATGCTTTGTAAAGAATTCTTGCAACCATGACATTGCAGTGTTTGCTAGTGGCCCAAACTCTTGTTTATGATGAATTTATGAATAATATGTAGGACCATTTTTCAAAATATATTGGATTCTTGATAGATGAAAATTTCCAATTGACTGAATCATTTTGAAAGCCTTTCTACAGAGAAATAAAGACCTAATATGATAATCATAACCTGCCAGTGTAGATTGCATGCACACCACCACATATGAATTCTGCATGCTTTTATTCATTGACAAATAGTTCTTCCTTTTCTATAAAGAAAATTTGAAATCCATATGTTTCAAGCAATCCTTTTTTCAACAGTCACTTGAAATGAGCTCACTGATAGAAGTTCTTCTGGTGAAATATACTAGACTTAACCCCTTGTATAACTAGAACATCTTGGATTGATACGAAAAGGTCTACCTCTACTCCTAGAAACAATATTTGATAGAAACATCTTTATCATTTCATCATTCTCTAAATAAGCATTTTCATGATCATTAGGAGGAATAATATTCTTACTATGATTATTTTCAATATAGTTAGGAAATTCACCACCAACATTGTTTGAAAAATATTCATTACCATTTCGGTGGCATGAAAATTTTCAATACCATCATTTGTGGTTTTGAAATACTAAATTGGAGGATATTCTTCACCATCTTTGTCTTTCCCTTCATCACTGTTGCTCTCATAGTCCATAGGATTAGGACTATGTGGAAATTGTGACTCCCAATTTATTGGAAATTATTCATCCCAACCTTCGTCACTATTGCTCCCATAGTCCATATGATTAGGAGTAAGTGGAAATTGAGACTCTCGATTTATTGAAAATTTTTCATCCTTCCCTTCATCACTGCTACTATCAAAGTCCATAGGGTTAGGAGTAAGTGTAAAATGTGATGCTTTATTTACTAAAAAATTTTCATACTTCCATTCATCACTATTGCTCTCATAATCCTTAGGATTAGGAGTAAGTGGCAAATGTGACTCTTTATCCACTGAAATTTTTTCATCCTTCCATTCATCACTATTGCTTTCATAGTCCTTATGATTAGGACTAAGTGGTAAATGTGTCTCTATCCACTAAAAATTTTTCATCCTCCCATTCATCACTATTGCTCTCATAGTCCTTAGGATTAGGTCTAAGTGGAAAATGTGACTTTCTATCTACTAAAAATTTTTCAACGAATTCATCTCAGTTTTAAAATACCTAATTAGAGGATATTATGACCCATATTTATCTTTCCTTGTATAAGTTGTAGATTTATTGTCTTGATAAATTATCTAGAATATGTATTGTATCTCTATTTGGAAAACACTCTCCATGTTTTGAAAAGAATTTTTGCAGCCATGACATTGCAGTGTTTGCTAGTGGTCCAAAGTCTCGTTTATGACGAATTTTTGAATAATATGTAGGATCCTTTTCCAAATTATCTTGGATTCTTAATATACGAAAATTACCAATTGAATGAATAATTTTAAAAGCCTTTCTACAGAGTAATAAAAACCCAATATGATAATCATAAACAACCAGTGTAGATTGCATGCACCCCACTAAATATGAATTTTGCATGCTTATATTCATTGACAAATAGTTCTTCCTTTTATCCAAAGAAAATTTGAAATCCTTATGTTTTAATCAATCCTTTTTACAACAGTCACTTGAAATGAGCTTAGTGATAGAAATTCTTCTCATGAGATATTCTACTCTACCCCTTGTATAACTAGAACATCTTGGATGGATACGAAAAGGTCTACTCCTACTCCTAGAAACAATATTTGTTGGCAACATCTCCATCATTTCATCATTCTCTGAAAAATAATTTCCATGATCATTAGGAGGAATACTATTCTTACTATGATCATTTTCAATATATCTAGGAAATTCACCACCATCATTATTTGAAAAATATTCATTACCATCTTCGGTGGCATGAAAATTTTCAATAGTATCATCTGTGGTTTTGAAATATTGAATTGGAGGATATTCTTCACCATCTTTATCTTTCCCTTCATCACTGCTGCTCTCATAGTCCATAGGATTAGGACTATGTGGAAATTTTGACTCTCGATTTATTGGAAATTCTTCATCCCGACCTTGGCCATTGCTTCTTCCATAGTCCATATGATTAGGAGTAACTGGAAATTGAGACTCTCGATTTATTGGAAATTCTTCATCATGCCCTTCATCATTTCTTCTCTCAAAGTCCATAGGGTTAGGAGTAAGTGGAAAATGTAACGCTTTATTTACTGAAATTTTTTCATCCTGCCATTCATTACTATTTCTCTCATCATCGTTAAGATTAGGAGTAAGTGGCAAATGTGACTCTCTATCCACTGAAATTTTTTCATCCTTCCATTCATCACTATTTCTTTCATAGTCCTTATGATTAGGAAAATGTTACTCTATCCACTGAAAATTTTTCATCTTGCCATTCATCACTATTGCTCTCATAGTCCTTAGGATTAGGTCTAAGTGGAAAATGTGACTCTCTATCTACTGAAAATTTTCAACACCATCATCTGTGGTTTTGAAATACTAAATTGGAGGATATTATGACCCATATTTATCTTTCCTTGTATAAGTTGTAGATTTCTTGTCTTGATAAATTATCTAGAATATGTATTGTATCTCTATTTGGAAAACACTCTCCATGTTTTGAAAAGAAGTCTTGCAGCCATGACATTGCAATGTTTGCTAGTGGCCCAAACTCTCGTTTATGACAAACTTCTAAATAATACGTAGGATCCTTTTCCAAATTATCTTTGATTCTTGATAGACGAAAATTTCCAATTGAATGAATCATTTTGAAAGCCTTTCTACAGTGAAATAAAGACCCAATATGATAATCATAACCTTCCAGTGTAGACTGCATGCACCCCACTAAATATGAATTATGAATGCTTCTATTCACTGACAAATAGTTCTTTCTTTTCTCTAATGAAAATTTGAAATCCATATGTTTCAAGCAATCATTTTTACAACAGTAACTTGAAATGAGCTCACTTATAGAACTTCTTCTCATGAGATATATTACTCCACCCCTTGTATAACTAGAACATCTTGGATTGATACAAAAATTTCTACTCTTACTCCTAGAAATAATATTTGTTGGCAACTTCTCTTTCATTTCATCATTCTCTGAACAAGCATTTCCATGATCATTAGGAGGAATACTATTCTTACTATGATCATTTTCAACATAGTTAGGAAATTCACCACCAACATTGTTTGAAAAATATTCATTACCATCTTTGGCGGCATGAAAATTTTCAATACCATCATATGTGGCTTTGAAATACTAAATTGGAGGATATTCTTCACCATCTTTATCTTTCCCTTCATCATCGTTTCTCTCATAGTCCATAAGATTAGGACTATGTGGAAATTGTGACTCTCAATTTATTGGAAAATTTTCATCTTGAAATTTGTCAGTGTTGCTCCCATAGTCCATATGATTAGGAGTAAGTGTAAATTGAGACTCTCGATTTATTTGAAATTATTCATCTTTCCCTTCATGATTGTTTCTCTCAAAGTCCATAGGGTTAGGAGTAACTGTAAAATGTGACGCTTTATTTACTGAAATTTTTTCATCCTACCATTCATCACTATTGCTCTCATAGTCCTTAGGATTAGGAGTAAGTGGAAAATGTGACTCTCTATCCACTGAAAATTTTTCATCCTACCATTCATCACTATTGCTTTCATAGTCCTTATTATTAGGACTAAGTGGTAAATATGACTCTATCCACTAAAAATTTTTCATCCTACCATTCATCACTATTGCTCTCATAGTCCTTAGGATTAGTTCTAAGTGGAAAATGTGACTCTCTATCTACGGAAAATTTTCAATACCATCATCTGTGGTTTTGAAATACTGAATTGGAGGATATCATTCACCATATTTATCTTTCCATTCATCATTGTTGCTCTCATAGTCCATAGGATTAGGACTATGTGGAAATTATGACTCTCGATTTATTGGAAATTCTTCATCCTGACCTTCATCACTATTTCTCCCATATTCCATATGATTAGGAGTAAGTGGAAATTGAGACACTCGATTTATTGGAATTATTCATCCCTCCCTTTGTCACTGTTGCTCTCGAAGTCCATAGGGTTAGGAGTAAGTGTAAAATGTGACGCTTTATTTACTGAAAACTTTTCATCCTACCATTCATCACTATTGCTCTCATAGTATTTAGGATTAGGTCTAAGTGGAAAATGTGACTCTCTATCCACTCAAATTTTTTCATCCGACCATTCATCACTATTTCTCTCATAGTCCTTAGGATTAGGACTAAGTGGCAAATGTGACTCTCTATCCACTGAAAATTTTTCATCCTGCCATTCATCACTATTGCTCTCATAGTCCTTAGGTTTAGGACTAAGTGGAAATTGTGAGTCTCTAGTTTTTGGAAATTCTTCATCTTGCCATTTTCTGTTGTTTCTCTCATAGTCCATAGGATTAGGAATAAGTGGACAATTTGACCCTCTATTCATTTGAAAATCTTCATCTTTCATTTTGTCACTACTTCTCTCGTTATATTCATCAATATGAATAGAGTTGTTACATGATGAAGATGTTGATGCTTCATAAAATGAAACTTAAGTATCAGAGGAATCCATAACATTTAAATAAGAGATGTTTAATGATGCAAATGACCTATCTCCCAATGATAATATAAAGCTGAAACAATGAAAATTTCACTCCAAAAATTCCCTCCAAAACTTTTCGCCGAAATTTTTTGCTTGAAATATGTCCCTCCAAATTTTATTTCTACGATTTATTTGAAAATAAGTTAGTAAAATATTCTCTTCATATGGACCCTAATTTCGAGTTAAATTCCCTACACATTTTCTTTTAATAATTTTTTTCAAACTAAAATATTTTTAATTAACTTATATAACATTTACTTCATTATAGATTTTAATTTTTTAATATTTATCATACTTTTTATCCCACATTTACCTCGCTGAAAAGAAATTCAATTATTCCGCTTTATAAAAAATTTCATTGTCACTATTTCACACATCACATCAAGATTTCTCGAGGTTTGTTTAAAAGCTTGGAATGATTTTCTAGAGCAGCAACATTGTCAATGGGAGATTCTCGCTTTTGAAAGGTTAGTTCTCCTTCTATTATTCTGAAAATTAGTAAATTGTTAAAATTAATGAGAGTCAAGTTCAAATCTCACTTAGCAAATATTTTAAACCCTTATTAATTTACCATCTTTTACCGTTAAATTTTTTTGGTAGGCACATCCAAATAACAATAGAAAACTAATTTTTTTTTATTTTTTTATTATCTAAAATTAAAAAAAAAATATTAAAAAAAATTAACATGGACAAGGTGGGTGTGCCCTCCTGGGGAAACACATGGTCTTTGGTCTTTTTTTCCCAGGTGGGTGCACCCACCGACCCCCTGGGCAAGCAAGGAATCACCCCCCTTTCTTGCCTAGGGGTCCGGTGGGCGTGCCCACTCGAGCCTAGGTGTATGTGCTGAGGGTGGATGCATCCACGGGACAGTGTTTGCCCAAGTTAGAGGGAAGCCTTAGGCACCCTCGGGCTCAGGCGAATGCTGCTTGTGGGCACGTCCGCCCACGAAGACTGTGTTGCGGGCGGACACGCCCATGGGTCGGCATTCGCCTGAGCCTTTGATTCTGGCCTCCTACCTGGCAGGGGGGATGATTCCCAGAATTGGCCCCATGGCTTGGTAGGGGGTCGATTCCTAGAATTGGCCCCCCTACTTGGCAGGGGGCCAATTTTGAGAATCGTCCCCCTACCTGGAAGGGGGCCGATTTTCAGAATCATCCCCCTGCCAGGAAGGGGGGTTGATTCACGGGTTTGGGTAGATGTCGCCGCATCGGCGCATTCGCCCGCAACCTGGCCACCGTGGGCATTGTACTGTGGGAAGACACTGTTGGCTCGAGGGGTCCTGACCCAAGTTTGGTAAGCAAGGTTTGCCAACAAACCCCTATACTACTGGCCCTTTTGGCAGTGACCTGCTTTTGCAAATCAAAGTCTCACCCGAAGTAGTATGGGTGGGTGCTGGAACCAGGTTTCCGCACCCTGAGAAAGGATGGGTAAAGCAAGCAGAGCAGTGCTAGGTCCTGTAATCTCCGATTACCTTATTCGACGCAGAGTTAATTATGTCTCTATTCGCATCCATGTGCACTAGATCTATAGTTATATGCTTGTTATAACATCAACACAACAATACATAAACAGAACATAACAGATCTAGATCCAAGAACACAGTGTACATATCTTTCGCAGCTTAAGGATAGAAAACGCACAATATAGAAATTATCAGTAATTCACATAACAATACTCACAGATTCAGTTCTCTAAAAATATTTCGCATTCATTCATTCATCAATCCTTCCTTACAATTCCAATTCCCTTCCCAACCTGTGCACACAACAGCAGGGTCCACACACAGCTGGACTTGGATCTTCGCACACACAACCAGTAGGAGTTTATTCCCCAAAACCCCAATAGATAGCTCAAATCAAAATTCGCATCAATAGCTCATCATATCCTATCCTTTACAATAAAAAATGCATCTCTATTTATAACAATCTAGCCTCGACTTTCCTATGGTCTGCAACCCATGGTTTTCGAACCCCTAGTTTACCCTTTGACCCATTACAATGCGTTCAGGGCTTTGACCCACCCCAAAACCCCTCCGCTAGGCTAAATATAATAAAAAATATTCAAAATGGACCAGTTTCGTAGCTTGTTAGGAGACCCCGTTCCAATAGTCCCCCAACACAATCTTGTGACTCGTCCCAAGTCACTGCAACTGTCATGTAGTCATTGATCCCGGTAAGGCTTGAGTCAACTACCATTGACAAATCTTGGTACGATGTCTCCGTGCAGGGTAGCTAGCTAGACCGCTCCTCCATCCATGATTTCTTTAACTGTGTAGGGACCCAGCCAATGTTGTCGGAATTTGCCTGGATGTTTCGCACATTGGCTATCGTATAAAAGGACAAGGTCACCTGCAATGAATGTCTTTTGGCAAATATGTCGATCATGACATGCTTTGTCACAATCCTTCTAAACCTGTTGATGAAAATTAGCAATAAACCGATCTTCCTCCAGAGCCACAAGTTGTGCAAGACGTTCCTCCATGATATCGGGGTTTGCCATATTGGTAAATGCTGCAATGCGTAGGCTAAGAACAACATATTCAATGGGAAGAATGGCCTCTTTGCCATAGACCATTCAGAAGGGGGTTCTGCCTGTTAGCTTCTTACAGGTCGTTTGGTAGGCCCACAGAACAGAGGGAATGCTAACAACCCAGTCACCATGATTGGCATTGCAGACCTTAGTTAAGGCCTGTTCCAAAATTTTGTTAAAAGCCTCGACTGCCCCATTGGCTTGAGGGTGGTATGGGGTACTCTTAGCATGGTGGATCCAGAATTCCTTATTCAAGGCTTGAATCATGTGGTTGAAAAAGTGTGTAACCCTTTCACTCATTAGGATTTTTGGGCAGCCAAACCTGGTCAGGATCTGCTCAAAGATGAAGTGCGCAGCAGTATCCACAGTACAATCCTTCACCGCTTGTGCCTCAGCCCATCGAGTAATGTAGTCAGTGGTGGTGATAATGTAGCACGTGCATGTTTTCTTTCTGGGTGGGTTGATAGGTCCTATAAAATCAATGTCTCGTTTTTCAAAAGCCTGTAAAGCCACTTGAGGCTGTAACGACATCTCATCTCAGTGTGAAGGTCATCAGGTGCACTGGCAGGTATCACAAGATCGAAAATAGGTGTAGGAATTTTGATGCAACATAGGCCACCATAACCGAGACCTAAAAATATTTTGTGCGGTTGCACGTTTTGCATAGTGGCCTCCTGCGACACCTTCATGTGCTTCTACTAACACGACAGACCATTCATGTTCAAGGACATATCTGCGTAGTATTTCGTCGGCACCTAGCTTGTATAACTGACCAATGAGGATAGTAAAGTCTGTGGCTAGAGTAACCAATTCCTTCTTATGCTGTACCGAATATCCAGTCGGGGCCATGCCTATAGTGAGGAACTCAATGATATCAGCAAAGTGTGCGTCAACCACCTTAATGGTAAACAGCTGCGCATCCGGCAAGCCTTCGTCCAAACTAGTAGGCTCTTCTCCTGTTTCAATGCGAGACAGATGGTCTGGGCCAGCATTTAACCTTTCAGGCTTAACGATGATCTCAAAATCATACTCCTGGAATAGCAACAGCCAACGAAAAATCTTCCCCCCCAACACAGGCTTGTTGACCATGTATTTTAAAGCCGAATGATCAGTGAACATTTTAAAGTGCCCACCCAGTAGATAGTGCCGATATTTCTGTAGCACGTAGACCATAGCCAATCCGTCATGCTCAGTGGTGGAGTAGTTTTGTTTTACACCCGAGAGTGTCTGACTCACAAAGTTAATCGGGTGGTCAATATCTCCTTCTCCAGGTTGAGTGAGAACAGCTCCCAAGGCGATACCCGATGCATCCACATGCACATGAAATTCCTTTGACCAATCAAGAAATATGAGTATGGGGGTAGAGATCATCTTCTCTTTGAGCAGTTCAAAGCTCTTTTGACATTCATCATCCCAAAAGAAAGAAACATATTTTTTTAATAGCTTTTCCATAGGTGTTGTAATTAGGGCGTACCCCTGAATGAATTTTCGGTAATAACTAGTGTGTCTAAGAATAGAACGCAGTTGTTTCTCCATTGTGGGGACTACCAGGTTTATAATTATGGATACATTCACAGGATCAACCATCAAGCCCTACCGAAAGACTATGTGTCCAAGAAAGATGCAAAATGGCACACAAAAAATGCACTTCTTAATATTCAAGGAGATCTAGTGCTTCCGGCACGCATCCAACAATAGTCACAGGTTAGAGACATGTTCCTTGACTAAGCCAAAAACCGTCCAATCATAAAAATAAACCTCCAGGAACTTATGAATAAATTCCTTGAATACAACAAATAGGACCCTTGAAAAAATAGCAGGTGCATTTTTTAGACCAAAGGGCATGAACGTATACTAGAAATACCCCCATTTAGTCGTGAAAGTAGTCTTACTGTGATCTTCAGGTGTAATCCAAATCTGATGGTACCCTGAGAACCCATCGGTGAAGGAATAGGCCTCTTGTCTGCCCACGCTATCAAGGATTTCGTCGGATAAGGGTGTAGGAAAGGGGTCATGGACGCAGGCATCATTTAACTTGTGCAGATCCACGTAGATGTGTATTTCTCCCTTGGTATTATTTTCCTAGATGACCATTGGACTTACCTAGTCTGACTTCTCAACTGGTTCAATGATACCGGTGGAAAGCATTTTATCCAGCTCTTCCTTGACCTTTTGCTTGTATTTGGGATTCGGTCGGTATGGCTGCTGCTTGACGGGGTGTGCCTCAGGTTTTAGGGTGATATGCATAATACCAAGGTCCCCGGTGATGCCCTTGAGCTCAGAGAACATCGTCGGAAATAGGTCCTAAAATTCCGTGAGTAATTCTGTGATTTTCCCTACAGTCCCCGCATCCCAATAGTCCCCAATCTTAGCCAGCTTAGGGTGTTCCTTCATCCCAATATTAATGTCATGCAACTTAAGAGGCTATGTTACGTCAATATTCTATAGTGATGGCCCCACAACAACGTGTTCTCCTTCAGATTTTTGGATGGAAATGTTTCAAGGATTGTCCTCATCCTCATCAATCGCCAAGCTCCGACAATTGGCTATGTCGTGCATCTGCACGTCCCATGTCGGGACCGTTGGGGCAGCGCGGTGGGGGGTATTCTTAAATACAAACGCATCAATGTCCTGTAGGGCTTCTTCGAGCATATCTGTTCCTCCAATTAATCCGAATGTCTTGAAAAATTCCTCATTTATTTTTTCCCAGTAGCAGGTGCGCTGATGCAATTCCGCATCTAAATACCCAGCAGCTGGGATAGGACCCAAGGCATGAACAAATAGATGGACCCATTCTTCTGTAGTTTAGTTGGACCACTTGGTCATCCAAACACACAGATGTGTGCGGGGATCCCCGGGTCCGAGGAACACCCTGGTGCGTATGTTAGCTGGAGGGGCGAACCGTAGAAGCATCCTTTCCCGACACGTTTCCCAATCTAGGAACGCTTTCTTGTGGGTGTCCCACCAATGCGCAGGTGTCCTGCACAGAGCTAGATTAAGGGCCCAAAGCCGTCATTATTTTGGCACCCTAGCTTCTAGTGTCCTTAAGAATTCCTGGACATTACCAGCCTCATCAAAGTGGGGAAGATATCTTACCTCTGAGGAAATGCAGTAGAGGGTTCTTGCAACCTGGGGCAGCGCAATGTCGATACCTTGTGTAACCAGTTCTGCCAACTTTCTAGTTCCTCATCAGCGTCAGAGTAGCATTAACTATCCCTCTATAATATCCCATCTATTGTGGTTTTACTCCTGTCTTCATCCTACACAGTCAATCTGTAAATGTGGTCTAGTTCCTCCCGTTCATAGGCTGGTTCCGTATACCATGCGCCTTCTGCCGGATCTAGTGGTACTATTACGCGTGTACCATTTTTTTCGAACACCATGCTGTGCTTTTTTATATTGATGACACCCCCATGTCTATAGCCCAGTCTATCTCGAGTAGTGCAGTGTACGGATCCATATCTTCCACAATTTCAATGACCTCAAAGTTAGCTAGGACTTTTACTCCCGCGAATTCTACCATGACTCTTGGCAACCATCCTAGTGGTATGATATTTTGTTGATTCACCATGCATAGCTAGATAGTGGACCATTCCAACTTAGGTTCACCCATTCGTTGCCATGTCTGCTTTGGTAGTACGTTCACATCCGACCCCAAATCGAGAATAACTTGGTTCATCTCGTAGTCGCCAATTTGTGTAGTCAGCCGCATTTCTTGTCCAATGCATTTCCTGTAGCCATATAGCCGGTGGACACCTCGGGTCTCAGGGATTTTGTTGGGCCGGGCTGCATAGTTATGCAGTTATACTTGAAGAGTTTCTACAACCGGCTGGTTATGTAGTAGTTTCAAACATGCCATTAGAAGGGGCTCAACTCCCTCCTCTAGCTGAGGTTGCGTTGGCAGCTGCGTGGAGATGGTCAGGGGTGTTTGTTCTTTGGAAGGCACTCCTTCCCAGGAGGCAATATCCTCTTTTTCTCCCTGGTTGACCAACCCACTGCGTATCTCAATTTTAACCCTTTGCACATTTTGCGTAGGGGTGGGTTGCTTGTCTTGCATCTTGGCTATTAAAAGTGGGCAATCTTCAATCTCATGGTCCAGCTGCCGGCAATATTTGCAGGATTTCCTAGTGGGATTTGGATAGTCCCTTGCGAAATATCCTATTTATCCGCAATTATAGTAGATCAGCTACCCCCGACCCCACCCTGTGCTCCCTCCTCGACCTCCCCTACCCCTTGCGGGGGAGCCACCAAAAGTCGCGAGGGATCTCGGTGATGCGGGATCTGACTGTACCCTATATAGGTTTCCCCAATCTACCAATAGCTCGTATGTGCGACAATTCTGCTCATCATGCCCTACTGGTTGACAGAACCAGCACCATTATTGCTTAAGCTCACCCATACTTAGTTGGGGGCACTGGGCCGTATCATGTAGTCATGCTACCCAGCAGTCGTCGCACCAGAGTGCAGGTCCACTGGATCTGGGGCACAACGAACTAGGTCCCCCTACTTGTAGGTAATCCGCTAATAGGGGACACTGGTCCTTAGTATGACCAGACACCTGACATCGTATGCACAAGAGGTCTGTGCTAACACCTTTTCCCCGTTCCATCCGCAAGCTCTGTATTTCCATGTGCATGGATTTGAGCTTTTCTTGAATCTTTTGTACTCCCCCCAACGTGTCATCCTTGGGCGCGGCTTCGAGCTTCATAGCGGTTTCCAGGGCTTTTTCCTGCAACTTGAAGGTCTACTGGCCCATTGGTATGCGTAAGTGAGGTAGCAACATGGCGATGAACCATTCCGTGTGTTGTATGTCATCATACTTGAACCCCCCTTCCCTAATTGCTTTCTTCAATCATTGGTTTCCCCCCCACACCGACTTAGACGTACCTTGCTTGAAGTCTTTTACTTCGGCTACCAACTAAGAGTATGACTTTGGCTTCCGGAACTGTTGTTTTAGGGCATCCTTAATATTTTGAAGGTATGCGCTTCTATTTTGAGATATGTACCACATATAACAATCCAGCACTCTATCTCCAAAGGCCAAGGACAACTGTGCTTTTTTCACAGTATCACTCACCACCCCCTATGCCGTCCATACCGAGTCAGCCACGAACCAAAACCGATCCATATCTTCATTAGCCGCACCCTTAAAGGTAGGTAACTTCAAGTGTACAACCATGTCTCCTTCTAACAAGGCTCCAGTTGATGGCTTGCCCTCCTGTGAGCCCGATGACCCTTGCGTCATTGCTTTCCTTGGCGGGCTACAGACAAAGTGATTCTTTTCTAGATTGGTTTGATAATACCTACTGCTCCGTGTTGTATTCTCCTTCAGACTAGCACTCATTCACGTTTGCGTCAAATATTCAGTATTCTCCTGTCATTACCCGATTCCTCTCTCAGACTTCCTTCAGTCCCGACAACAGAACCATTTGTTGGCTCGAGGGGTCCTGACCTAGGTTTAGTAAGCAAGGTTTGCCAAAAAACACCTATACTACTAGCCCTTTCAGCACTGACATGCTTTTGCAAGTCAAAGTCTCACGCGAAGCAGTATGGGTGGGTGCTAGAACCAGGTTTCCGCACCCCTGAGAAAGGATGGGTAAAGAAAGCAGAGCAGTGCTAGGTCCTATAATCTTTGATTACCTTATTCTACATAGAGTTAATTGCATCTCTATTTGCATCCATGTGCACTAGTTCTATAGTTATATGCTTGTTATAACATCAACACAACAGTACATAAACAGAACATAACAGAACTAGATCCAAGAACACAGTATACAGATCTTTTGCAGCTTAAGGACAGAAAACGCACAATACAACAATTATCAGTAATTCACATAACAATACTCACGGATTCAGTTCTCTAACAATATTTCACATTCATTCATTCATCAATGACCCACATCAATAACGCGCAGTTTTTGTGTTCGGTCTTTAAAAATTCAAATTCACGTGATATAGGCAGTTTCTGAAAGCCACGTGTTAGCCTGAGACCTATATCGCATTCGAAAAGTGAAAACAGCCTTCCCCCCTTTTCACTGCACGAAAAAAATGTTTTTCATTCTTAAAACCACTTCCCCACTTCTATGCCCGAAGATCCATCTACAGATCCCGACCGTTGATCAGTATAGATCAATGGCCCACAATGCATCTCGCGTTCCATTCATTGTTTTTCATCGCGCGAACATAGAACCTCATCGCGTCATCTCAACCATCGATCTCCTCCTGAGATCTGATGGTCCATATCAAATCGCCCTCTGCCCATGACTGGGTCCCACCATTCAAGCCCATTTCATATGTTTTCCATGCATTTTCTGTGTATTTCATTCAAAGGTCCAAACCTTGTGTTTTGCATTAAACATCATATTCTTCCGCCCGCATCAAAAATTTTCAATGTTTTACATTGAAAGGTTATATCATTCCACCTAACATTAAAACTTTAATGTTTTATATTAAAGTTTTCATCTCGCCCAACCTTCTAAAAGTCATTCCATTGGTTAATCTCCATCGTCGATCATCGCCTCCATATATAATCGAACGGTCCACATGCATTCCTACAACAAACCTCCATCAGTTGCATTTTTCACCATTACACTGCATTTTTCACCAATTTTCCCTTGCATCCACCGTTTCCACCATGTTACGCTGCCATTCCCAAAGCCTTCCACTACATCCATCCTCCCATGCATGGAATTATTAACATATTTGTGTGTTTTTGCAGGGTACAGGCGGTTTAAACCGCCATTGTTCATAGTCACTATTATGGTGACACAGAGCGCAAAGAAGGCTAATTTCAAGAGCCTGAGATTACAAAGAAACGCCTAGGAAGGTGTTAGAACGTAATTTTTCATCAGAAGACCAGTGTTAACCCTGTTAACCCTCTCCAGCACCATTAAAGCTCAAATTTCACAGACAAATACAATCATGAAGCAGCAAAGAGTATCAGTACAGGATTAAAGAGTTTTAAAGCCTCTAATCGAAGATTTTAAACTTTAATTAACTGTTCAAAGGGCGAATGTACCAAATTGAATACCTTGTGAATTAAACAGAAGGCCTAATGAGACCTAAAGCACAGAAAAAAATGTTATCAGTGTCACGCATCAGCAGAAGGTTCTTTCCAGTGAAAGGACAACTTCCCATACTGTTTTTTACGTTACATCAAGTTCCTGAGAAAATCTACATCCTGACAGAAGTCCTAATGCTACTAGAGCATTTTTTTTTCAGTATGGTAGACCTGAAAGTCATTTATCTACCTTGGTTCCTATCACCAAAGTACTACAGAGTACTACAGCCAAAGTACATCAAAGAACATACCTGGAGTTAATATCAGCCTGTCAAAGACCACTCTTTCATCCAAAGAGTACCAAAAATCAATGCATGAATATTAAGACAGAATGGGCCTTGAGTCATTCTTCTACTTCTGTTTTAATGTTTAATTTAGTGTTTCATCTACCTCCTCTGCCTCTCTTTCAGCTATAATAACTCAAGAAAAACACGTTGTTGGTGGTTGTTGTTGATTATTGATCGAATAACTGTGAATTGTAAGTTGTTTCTCTTGAGATATAGCTCTTTGTGTAAAGTTGTAAGATAGGCTGAGGAAGATGTTTTCAGACTGAATATCAAGTTGTTGGACAATGTTGTACATGATTGGTGTTGCTCTTTAATATGACAAGTACATTTCTTTGGATTCTGATTTAAAGCAGCGGTGATGTTTTTCTACCTTTGTCTCAGTAATTCATTACATTTCATTTCTCTAGTAAGCATCAGAAATCTAGCTTAGGATATACCCTTGCATGGTACCCTAATTCTTTTTCTCTCCTTACCTTCGATGTTTTCTATTGACTGTGTTATCTAAGAACTAATTCAAGATAATTTAACCAGTGCAGTAGCTATTATTCACTGCTAGCTGATGCATGAATTTATGAATCTGTTCTTAGATGTTCTCATTGGGTTTTAATTGAAATAATTGGGATACTGGGAGTTTAGAATGTTGATTCTGTCTCACTAGGGTCTTTTTCAATCAATTGAACCTTTCTAAGTTCCCTTAAGTTGGATTCCGAAGAATTGAAAGTTCAAAGCCTTTCTATGATCTCAAGCCTTCACCTTTGTGTTTAAATCTTTAATGTTTCTTATTGTCTGAAGAGTTAACCTTTTAGGATTGGACCATAGGTGTTTAATGGCATGTCCTGTCCCTAGATCTGATTCCTAAGTGGTCACCTTGGAGGTTTCCTTGGCATTCATATTCTTTCCCATCATTTCATACCACACTATCATCTTTAAGATCCCATGCTTTAGATGCCTAGCCCAATTGAAATCCTTGAATACTGAATAGCAAGTAAACCATTTCATGACTCCATTGCCCAATGGTCTCGAGTGTTCTTTGAATTACCTCTCCTTTGCCTAAAATCCTCTTTTCTCACCCTTTTTCTTATATTGAACCCTTCATTCCCATTTCCCAACAACCAAACAAACAAACAAAACAAAACAAACCTTGTGCTTATAACTAGCCTAATATCTTAAAACTGAGCTTCAAAGACATACACCTTTTCCTTTATAGAGATATCCCTCTCTGGACCCAGGAGGGCTATATCCTAAGGTATAAAAGTGGTTCTGATGTTATCTCATCTTTTGGTATTGCCAAACTTTCCAAAACATGGAAACTCCAACAGGTTTAATCCTGACAGACTCGCTGATCACCAAGAAGATTTAAAAAAAATTATATCTCCATTTTTAATTATTTACTCCCAATTTTTTATCGGTTGAAAACTCCTAAAATATCATTTATGGATGTTTTGTTGGTGTTTTCGACAAAAATAGTTATTGAATGGAAAGAAAGAGGTCATGAGGTAGAATACCCCGAAGCTCTCCAAGATCTGCATTACATCAATGCCTTGAGAAATTGTGGCTTGTTCAAGTTCTCTCAAACCTCAGGACTTAGATCTTAACTTGAGCTACTGTAACATCTCATTTGGCTATGGGATATAGATCGCAAAATTTTCATTATTGGGGACCAAGAGCTCAAAATAGATATTTCAGACATTTATTTTATTACTATATTGTTTAGGAGAGGAGAGAGAATCCTACTCTCTGGAGCTCATACTAGAGGTGAGAGAATGAGTATGCTCATTGGAAACATTATCCTCATGATAGAAAGACTTCAAGTGGAAATGTGGACATCAAAACTATCAACAATCTACCTTTGAGGATGATTTTTCACATTATTGTTGGGCCGTGAATACGACCACTTTATATCACTTACTTCATCCACTTTTACTCTTGTTTATCATATCATTTATTATAATTTATCATATAAATCCATCTTATAATGATTTATGCTCTTATGGATGAATATTAACTCTTCTCCTTTATTTTTAATAAATTGATTATTATTATGCATAATTTTATCAATGATGGTTTATTAATATCATTCACCATTTTAGCCTCCAAGATAATTGCCAGATTGTAGATTTGATTTCCAAATCATTATGAAATATTCCAACTCAGAAATCCGCTGGAATAAGAAGTGACAGTTTTACGGTTAATATTCTGGGCAAATGAAGAAGAATCTGGAAAATCCGGAACATGGGTTTTGTCCAGAACAGACCCAATTAACTTTAGAAAAGAACAGTTTGCCCAAATTTGGCCTGTATTGAGATATACGCAGGGTTCTTCGAGCACGATTTTCTCAGTTCTGTTGCTGCGGCCGTCCTCCAAATCTCAGCTGCAAAGCCAAATTCGCCTTGCTCTTGTTCAAAGATTGTTGTAAATATATTTTCTAGTTGATCATATTATTATGGAAGATTATATTTTCTATTTAATTTCTCCTCCTTCTAATTATAAAAGGAGAACATGTATTGTGTATTGGGACAATAGGAGGATGGAGGAGAATGGATGATTATTGAATCTCCTTTGTATCATTGTAATTCCGTGGCTCTTGTGAGCAAAGAGCAACTGATGTAAAAGCTATTCATGTTTGATTAATACAAAGAGGTGTTCTTGTTCCATTTCTCAAGCTCTGCAGTAGCCCAGCGGCGCTTTCACTGGCGGTTGAGGGCCCGGCCCTGGTGGAGCGATCTGTTGTTTGTATTTCTATTCTTTTATTTCTGTTCTGTAATAATTTCCTTTAGACTTATTACGTTTGCATAGTTATTTGATTGTTGTTCATTTTATACTGCTGTTCCATTTTATGTTTATTGTTTATTTCTGATTCATAGCTTTCGATTTGCAAATAGATGAGTTACAGTTATACGCTGTTGTTCCTTTTCAGATTGCGTTTCTTTTAAATTGCTTTTGTTTATCCTGCTTGTGTTTCAATTGCTTTAAGGTTTCCAACTGTCGAGGATAGAGGCTTTTGCCTCCAAGTCCCCAGAATTGGTAATCTTGCATCGATTTCTAAGGGAAAGAGTTATTGCTACTGCATCTCTGATCGATGTTTTGCAAGGTTGATGTAGTTTAATCTTTCCATTCATGTCACTGTAAGTAGGTTTCTTTACAAGCATTTGTTACCTTTGCATTTGTTCTGTACTACATCTTCACAGCATTACTCTTGGATAAATTGTTGCCTCAAACTGAGTACACTCTTGAAATAAAAAGTCGCTCCCGGATTGATAATTAATGTGAGATAATTAGGTGTTCAAAAGATACCTTTTTATGCCGCGATATTTTGGCACCGTTTCCGGGGAGAGTGTATGCCATCTAGAAAGAGTGATGCGTATTTAATTTTTTTCTACTTGGGAAGAATTGGGTATTAAAGACAGAAGGTAAGAACCTGCGCACCGAGCAAGAAACACACTTGTTCACTGGCCCGCTTCACAGCAGAATTGAGTAAAAGCTTAAGGTAGGAATGAATGCTTGTGTTTTTTTGAATTTTAGAGGTAGAGTCTTTTTTGAAAAAATCTTGTAATTCCCCTCGAGTGGTGATGTAAGCACCACCCATTTCACTAACCAATTGACAGGAACATTGGAAGGAGGATCCTTAAAGAAACACCTGAAGAACATCTTATATTATGGTAAGAAATGGCTGACATTGTAACTTTTGAATTCCCTATCAAAGATCTGGGAGGAGTGACACAAATGCACATAATTCCCCCATTGTCTCTACCAAATTTTCATGGTTTGACAAATAAAGATCCAAATACATTCTTGTTTGAGTTTGAAATACTTTATAGAGGATATAATTATTGTACTAATGATGAAAGATTGAAAGTGTTTCCTCTTACTCTAAAAGGAGCAGCCCTCCGATGGTTCATGAGCCTAGGTGGGAACTGCATCAAAACATGGGAGGACATGAAGAACATATTCTTGAAGAAGTACCAAGACTACTGCAAATCCAATGAAGATATTTTCGGTATGATACAAGGGGAAGATGAAAGCTTGGAGGACTATGTAGAGCGATTTCGATTCAACCTTCAAAAATCAAGGCATAAGCATTTGGAAAAAGAGATCTTGAAAACAGTCCTTCTTAAAGGAATCAAAGATGATTTTTTGGAACTCTTAAATCTGATAGGAAAAGGTGATGTTTTTCAGTTATCATATGATGATGTTTGTGAATTGTGCATAAGGTATTCAAGAGGAATTTCTAAGTCTGGTAAGAATTCTAGAGAAGTTTCTTCTTTCTTTTCTAAATCTACTACAAGAACAAGAGACATAAGAGCTGAAATCAAGGTTTTATTTGAAAATTTTAAATATGATTTTATTAGCCCTCTAAAGTCACAATTGAATGTTTTGTAGGTTCAGAGAAATCAAGAATTTGATGAAGTGTTTTGCCCTCATTACCAAAAAGAGCATCCCATAGATAATCACTCTTCCTTATCTAATTTGGAAGTAGCACATCAAAGAGATGCGAAAGCTGCAACAAGGTTAAAACCATGGAAATCATGGCCTACAGGTATGATTCAAAACACTTCCTCTCAATTCTCTTACTTGCATAATCCATTATGGAATACATATATGTTAGGGCAGCCATGCCAATTTCAATATAACCACCACCAATCTTGTTTGCAAGTTTGGAATGGTTCACCTTATGATTGCATGACTACTCTCCCTCATCTTGTAGCACAAACACATATTCCAGCGCTTCCACAACACCTTGTTTGCCAATCAAAATCATTTACTCAACACAATCAACTACATCATCAAGAGGCTCCATTCCCTATACAATCTCCTGCTCAACTCATTCCACACCCACACGATAATAAACCAGTACAACATGCTTACAACGTTGAACTGCAAAATTCACTCACCCTTCCCACCCATTCTATCTCACATGTACCATTGGAAAAAACTTACACTGAGACTCAGAATGAATCAAATCCAAAAATTGCAGAAGTTATGAAGAAAATGAGGTTTTTTCTAGTTTGCATCAACAAACCATTTTAAAAGCTCAAGAAATTCATAATATGATGGCTATGTGAAATCAAGGAAGTAAAGACTATATTGAAGATTGGTTTCACTCCATCATTTTTTTGCAACATCACTCCATACTTCAACACTTTTTGGCATCATCTTTTCAAGGGAAGTTGGCTTCTCATACCCTAATTTTTATTAACATACATTTTTCAAATTTGGGTATGTACATAATTGAAGCCTTATTTCGGAAATGGCTCCACTGGAAATACTCTTATACGTAATCTTATTCATTCTCCAAATAAGAGTAGGATAGTGGAGAAAATAAAATAAATAAGGAAATAAAATAAACACATTTTTTTATTATTATTTTATTTTTATAAAAATAGTTGTTTTTTTGTTTCAACACGCTGTGAAATCAACATTGATGATAAATATTATAATTTATCTGTGTATGTAGATGAATTATATTTCAAATAAATATTCTACAAACACTTATATTCATTTTTTATCATCAATATGGAAAAATTGCTTGAATATCATTTTTTTTGGCTTGCGGGCTTGATGAAATTCCTGAAAATAAAGTTGGGACAGTCATGTTTTGGGGGACCAAAATTGAATATTTTTAAAACTTATTTCTATCCTAAGTAGCCCTTTATTTCTACTTTCTAACCCAATTTGAATCACTCAATTTGGATTTGAAACGAAAAAATTAGAACCAAAACATTAACATGGTGTCTAGTAGGCAGCTCAAGAATAGAGTTGGGACAATCTGTTTTTTGAGGCCTAAATGACTATATTTTTAAAACTTGTTTCTATGGTAGATTCTTCTATGAATCTAGTTTACAACGCAATTTGAATCACTCAATTTTGATATCATATGAGGAATTTATGACCAAAATACTGACTGCCTATCATAAATCAGCACTCTTGAAACTATGTTTTCTCGGCTGTTCCTTAACGTATTTGACCCATCAATTATTCTTGTCTTCAAAACCTATTTCTATTGGAGATAAATAAATGAATCTAATTTAATCTCCAATTTGAATCACTTCAATATGCCATCAAACGAATAATTTATGCTTGAAATACCAACTGTTGGTCTGAGCTGGAAAATCGAAAATGACTCTATTATGCAGGTTGTTCTAAGCATGTTTAACATACCACTACATGGAATTTTTAAAACCTGTTTCTAATGGAGATATCCCTTTGAATTAACTCTCATTTGGCTTTAGAATCACTCAAATCGGACAGAAAACAAAGAAGGTATGATTAAAACACTGCTAGTTAGTATCGTCGACCACTGCTCTCCCGCAGGTAGCAAATATAATTTGTTTTATTTTTCCATGGAATTGTTCTATAGAGTAACTAATTGTTAGTTTTTTGCATAATTCTTGGATTATGAGAGCCCGCGCACCTCTCTTTCTCCATGATTTAATGTTTTATTGCAGGTAGACACTCGTTTTTTGCAGGTCTTAGGAGAACAAAAAAGGTCAATTTATGGACGAGCGATTCTTGAGAGAAATTTTAGTGAAACAAGGGCATTTCATCCAGTCCATTACCTAACAGATTTATAACAAGAATAAATGAGGAATTGGTTCCCATTTCAAGATTCATGTTACTGCTGCCAAAACATTTTTTCAAAAGATCATTTTTTTTCCATTAATAGATTTGATATTATCTTAGAAATAACATCATAGCTGTTGTAACTTAATAAAGTGTCGTTTCTTTGCTAATTTCTTTTATGTTTTTGTGTTTCAGGTGTTAATATTTCCAAATTGCAATTTGTGCTCCTGTGGTAATTGAACAATAAAGACCCCCCCCATGCAAGTTTCAGTTACAAAAGGCAATTCTTCAATAACTGCAATTTTGTGAAAAAATTTCTTGAAACCTGTACATAAACTTTCATTTCTATTTGATTGGATTTGCTTGGCAATGGATTGCATATTAGCTTTGTTCTTTCCTTTATCTTTTTTTCTTTCTTTTTGTTTTGTTGTTTTTTTTTAAAAAGAACAACATTTTTGTTGCATGTTTTTGTTGTTCCTTTCAAAAAGAACATCATCGTTCATTTTGCTGTTCTTTTCAAAAGGAACAGCACCGCTCAGTTTTGTTGTTCCTTTCAAAAGGAACAGCCCCAACTGTTCTTGCTGTTCCTTTCCAAAGGAACATCATTTTTGCAGACTGTTCTTGCTGTTCCTTTCCAAAGGAACAACATTTTCGCAAATTGTTTTTGTTGTTCCTTTTCAAAGGAACAACACTTTTTGAGTGCATTTTTCTTGTTTTTTAAACAACATTTTTTGAACTTTTTTGAATTTTTCATGACTTTTTGAAAGGCAAACATACAATTTATGGAAGGATATACAAATTAGAGCTTACTGTAATCAACAAATCAAAATAAATCGTCATTTTTAAGAAAGTTGTTTAGTAATGATAAGAAAAAAGAAAAAGGGACATAATTAATAACATGATTTTGTTGTCTTATTACCACTAAATTCATATGATCGATTATATTTATCATGTTGGTTCTTCTCCAAATTTTATAACTTTCTTTGATTTTTACTTATGGAGTAGGAACAAGGGCATATTCTTTTCTATTGAGTTGTTCAGACTTCTTCCACCATTCTTACTCTTAAGGAGTGTTGAGCCATCCTTTATGAATAAATAGGAAAGTGCGATATGAAAAGAAAAATATTTACATATTTCATTAATAATTTTACAATTTGGCAGATGGAGGATAGAGGGTCTCATCAAGGGCCAGCCTACCATGTTCATAAGGAAGCAAGTGAAGTGGCATTCCCATTATGGCCACCAAACCAGGGATATGGTCCAATGGATAATTAAAAAAATTAAGAAGTCCTTGGAACAGGAGGTCTCATCACGAGCCGGCCTACCCACTTTTCACTTCTTCCCAGTGAATGGCATTGTGATTTATCTGGTCACCCAACTAGCACAATGGCCTCCGTTATGACAATTAACAAGCACTTCCTCAACATAAATAAAGGACAATGGTTCCAAGGGTGAGAGAGCAACTCTGTCAAGGTTATGGACACCTGTGGGCAACAGAGCTCTGTTGATGGTATTGGAGTCACATTTATACACATCAATAGTGATATTACACCCTTTTTCCTATATCTCTATTTAAATATCAAATGAAACTATGAATCCTTAACCTTTGATACATGAAAATCATTATAAATCGATCACATTAGTTTAAGTGGGTAATAAACGCATTTGTACTTATGTTTATCTTAAGCTATCCCTTCTCCTTATCCTTAAATCATTACAAAACGCTTCTATATCTGTTTACAATTTATCACATGCATGGATTTTAGTAATGCGATAATTTGTTGATCATATCATAAGTATGTATGTCTTTCCATGCTGTACAATTGCTGTACAGTATACTGCTCTTTTATTTTGTTGATTTTCCACAACATTGATACTGCATTTTTACATAATTTTTTCTGCTTGAACTTTTTTTTTTTTTTTCATACATCTTATCTATTGCCATTCCAAGCTGAAACTGTGGATTCAAGAAAATTGCATACAGAATTGTGATTTGCTTACAGGAGAACAACAAGTATGGGGAAAATTCTATCCACAACATGATCACTATTGCAACTAAACAGCGAAGGTTCGTGAACGCGCATAATTCTTCAGACATAATATGCTTGCATGGCTTCCACCTTTTGCATTACTTTCAGTAACTGCTCAACCTACATCAACTTCAATAAAGGCCGATCCCTACATGTCCTTCCACATTTTTTTCGGAGGTAACACTTAAGGTAAACTAGAGTAATTTTCTGATTTATTTTGAATTTAGGAGAATTTCATGAACATCCATTGAGCATTATTTATTATCATTCATTACACATCTTTACCACTTCCCATTTTTTTAGACACGTCTCATCTTTCAGTTTGGGGGAGTGTTGATTTATTTCATTTCTTTCTTATGACCATGTCCGTCATATTCTTTATCATCCATGGATATTCTTATTCATTCTCAACACCTTCCTTATTCCATGTTTTATACCAAGTATCGATTTCAACAGATTGTAGCAACCACCTCTCTTTGTTTCTAGCATCGCATGAGGACATGCTAATTCTTCAGTTTGGGGGGAGGGAATTGCTACACATGATGGATGTTTTCCACTTTCTTTCTCATTTAAGGCATACAATTTCATTTGTATATAGTGCAGAAATTGATTTGCATATATCTTTAAAACTATGAACTAAATTCTTGTGATTTCTGGATAACAAAAAAGTATCATTAAAATACACAAACCCAGATAATTTCACGCTAAATTAGTTCATAAAATTTCGAAAATTATGCACTATCACCTACAACCATTTTTTTATATATCTCATGATCCATGTATCCAAACGATCGGATTTTTGAGAAAATGGCTAATGAAGTTTGTTGTTACTTATGTTACATTTTTCTGCAACTTCATATACAGTTGAATATCAACTCCAAAAATTGTTATGCCTTTATCAAGATTGCTAAAATTGAATATTCATTATTTGAGGAAACATGCATTTGTTCCATCCATTTCATGGGTTGGGATGAACAATTTTCTTTGCTTGGTTAACACATGGGTTTTGTCTTTGGATTGCATGAGGACATGCAATATATTCAGTTTTGGATTGCATGAGGGCATGCAATATATTCAGTTTGGGGGTATGTTGGGCTGTGAATACGACCACTTTTTGTCACTTACTTCATCCACTTTTACTCTTGTTTATCATATCATTTATTATAATTTATCATATAAATCCATCTTATAATGATTTATGCTCTTATGGATGAATATTAATTATTCTCCTTTATTTTTAATAAATTGATTATTATTATGCATAATTTTATCAATGATGGTTTATTAATATCATTCACCATTTTAGCCTCCAAGATAATTTCCAGATTGCAGATTTGATTTCCAAATCATTATGAAATATTCCAACTCAGAAATTCGCTGGAATAAGAAGTGATAGTTTTGCGGTTAAGATTCTGGGAAAATGAAGAAGAATCTGGAAAATCCGGAACATGAGTTTTGTCCAGAACGGACCCAATTAACTTTAAAACAGAACGGTTTGCCCAAATTCGGCCTGTATTGAGATACACACAGGGTTCTTCGAGCACGATTTTCTCAGTTCTGTTGTTGCGGCCGTCCTCCAAATCTCAGCTGCAAAGCCAAATTCGCCTTGCTCTTGTTCAAAGATTGTTGTAAATATATTTTTTGGTTGATCATATTATTATGGAAGATTATATTTTCTATTTAATTTCTCCTCCTTCTGATTATAAAAGGAGAACATGTATTGTGTATTGGGACAATGGGAGGATGGAGGAGAATGGATGATTATTGAATCTCCTTTGTATCATTGTAATTCCTTGGCTCTTTTGAGCAAAGAGCAACTGATGTAAAAGCTATTCATGTTTGATTAATACAAAGAGGTGTTCTTGTTCCATTTCTCAAGCTCTGTAGTAGCCCAGCGGCGCTTTCACCGGCGGTTGAGGGCCCGGCCCTGGTGGAGCGATTCGCTGTTTGTATTTCTATTCTTTTATTTCTGTTATGTAATAATTGCCTTTAGACTTATTACGTTTGCATAGTTATTTGATTGTTGTTCATTTTATACTGCTGTTCCATTTTATGTTTATTGTTTATTTCTGATTCATAGCTTTCGATTTGCAAATAGATGAGTTACAGTTATACGCTGCTGTTCCTTTTCAGATTGCGTTTCTTTTAAATTGCTTTTGTTTATCCTGCTTGTGTTTCAATTGCTTTAAGGTTTCCAACTATCAAGGATAGAGGCTTTTGCCTCCAAGTCCCCAGAATTGGTTATCTTGCATCGATTTCTAAGGGGAAGAGTTACTGCTACTACATCCCTGATCGATGTTTTGTAAGATTGATGTAGTTTAATCTTTCCATTCATGTCACTATAAGTAGGTTTCTTTACAAGCATTTGTTACCTTTACATTTGTTATTCTGTACTACATCTTCACAGCATTACTCTTGGATAAATTGTTGCCTCAGACTGAGTACACTCTTGAAATAAAAAGTCGCTCCCGGATTGATAATTAATGTGAGATAATTAGGTGTTCAAAAGATACCTTTTTATGCCTCGACAATTATGTCCCATGTAGCTGGGGCTCAGGCATTGCATGAAGCAACAAATTCTCAATTTCAACACGTTGTAGATTTTTTTTCTCCCACTATGTTCAACTGGTGTGAGGGACTATTGGCTAACTTGAAAAGCCAACTTGCAAAGTGAAAAATGGGGCAACTGAAACAATTTGGGTATGGGTCCATATTGGTCACTTTATTCTTGGAGTGAGTGCCATTATTTAAGTATCGTCATCTTGAGGTATACGATCCAACCCCAAGAGATACGAGGCTACTCAGATGGTGTGATATTGTGCCTCGTCATGAAGGTGGCTAGAAAACGCATTTCCCGACAGAATTCTTTAGTTGGTTACGCTGTTAGTTGATCATAGTAGATGACTACACATATGCTAGTATGGATTTCCTTGGAGATCCAAATCTTCCCCTTCCGCCAAGTGCACAGTGGTCTTATGCAGATAAAATACTTGTTTTTTGGAAATTTTTACTTTTTAATGTTTTATGTTATTTTTTCTAAGTTTTAAACTTATGATTATTTTGCAGATGTTGGACAAGAAATACCAACAGATATGTCCCTGATTGCAAGGAGGGTAGTGCGCCAGTTCAAGGATGCTCCTTATGAGGAGGGAGTAGAACCAATTTTAGAGATTGAGTGTAACCTAGAGGGTTTGACTAGAGTCATTCCAACATACACGAATTTTGACGACATACCATTGAAATTTTATAGGCATGCTGTAGGAGTCTCTGGCAGACTTCGTTGGTTACTATCGCGAGTAATTCAGGCAGTCACTTGCTACCATGAGCACCACGTGGGCGGATAGCTACCTTTGCTTTATTTTCTGAACTAATGTAGGCTCGTGGAGCCAATGTGTCACAGAACACATATTTTTTGATATTTTGATGTAACAAACTTTTACAGACTCAATATATATACATATGCATGTTTCTACTGTCAGAAAGTGTTCTTATATCGTGAATATTTTTTTGGTTTTTTACATATGTTGCAAATATCGATCTAATACATAATTTTCCAATGTATTCGTTAATGTATTCATATTTTGTGTAATGTGTTGATATGTGATATAATAAAAAAATATTCCATTAATCGAACACGTAGATACATGCGCAAAATTTGAGGCTTTCTTACTGAATAATGACCATTTAACTATAACATAATGAGTTGCAAGTCTAATTTCACAATCAAGTCTCTGATACCAAGAGAAATTGCAGCTGATAACAACTTGATGACTGCAGTATATTCATAAATATTATTAGTTGTTTGACCTAGAAAAATACCTTGTATATTTACCAATTCGCTATCAAGGGAAAAGATTTCCCATGTTGCGGAAGATAAGTTCAGTGTGCTATGATAGGCACCATCAGAAAAACTGACATAATGGTTCGATAACATATGCAAACCAACTGGAACATAAGGTAAGCAAAGGAAACATGTCTACAAAGCAAACATTCACAGAAAAAAATCTAAAAGCACACTAATGAATCAACCACTAATGTAAAAATTATTTTACTTGCGATCAATCTTGAATACTTCTTCTGATAAATCCTGTTGCGGGGCTCATCCAACTGATTTCCCTCATAATCAACTAGCTCATAGGCACCTTTCTCTAATACATGTTGAACAATGTAAGGCCCATGCCACATCAACTCAAGAATTTCGACCCCTAATTTTTCATGGGCTTGATCATAAAGCAAGACCAACTCACCTTTAGAGAAAACACGAGGATTGAAAGACTTATCATATTGAGCTTTAACTCGTTTATTTTGAGCTTCAATGACTAAAGATGTGATTCATCAAGTCTCATTAAGATGCTCGAGAGAAATCATATGTTCCTCTTCTAGAAAAGTGTCAAGAAGCAGTTTGATAGCTAGCTTCAAATAATGGATTCACATTCAATTGGAAGTGCAGCTTCCAGACCATACACCAGCTGAAATGGCATGAATCTAGTAGCAGGCTTAGCAGAATTTAGGTAAGCCCACAAAGTCGAGAATAACATGAAGTGCCAATCTCTTTTTTGTCTCCCAATGGTTCGTTGAAGCGTCATTACCAAGATTTTTTGATGGTTTCTACTTGTCCATTGGCCTATGGATAATATGGAGTGGAGTTATCATGGTGTAGCACCAGCTAAGTAGTGAGCTCTGTCATCATATGATTGTGAAAGTGAGAGCCATGCTCAGTGACGATGGCTTTCAGGACACTGAACTGAGCTATGACGTGATTAAAAATGAATTTCACTATATTTTGACTTTCATTATCATAAGTACGCATATCTTTGCCCAATTTTCTAAAATAATCGACGAAAATTATAATATAACCATGCTCCCCAGCTGAGTAAGGGTTACAAGTCATGAAATCTATGCCCCATTTTGCAAATGGCCCAAAAGTCACAACTGGGTGCAAGGGTGAAGGTGGAGCACGTTCTTTCAGAGAATAAATTTGGAAATCATGGAATTTACGGATGGAAAGAATGCAATCTTTGAAAATAGATGGCAAAAAATTTCATGCTCGAAGGATTTTTTGAGTGGTAGCATAACCAAACCTATGACCACCACAGGCATCGAAGTAGCAGTCATTAATGGATTTCTCAGCTTCCTCAAGATTCAAGCATTGACGGAGGATGGAATCTACACCAGTCTGATACAAAATATCACCAATGATGCAATATGGTTGAGATTGGTAACGAATCCGTCGTCTCTTAGATTGAGACAACTCTGGTCGAAATGTTTGGGTTTGGAGATAAAAAATGACGTCTCCATACCATGGATCAAGAGTACTAATGAGAAAGATAAATTCATCAAGAATCGGCTCATGGAAAGGGGTAGGATCAACTGTAGTTGGAAGATCGAAAACTAATTCAGAAAAGACAAGTGATTTCTTAGACTTAGTTGTAGAAAACTCTAAGTCAAACTCCTAGAGGGTGAAAATCCATTTGGAGTATTTTCCCCAAGAAAATGACGAATAAGGATGTAATTCATGGGGTTACATTCAGAAATCACAACAATCTTATGCAGGATAATACAATTTCGGAAGTGCTGAACAAAATGAACAACAGATAAGGAATTTTTTCTACGTGATCATAGCGAGTCTCAATGTCGAAGAGATTTCGTCTCAAGTAGTAAACAACATGTTCATGACCATCATCATCATCCTGTACCAACACCATACCAATAATGTTGTATGTGGTGGCCAGATAGAGGAAATAATCGTGATGATAATCTGGATGATGCAATAAAGGATCACTGACAAGTGTTTCCTTCAAAGCATCAAAATAATTTTGAGATATCTCATCCCAAATTAAAAGGACTCCATTTTTCAACAGACAAGTAAATCCTTTAGCAAGCTCTGCATAATTCAAGATGAATCGATGGAGAACATTGGATTTCCCCTACAAGCTTTGCATTTGAAGTAAGGAAGAGGGGGGAGGCAGATTGATGATTTCTTTGATTTTTAGAGGATCAATCCGAATTCCTTCTTTAGAAACCATGAACCCTAAGGGACAACCTGATTCAATGCAAAAGACACATTTATGAGGATTCAACCATATGTTACAGTGTCTAAAGTGAAGGAATGTCGCTCTAATATGTTCGGGGTGATCTTGACGTTTCGTGGACTGAGCTGGAAGGTCGTCAAGATATGGCTGGACTGTGTGCTTAATATCATGAAAAGCATAGGACATAGCCCTTTGGAAGGTAGCCCTGACATTTTTCAAACCAAAAGGGAGCTTCTTATAGGAAAAGGTTCCACAAGGATAGATAAAGGTGGTTTTGTGTTGATCAATACGAAGAATATTTATCTGGTTGTAGCCAGAAAAATTGTCCATAAAAGACAACATCTCACTCTCGGCATGTTCGCCAATAATTTGATCTATAAATTTAGTTGGGTAGTTGTCTTTAGGACAATCCTGATTTATATCCCGATAATCAACATAAACTTGAATGGTCCCTTTATTTTTGGTAACAGGAACAATATTAGATACACAATCCATCAATGGTATAAGATAGATGAAACCAGCCTTGAGAAGTTTTTTGACCTCTCCTTTAATGGAAGTAGCCTTTCTTGGGTGCATATGACTAAGTCATTGATGAACAAGATTTTAGTTCGGATATATAGGAATTTCATGCACCACAATAGAAGGATCTATGCTAGTAATTTCTTCATAAGACCATGCATAGACATCGCAAAATTATTTGACAAGAGCAATATAGATCTTGATCTCATCGGGAGAAAAAGATGCATCGATATGGACATTCTCGAAAACCCCTGGTTTAACAGAGATGTCGATAGTAATGGTGGCAGAAATGTTACCCATGTTTCCTTCGGACAACACTTCATGAACCAGAATGGGATGCTGAAATGGGCCATACAATTCAAGCGAAACACAGGTTTCCATACAAGTAGAAATTTCACCCAGGCTTAGGATAAACAATAAACGATGATGACCATCATCCAAAGGGATTTCTTTGAGAGACATAACTTCCATGATACTCTAATCAATGGGAAATATCTCATCCAAGGGATCAGCTGAATCCTAAGAAACAAACCAGGGAGACTTTGAATACGTGTCCAGAGATGAAACCAGATTATTGTTGGCTTCATAAGAAACTCCAGAAGCTAGAAGAATGCTTTGATACATTTGTTCTGTAGGGCTGAGGGGCATAGCATCAACAAAATTGTCAAGCTGGTCGGAACTAGGAACATTCCATCAATCTTAACCAGATGATATAATGTTAATAGAGTGAAATTAGGTGATGAGAGCATAAAGACTCCCATCAGGGAGGAGTCTTTGAAAAGAACCATGGCAATGCTCTCATAATGAGTAGAGCTATTCCCAACGTATGAGACATTTCCAGTTGAAAAATCTAGGGAAAAGGCAACAAGTTTATCGACAGTGACTATCTTCCCCTGATGAGGAAAGAGGAGAACGCGAAAAAGGGTAGAGGCCACACAAATCATCGCATGGGTCCAACTACGTCCAAGCATAAGGTTGTAATTGAGGTTGGCGTATACCACCTCTACTTCCAGGTTCACCATTTTACCCTACAACTTAATTGGCAAGTATTTTAGAATACCATTTGGCCGAGAGCCTCTACCATCGAAAGATTCCAGAGTGTTAGGGGACTAACTTAAGGTAGGAGAGATGATGGCTTTCCAACACGCAATATACATGATGCAGGTGGAAGAACCTTCATCAACGACAGTTTGATGAATTATTTTACCCATCACAATGACTTGGATAAGGAAAGCTACCTGTCATGGGAGCCGAGGAACATGATTCTCAATTTCGAAAGTAATAAGATTTGAATATGCAGGATCAATCCCTCTGATAGCAAAAAATAATGCCTTTCGTTGTGAAGAGAATAACTGAAGGAATTCTAAGTTTGACATCATTGATGGAGCTTGACCTAGATCCTCTATGATGTTATAGTGTTGGGAGGCTCGTACGTTTGTATTGTAAGATGATTTCTGAAGAAAACCCTTGGGAGGTGGTCGGAAAATGGAATCACTTTTAGGTCTCCCAATATGGAGAGGATCAAAACTAGGAGGAGTGGAAGAGGAAGGAAAATATGAAACATCCTTTTCCATGGGAGATTTCGAAGGATCAGGGTATTCTTTCGATCAACCGGAAATAGAAATCGGTTTTGTACCAACCATAAAGACTTGGTAGCTTATAGATGCAGATGATTGGGGTTGATCTATCATTTGTGTCTGCTGAGAAGGAAATGGTTCTTTCAAGACAACCAGTGTCTCAAGTGCACCTTTAAGAAGATGAGAGATTTCGACACGCCAAGGAAAATTCTTGGTATAATGATCCTCATCACATATCAAGCAAGGATACTTGGCCATATTCTTGGAAGTATCTTCAGTAGATGACTTAGCGAAATCATGTTTGGGGGTGTCGAATTTAGCTTTACATTTCCCCTTCTTTTTACCTTTTGAGGAATTTTCTATTGCAGTAGATTAAACATCATTAACCTCAGAGGTTTTACTAGGATTCTTAGAATTATTTCAAGGAGTGGAGGGAGAAGTAGCAGAAGTAGATTTGGACTTCAAAGAAGCCTTCGGTGTATTGTTCTCAATATGGACCATTGTCCCAATGATGTCATCAATAGGAGGCATAACAGGAGATTTGGATTATGCTTGATCGATTGAAGGTCGCAGCTCATCAGGTAAAATCTCATATCAAGTTCCACATTAGGAATAAACAAAAAATAGATATTGACCAGGGGAAATAACTTCCTCTTCTATCACACAACCAGCCATAGCGAGATATTTGGCAATTTTAGGAACAAAATATTTTGTGAACCACTCAGTAAACAATTGATCAAGGATATCGAATTTAATAAGCCAGCACATATGCCACAATTCATGGATATGGTCTGAGATATGAGTAGCATTTTGCTGCTTCAAATATGTCAAGAGATGGGTGTCGGTCTCATACTAGACAGGAAACTAGAAATGGGCGAGGAAGGCCATGGCCAAGGTATTTAACTCGTACAAGTTACCACGAGGAAATTCAATGTACAATTTGGCAGCGGCACCTCTCAAAGTGGGTTGGAAAATACTTATAAGAATTGAATCATCAACACCAGAGTTGGAAGAGCACCATAAATAGTATGTCATGATAATCTCCAAGAATTTTGGTTGGAACTGGAGGCCAATGCATCATGTTTTGGATGGGGTAATTTGTTAATTTAGACACATTTGGTAGTTCCAACGTAGCCAGGAATGGAAATGGATGGTGATGAGGAGAAAATGGTATTTGGAAGTTACCCATCTGTGGGTTCCAACCTTTTTGGTATGCGTTCATCCCCCATTGGGGCTGGTTCTGACCATACTACCCAAATTTTCCCCACTATTGTTGATAAGGCATATATGGGTAGGAACCCTGTTGTGGCTAGGGTCGTTGATAGGTTGAAATGTTTGTTGAATGTATGGTCCTTTTTGGGGCTATTGATACATCCCCCACTAAATATAAGCACCTTGTTGGGGTTGTTGATATGGCCCCTGCTGGATATAAGCTCCTTTCTAGGGTTGCTGGAACAGACCTTGAGGTATTTGCTAGTATTGGACATCAGGCTAATTGGGGTAAGTTGCAGTTTTACCTAGAAGGTTCGGACTAGATTGGATTTGAGGACCAAACTGAGGATTCATCTCATCAGCACCCAATGGCTTTTGGAGTTGCTCGACATATGGTTGTGATACGTTTGGTCGCTAAACATGTTGATATTGTATGTTCCGTTTTTTAACTTACTGATATTGTACGTTTGTTTTCTGCACATGGGGTTGATGAACTTGAGGGTACTAAACGTGGGGTTGCTGATAATTTTTTTTACCGGAAGTAGGTTGACCACCCAGTAGAGAGGTTCCTATGGTAGCACTTGCTGGTTGTGAAAGCAGATTTCCACTAAAACTAGCAGTAGGCTGTCCCGAACCTGATACAGTTCTAGAGTTTAGATTTCCTCCACCCAATGAGAGAGGTACATATAGAGGATGTGACTCCCCCCCAAGCACGAAGGAAACCTTATATTTTCCACTCAAAGGTGGAATCATAGTGATCATGGATAATGACAAGGTAGTATATTATCCTAGCGAAACAATCATTTAACCTACAAAAATTGTAGGTTGTGAACTAGGTTTCGAAATGTAAAACACATTTGAGATCAATGGGCTGGAAGATGGGGGTATTTCCATTGACCAAACATGATGGTGAAACAAATATGTAGCCCCATAAGCTCCTGAAACAAGGTTTTCGAGAGAAGTGAAAACAAGAATGCAATAAACGAGCAATGCTAATATCAATGGTGCCCCCAACTAGATAAAAAATTACTGAAATGCAACTTTAAAACCGAATTCACTTTCACTATCCCTGTTATAGGTCAATTTGGGCACCATTCCTAATGACCTGGTTAACTGGGCAACATCTCTAGGACTGATGATCAAAGGGTCTATCATTCCCTATCATCTCAATTGCTATATGCCCTAAGACAGGAAACATTCAGGAATCAAACAAGATTTTCATCAAAGCAAGGCTTTTTCATGGTTTGAAGCTTATTATTAAACATGTGGGAGCTCACCAACATAGGCTCTAAGGGGCCTAAGTGCATTGCATATGTAGGTAGCCCCATTCAAGGCTGCTCTGCAAATCACTTCCCGACATTTAAAGGTGCGTTGGTCAGATTGGGAGCGAAATTCTCATTGTTTTGGAATCTTCACTTGGCCAGTGTCTTCTAGAAGGGTTCACATGTGTCATGCTTCAGATCCAAGTGCCCATTTGACATCTACGTGAATGGAAACATGTCTTTCCTATTTTTGGAATGCAATTTATTGCAAAACAACTTACATTTCATCTATAAATTGAACACAAAGCTAAGTGTTCAAGGAGGAAGAATTTTAGTAGAGAAATGCTGGAGAATTTTCAATAGAGAGTTTGATTTGTGGAGTTTTTGGTGGAGAGATTTATGTTGTGATGAGACTAAGGAACTCTGCTGGAAGGTCATGATGAATCAGTCACTAGGTTGTAACCTCTCCTTCTATCATCAATAAAGAGTACTTCTTGTTTTTCCCTATATGCATCCATGTTTACTTTGATTTTCCATGTTGTAGAATCTTAGTTGATGAATGTAGTTTATTCTTAACTGATTTGGCTAATTAACTTGAATAGATATCGAGATTATTGTATCTTCTGTTGTTTCAGTGCTCTTTCTTGCAGGAAGCATTCAGCTATTTGAAACCACTTGAAGTTGAGGCTATAGTGGAAGCGATAGAAAGGAGTCATTTGGAAGCGACTAAAACAAGTAAGCATCCAATCCTCTCTGTATATCTATTCTGAGTTAGGAAAAAGGGTAGTGCAGTCTTTCACCAATTTTTCTAGACTAGACACCGGTCTAGGGAAGCATAGTTTATCCGTAGATTACAATTCTGGCCCAACAAACTAGTGGCTCCACTGGGGAGAACTTCTCTTGATTCTTGGTGTTTTAGTCTCTGATCTACTTTCTAAATTCACCCAGTAGCTATTTCACATAAATATTAGACTTTTTCAGACATTAATTTGCAGATTTAGTGAGCCAAAAGGTAGTTTTTTCTTTGTTTACTGCGCTCAATGCACCCTTGGTTAGGGCACAGTGCTTTGCAGAGCACTTTCTCCCTTGTTAGCCTGCGTTGCAGAGCACCGTCTCCCTTTGGAGACTGCGTTGGCTCCTGAAAGGAACAAATCCCCTTGAATTTTACTTTGTACTTTTCTTCAGTTCTGTTTGCTGATTTGTTCTGAAAAGTTTAATGCTCTATTTGACCAGTAACTCTATATATTTCTTATCCTTTGATTGAAATTTTGTTCAATGTTATTTTAAGAAGTTTTTCATTATCATTGACAAGTTGATTTCAAAGTAATTTTTATGGTCGCATTAAGAATCATTTGCTTTCAAAATAGGAAATTGTTGTAAAGTCTTCATTTCCTTGATAGGAGAAATTGTTGTTGAAATCCTCATTTTTCCTTCAAAAGAGAAATTGTTGTTTGTATTCTTCATTTCTTGAAAGTAAAAAGCATTTCGATTATTGATATATTGCACCTAGTTTCTTTTCTTCATTCATAGCATTAAGGAAACTGAAAAGAAAAACTTGCATTTGCATGTAGGATTGTGTGTTTTTTGCAAAAGGAACATTAGGAAATCTGCATTTAGTTTGAGATTCATTGATTTGTTTTGTTCATTGATTTTTTTGCTCTCAAATTACTTGCTTTCTTCCCTTAGTAGCTAGGTCTTTCATTGAAAAAGCTAAAAGTGAAAGTTTGTTTATCATTCTTAGCTTGCATTTTAGGAATTTCTATGTACATCATCATGGTGAACTTGAAAGGTAAACATTTAGAGGTCTAGGCTAGAGACGTGTTCCGGCGTCGTAAAACATAGTAGTTGTCGTTAACTTGTCTGAGATACATTCCAAGTGTGATACCTTACTCCACGTACATAAGTATATCGTAGCTCTTCCACGTACTTTCGGGTATATCGGGCAGTGTTACAGTACGATAAGTATAAAGGGGTGCTCTCACTGTGCGGTTTCACATCAGACAACACTAATACGGACTTGGGCCTCCACGTACCTTTGGGTATATTTGGGAGGACAAATTTTAGGTGCTATCCTTCCATAGTGAACCGAGTCGGCTGCCTTGAAATTGTGATACACTAAACATAGCATTCGGGGAGATTACTTGCCTGTACTTCTTGGTTCACCGAAATTTATTCTGTAGTTCACAGTTTCCTGGTAAACCTTTTTGCCTAGCATCACCCTCTTTTTTTTTATTTTTTTTTGGATAAAATAAATCAGTAATTGTGGAAGAACACAATCCTACCCCCTATCGTTTTCGTATATTAGCTTTGAAACCACCTTTACCACCAGAAGTTATTTCTGGTAGGCAAAGGCAATCGCGATCTGCCGAATCAAGTACAACTTGTACCTCTGGCAAAACATTATCATTTAAACTAGAGCTATCTCAAGTTGTTTCCACACATCCTAGTTGGTTTATTGTTGTCGAAACAGAGCCTTCACAGGTACCCGTGGTCACGATCCATTCAATTGCTGAGACCATACCTCCTGGAACCGACGTTGTTCAATCGCATATTGATCCAGATCCTGCCTCTTCTTTTCCAGAACATCTGAATCCTAAATCTGAACATCCGGAATTTGTTCCTACCTTGGTCATCCCAAAAAGTTTTGTAACCACTGAAACTCCTATTTCACATAGTCAACCATCTGAAATATATTTTGGGCCTGACAGTGAAGTTCTTCCTCCTGGTTTAATCACAATTGAAGAAATTCATCAACCTGATACACCTTTAAGTCAAACCCACTTTGGGGGAGACCTTTACATGTACCAGTCATTTCCTCAATCGTTTCCATCTTCTTTTGTTGATCCTATTTCCATTCAGTCTCCCATTCATTTTCGAGGATATACACTTGGTCAAACTACCATGTCTGAACCAACATCTTCGGTTGGATCTGTTGTTCCAATTACATAAGCTCCTACCCTCTCTACTCCATCGATGTTCACAACATCACCAGAGTCATATTTGTGTGGTGGCCCATTGGTCCCAATAGGTTAAAAATCACTATCTAGCACTTTGTCTGGTGCACCTTCATGTTCATGGTATTTCCTATAGTTAGTACTGAACGACTTGATTCATTAAATCCATCATTAGAGCAATATCAAGCCAGTCATTATGGGTCAATGCCTTTATCAATTGGACTCCTAGCATTTGGTGAACAATATTTTCCATCTTATTATCCTCCTTATGCTAGGGGGCAACCTTTGGTTACCCAATATGAGAGTACTCAGTCACATTGTGGTCAGACTAATGTTGATTTAAATGTTTTTCAATGGCAGCCCACTCTGCCTATCCAACCACAAACGGTTGTCCAATCGTATCAACCAATTCAACCTATTACACCCACTTCAATACCACTTGTTAATACATCTATACCCCTATTACAACATCAAAATCTTGTTCATCAACCTTATCAAGCGAGTTCTTCAACTCAATATCATCAAATGTTGGGTCCACAAACTCAAAATCCTTTGGTTAATTTACAACAACCTGTATCAGGGATCATTTATTCACAAGATGGTCCACCATTTTATGGGGTGTCACAAACACAATTTGGTTATACATATCAACTGAATCCAACTTATACAAATTTGGGTTATAATCTTGGTGGATAGACCCCTTGGCAGCCACAGGCACAAATCCTGCAAACTTCATTTCAACAAGTAACATATCCAGGTTTTGGTCAACAATATTCTCAAGAGTTTTCCATGCAAAACAACCCCTATCTGGTTTACGAGCAACAAATCCCATATGCCGGTGCTCAAAGACCTGTTGCCCAAGCAATTCCATCTTACCCTGGCTATGCTCAACCTGAACTTAATAGATAATTTCCTTTTGTTGCAACCTTGGAATTACCAGATATAAATTGGTTAACTAATGATCCTATCAATTATGATCCTTGGTGGCCAGTGATACCAAATAAATTACCCTCCGACATTCCTAAATTCAATGGAAACCCTGGAGAAGACCCATCAACTCATGTTATGACTTATCATTTATGGTGTTAATCAAATTCCCTGAACGATGATTCTGTTTGATTACGTCTTTTTCAGAGAATGCTCATAGGTCCGACAGCTAAATGGTACATTGAATTACCAAGAGCTTCATTCGACAATTTCAATATTTTGGCTATTGTATTTTTGACCCATTTCCAGTTACCGATCAAATACAAAACTGGAACAGAACTCTTGACCAACTTCAAACAGAGCAATGCTACTCACATTTCAGATCATATTCATGAGTGGCGTCGTCGTCCCCGAATGGTTAAGACTTTTGTTCCCGATCAACTCCTTGCTGAATGGTTCATCAAATCCTTGTTACCATCTATAACAGAGGATGTGGCTAAAGGTGGCGTCATCACAGAAGAGAAATTCATCGCTCGTGCCTAGTATTTAGACTTGATTTATGCTTAGTCTGGCACGCTCTATGAGAAAATACCAAATGTTTCGTGATCTAATTTCAATGTTCCTCCTAAAATAAAGGACTCTCATGCCAGAGACGACTTGATAGGAATTGTAAATACACAGAACACTACTGCATCTGATCCTGCTCCTACTTCTGAAATCAACGTCTTCTCATTTGACAAAGGCAAAAGTGATAAGCAACCAGGAAGTAAGAAAAAGGGGAAATCAAGGAAAAAGAAACTTCTAACCCACAGGAACGATCATCTGATCAACCGTCAAGACCATGGAAACCTCATTATCCATGCATAATCTGTAATGAGGAACACTTTGTTAGGGATTTTCCTCACCGTGCTGAAGTCTCAAAAATCATCAAGACTTATAATGCATCAGCCGTGTTGACAGACCCATTTCCAAATCCAGACACAAATTTGGTTGCTACGGATCCAACTCCTAGTTCCCAAGTATTAATGTTATCCAGTACAAAACCTTAATAAGATATTTTGGTGTCGACGTGGAATAAAGACTATGGTAGTTTGACTAATCAACCTACTACCTCAACAACAAATCCATCTAATGAATCGGTACCACCTCCTGTTATTCCTGAATTGACGATTAAGCCACCGAAGGGAGTAATTCATAAATCGACATATAATCCTCAAGCAAGAGCTGCACAAAATTATAATATAGTTGAAGATTTGGCTCAATCCCCTTCAGCTATGTCTGCTCTTGAGGTATTACAAAATTTTCCCTCCCAGAAGCAGGCTATATTGTCAGCCATTGGTGGAATTGATCCGACTGATTCTAATCTTGTCGTCTTTAATCATAAGGGCTATGTACCACAGCTACCAGCAGAATTTGCATTCTCCATCCAAGTAAATGTTCTCAATAACCTTTTTCATCGCACTATTATTGATGAGGGAGCATCTACGTGCATTATGTCTCTAAACTGTTGGAAGTCACTTGGCTCACCACGATTATCGCAATCATCAACGATGTTGAAGGCTTTTGATGGAAGAACATATAAACCTTGTGGTATTATTAATAACCTGCAAGTTGAATTAGGGGGAAAAAAAGTAAGTATTGATGTTGAGGTTTTTGACGGACCCCTTGATTATAATATTTTACTCGGAAGACCATGGGTATATGCGATGACTGCAATTCTTTCAACATATTTTAGAATGGTTTCCTTTCCTCATAAAGGTACTATTACAGTCATTAATCAATTATCCTTTTTTTCCTCTGCTTCACAGGTAATTGGAAGAGTTTCGTATGTTCACTTACCCCAACTAGAAATCCAGAACATTGGTGTAGGACTCTTAAAGGATTCCACTCTTACGGGAACCTTTGCATTACCTCCGCCCGTGACGTCAGTAGAAATTGCAAGCATAGAGACCTGCTACATAATCTCTTCCACGCCATTTGGCTTAGGGAAGAGTACGGGTGTTTCTGATATTTCTATGTTGGATGATGTTTTACCACTTAGCCCCATTGAGATTCAATAGAAATCAATCTATTCGGCTTGGGTGGAAAATCCGAAATCAGCATCGCCGAGTGTTTGGGTTGATCGTTCATTAGATTTTGGTACTCCATCTGCTCCATTTTCCTCAAAATTTTTGACAGATGAAAATATTTTGGAAGCTATGATGGCAGAAGGAGAACCATGGGAAGATTATCATCATTGTTCCCATCTTCCTGATTATGAAGGAAATAATCTTAGTGAACTATATCACCCATCCATTCAAAATTTCTTTTCGAATTCTTTTTCGATTAATGCAATTGAATATGAGTGAAATTTATCAAATATTGAAGAAACGATTTCTATCGATATTTTGACTAAACCTGGCATTGTAGAAAATATTCATGTTGGTGTATCTTGTTCTCCATCAGAACTTGATTCATATCGCTCTCTTTTTCGTGAATTTTGTGATGTATTCGCTTGGTCTTAGGAGGAAATGCTAGGCATAGATACTAGTATAGTTGAACACACTATTAATATGTATCCTGATGTCAAACTGGTGCGTCAATGGATTTTTCCTATTCATCTGAAGAAAGCCACTACCATCAAAACAGAAGTTGAAAAAATTTTGCGTGCTGGTTTCATTTACCCTGTTCCGCTAACTGAGTGGGTTTCCAATATCATTCCTGTTATGAAAAAACAAGGAACCATTAGAGTGTGTGTCGATTATCGGGATGTTAATCAGGCTTGTCCAAAAGACAACTATCCTACACCCTTTATCGACCAGATTATTGACGACTGTGCTGGATGTGAAATATTTTCTTTCATGGATGGATTTTCCGACTACAATCAAATCAATATCCGCCCAGATGACCAACATAAGACAACATTCACCTGTCCCTGGGGCACATTCGCATACCGGAAACTCCCGTTTGGTTTAAAGAACACTGGGGCAACTTTTCAGAGAGTAATGGATTATGCTTTCAATGAAATCAAGCATATTGTTCAACCATATCTGGATGATTTACCAGTGCATTCACGAAATCGAACTAATCACCCGATGCATTTGAGAGCCATTTTCTTACGCTGCCGACACTACAAGATACACCTCAATCTGCACAAATGTGTGTTTTGTGTTGGTTCTGGTCGATTGCTCGAATTCGTATTCTCAAAAGAAGGAATTCGAATAGACCCACTGAAGGTACAGGCCATTCTTGATTTGCCTGCACCCTCAAACTTACTTCATATACAGAAACTTCAAGGAAAGGCTAACTTCTTGAGAAGGTTCATTCTAAACTACGCCAAAATGGCTAAAGGATTTACTCAATTATTGAAAAAGGGGGTTCCCTTCCATTGAGACCAAGTTGTGCAAGCTTCTTTTGATGCTATTAAGGACCATCTTGTCCGAGCGTCATTAATGTATCCTCCAAATTATTCAAATTATTATTTCCTATATATCGTCGCAACTAAAATGACCATCGCTATGGTTTTGGTCCAAGTAGAAGATGGAATTGAACATCTGATCTATTATTTGAGTCGTAATCTCAATGATAGGGAAGTTAAGTACTCGTACGTAGAAAATCTTGTCTTGGCAGCTATTCAAGCTGTCCAAAGATTTCGTCATTGTATCCTGCTCCGAAAACAAAAATAGTTTCAGATTGCAACCCCATGACTTACATCTTATCACGTCAATTGTTGGGGGGAAAATATTAAAAATGGATTGTCATTTTGTAGGAATTTAATTTGGAATTCATCAAATCCAAGTCAAAGAAATATTTAGTTTTGGTTGAGCTTCTCTATGACCTTCCCTGTGATAGTACTGCAACTACGTCGGAACCATCTATTCCAGACGAGTCTCTATTTCTGATCGAATCATCTGATCCTTGGTATGGGGATTTCATCATTTATCTCCAAACCCAAAATTTTTGACCTAATACCTCTTGCTCTGATCAGCGACGTATTCGATACCAAGAAAAATATTATCTGATCGTCGGCGATACACTTTATCGTCGTGGTGTCGATACCATTTTAAGGAGGTGCCTCACTCATGAGGAGGCCAAAAAAGTGTTAAATGATTGTCATGCTGGGGCTTGTGGTGGACATTTATCTGGTTATGCTACCGCACAGAAGATACTCCATGCCGGTTACTTTTGGTTAACTATTTTTCGAGATTATATCCTCGCAGTCAGAATTTGTCATGCATGTCAGATTTATGACCATAAAATCCACAAACCGCCAGTGCAAATGCATCCTGTTGTCTCTGCTGGACCATTTACAAAATGGGGTATCGATTTCATGACCTGTAACCCTCCTTCATCAGGGGGGCATGGTTATATTATTGTCGCAGTCGACTATTTTACCAAATGGGCCGAAGCGATGCCTACATTCAACAACACAGGATCAACAACTGCATTGTTTTTCTTCAACCATGTTATTTCTTGGTTTGGGGTCCCACAGGCTATAGTTATGGATCATGGGAAGCATTTTTGCAACCATATGATGTCTGAATTGACAGCCAATTTAGGATTTTCGCATGATAATTCTACTCCTTATTATCCACAATCGAATGGACAAGTTGAGGCTATTAACAAAATTCTTAAACGAATGCTTCAACGAATGATAGGAGTCCGTAAAAGGAACTGGCACTTGATCCTGTACTCCACCTTGTGGGAGTATCGAACCTCGGTGAGAAACACAACCAGATTTACTCCTTTTCAATTGGTGTATGGTCTGGAAGCTATCTTACCAATCCAATGTGAAATATCATCGTTAAAACTCGTGATAGACTTGTTACCTGACACCTCTGAAGAAGAAGCACGTCTCCTTAACCTCATCCATCTAGATGAAATGCGTCATGAAGCCAAATTGGCCAATGAAGCACATAAGAGACGTATAAAGGCGCAATACGACAAAAATGTTCAGCCTCGCATATACTCAGAGGGTGACTTGGTCCTTCTTTATGACCAGGAAGCTAATAAAATAGGTACAAGGAAATTCGAGCCATTATGGCATGGCCCCTACATTGTCAAAAGAGTTCTTGCTAAAGGCGCCTACGAGTTAGTTGATTACGATGGGATTCCATTGGCACAGCCAAGAAATGGGTTGTCTCTTAAACGTTACTATGCTTAATCATGAGCATGGTAATTTTTTGTATTATATTGTTTATATGCTATTGATTTGCATTCACTATCTTAATTTGTTTTTTTAGATTTTTCTTGACGTTAGTAATCCGCTTTACATTTTATGGTAGATTTCTGAATATTCGGAACCATTTGTTGGATATGTTAATGGTGCTAGTCGTAGTACGCTGAATATATCCTCTGCAGCGTGGGCCATTTTCGCTCCGAACGGCGAGTTAGTGAGTTTTCAAGGGATTTGTATTGGTATATCGACGAACAATATCGCTGAGTATAGCGCGTTGATTGAACTTCTCTCTAATGCCATTTAATTTGGTATTAACTACATAATCATCAGTTTAGACTCTCAACTTGTGGTACTACAACTTACCAGTATTTATACTATTAGAAATACAACACTTCTTAGATTTTTCCTTAGAGTTCGACTTTTGGAGAGACATTTTGATTTAATTCAATATCAACACATTTCTAGAAATCTGAAAAATTTAACTGATTCATTAGCTAATCAAGTTTTAGATAGACATTTGCAACATAAGTAAAGAAAACATTCACATCATTGAATAGGATTGCATATTAAACATAGGAAAAACTCTGAAAACATATAGATAGATAGTTATATGTTTTTTACAAAAATTTTGCCCAAGACACATTGGTCATCTGACCTCAAAATGTATGCAAAAATTCATAAGTAAACTAGTGGTTCTCATGATAGCACACTATAGATCTAGCAATCCTACGGAGAAACCACATCCAATGGTTAGGAACCCCAATTGTGTGTCACTGTAGTCGCATGGAAAGCTCTTCGATCTGGCAATCTGGAATCTTGAAGGTCAACCCCTCTATGTGCTGCTAGAGCTCAGCAAGAGTCTCATCCATATCAAGGTCTTGAAGGACTGCTCTCCCAACAGCCCTCTCTGTTGGTGCATCCGCTTTGTGCTCTGGTTCTTCTACTGGTTGAATGTGACTGATATCTGCATTACATTAAAACATTTTGTTTAGTCTTGGAAAGAAATAAAAACACAAAAACATTTGTACAAACCTTATAAAAATAAAAAAACATGCTCAAATCAATCTTACCTATTGCACCCCACTGAGCAACTTCTGGTAAAACTAGATCTGGATCTCCTCAGAAGTAGATGCTTGCATATGCATACTCATCGATGGCGACGATATGTCACCTAAAATAGGCGAAGAATGCAGTCGATAACATAGCAGTTGATTAGCTTGAATGCTGACCCATGAGTTCTACCCATCTCTGCATTCGAGGATCTCTAGGACTGGATATATCCAATGTTACATGTTGTGGTTGCATCAGTGGAATCTGTTCCAAGGCGAAGGAAATGAGAATGGAACCATAACTGAAATTTTTCTTCCTTCCTCCCTTTACTTTATTTAGTTGTTCCTTTATCTGAGATAGAACAGCTTTAGACCAGTTGAAAATTGTTGGCTCTAAGCATTCCAACGCATACTACATATATGATATGTTCGCTACATGGAGTGTAATGGTGCCAGCTAGTTTAGTGATCGTGAATAGGATGTTTCTCAAAGGCAAATCCATGACATCACGGATGTTTATTTTTTCATCTTTTCTAGGTTCTGACCCCGGATAGAAATACTGCATAACATAATCCCTCACTGTTTCTCCTCCAATGGTAGATCCTGTGAGTGCAACGGGCAAACCTTTCCTCGACAAACCTGTGAGAAAATACACATCCTCTACTGTTATGGACAGCACTTGATTTTTTATGTGAAATGCCTCTATCACTGGATCCCATGCTCGAACAAGGAACTCCAAGAGTTCTACATGTTTTCTCATTCCTGACAATCATATGTTACAGTACCCGGATCATTCAAGGAAATAATATCTTGTTCTTCATGTTCTCTTTCTCTCCATGTAATCGTCATTATTATCCAATGGAAACCTGAAAATCAACCACAAGATCCATTAGATACCTTACATTATAGAAAACTAGGCAAATTTTGAGCACATATTGAAAATAAAAAACTTGAACTGTGCCCAACGCACTCCCTAGGTTGAGACAGTGCATTGCATATGCAGGTACCCTTCACTATACTTTCTATGCAATGCAGGTTTCAATGTACAAGGGTGCGTTGCCCTCATTTTGGGAAAAATTTACCCTAGGGGCCTCAAAACCCTAAAAATTTGTAAAGAATGGAAATGAAATGACTACTGAAAGAAAGAGGAGTTTTTTATTACTAACTTGGATCAGACGGCGATGAAATCTGCCCACTGAAACGACCGCAATCAACGATTGAAGTTCGAGGGAAAAATCAGGTTCAGAGCTCAAAAATAAAAATGGTAACTATGGAATTGTAAAAATGAATAGTGAAACTACTTTATATAGTCATTTAATTACTTGCAAGTTAAATTTATTGCTATGACTATAGTTTTATTATGTTTTTATCATGAAGAAGGTATTTTTAATCCATTTGATGTTGTTCTGAACAGGAAATACAACTGACGAACAGGTTAGTCGTGCAAATTTATTTCAAGAAGGACTTGACCACAAAGCATGATTTTTCTCCTTATTTTTCAAGCTTTGATAAAAACAAAAAAGGATTTGAAGCGCACTTTTATCTCTTTTTCGAGCTTCGATAACAGCGAAAAAGGAACCCCTGGAGTCTTCTTTCAGCGCTTTTCAGACTCCGATAATGTGAAAATATTGTCGAGCACTTGTCATTTCAAGCTCTTTAAAGTAAATGATTGATATCTACTCAGTATAAGTTTAACCCTTTTCCAGACTGATATGGATTATTTACGAAAAAGGAATACCTTGGTTAAACATGACCAAAGAGGTTCTTTCAGATATCATTTTACACTTTTTCGAATCTGAGAGACAAATCTACGAAAAATTACTTTTGAAGTCCTCTTTCGTCCTCTTTTTCAGACTCTCTAAACATGAAAAAGGATCGGGCTATCACTATAGTTAAGCTCGTTAAAACATAAAATAGCGACGAGCTTGTTGATCATGGCAAGAATCAAGTTTCATTCATCACTAGACTCGTTAAATTATTAAATAGCGATACTTAATTCTTTATTCTCCCGAAGTGTTGAATTATAAATCAAGCAAATGTTATCCTCCTCAAGCTTGTTAAAAAATAAAGAGGTATTGGTCAACAAATGACCGGGGAAAATTTGGGAAAAGCAAGCAAAGTTTCTTTTTGGTAGCAAGTAGCTCTTGAACATGACACTTCTTTCACTCCATGTCCGTGACTGTTTGGGTTGGGTAATCATCTTGACAGTTCATTCACACTTATGGTTCATCATACCTTCACTTCGGTTTTGGGTCAATGTTGCCAACTCATCACAGTGTCGCTGATATGTTCATGAGAATTCATCCAGTGATTTAGAACTCATCCATCTGCAATACTCATAAACCTTCATTTTCATGACTGTCATCCCTGACAATTGCTATATCAAGTCATACCCTTGTCTCTAAAATCAGTAACTCCAGTTTTGCAATAAGGTGACTTCCTGTCGACTAAAAATTAATATCCAGGAAGTTCACTTAGAAAAATCATATTCCAATACCATGAGGCTTGTTACAGCATCGACAAGATCCTCGCTTCTGGACTTTTGACTTAAATATTTTTTTTGGCGTTCGACATCAAATCATCTATTCACACCTTACGAAATGTACTGCAATACCTTGAGGGCCATTTTCATTAATGGTAGTTCTCTTGCATTTGCTAACAACTTTCATTATTGGCTAGTAATCAAACGATGTCTTTCCATGTTCGACGACAAATCATATATTCACATGGCTAGACTTGTACTTGAATGATCGAGTGAATGAGATAAGAAGACCCCAGATCTAGTTTCAGCGATCCGGGCTGTGATTTCAGGATTGTTGTACACATCATCGATATGGTGACCTTACATACATATTCTCATCCAAACATGGGCCTATATCTATAGGCGATGTCTACATCTGGGAAACATTCCAATGTAGACGACTTTCTGAATTATGTACATGTTATTAGATTGTTTTATGTGTTGACTATGGGAATGCCTACCCTCAGCAATTATGATCAATAGAGGATTTATCATGATGTAATGTATTGTAATATTGATTTAGGTGACCATTATGCTTTGTTTCCAGTCTCATCACAGTGTAAAGAATCTCAATCAAATGTTCTTATTATTTGGATCTCATGCTCAATTGTTATAGGTCAATTTGGGCACCATTCCCAATGACCTGGTTAACTGGGAAACATCTCCAGGACCGATGATCAAAGGGCCTATCATTCCCTAAGATAGGAAAAATTCATGAATCGAACAAGATTTTCATCAAAGCAGGGTTTTCTCATGGTTTGAAGCTTATTATTAAACATGTGGGAGCTCACCAACGCAGGCTCTAAGGGGCCTAAGTGAATTTCATATGCAGGTATCCCCATTCAAGGCTTCTCTACAAAGCACTTCCCGACATTCAAAGGTGCATTGGTCAGATTGGGAGCGAAATTCTCATTGTTCCGGAATCTCCACTTGGCCAGTGTCTTCTAGAAGGGTTCACATGTTTCATGCTTCGGATCCAAGTGTTCAATTGACATCTACATGAATGGAAACATTTCTTGCCTATTTTTGGAATGAAATTTATTGCAAAACAACCTACAGTTCATCTATAAATTGAAAACAAAGCTAAGTGTTCAAGGAGGAAGAATTTGAGTCGAGAAATGCTGGAGAATTTTCAATAGAGAGTTTGATTTATGGAGCTGCTGGTGGAGAGATTTATGCTGTGATGAGACTAAGGAAATCTGCTGGAAGGTCACTAGGTTGTAACCTCTCCTTCTATCATCAATAAAGAGTACTTCTTGTTTTTCCCTACATGCATCCATGTTTACTTTGATTTTCCATGTTGTAGAATCTTAGTTGATGAATGTAGTTTATGCTTAGCTGATTTGGCTAATTAACTTGAATAGATATCTAGATTATTGTATATTATGTTTTCTCAGTGCTCTTTCTTGTAGGAAGCATTCAGCTATTTGAAACCGCTTGAAGTTGAGGCTGTAGTGGAAGCGACAGAAAGGAGTCATTTGGAAGCGACTGAAACAAGTAAGCATCTAATCCTCTCTGTATATCTGTTCTGAGTTAGGAAAAAGGGCAGTGCAGTCTTTCACCTGTTGTTCTAGACTACACACTGGTCTAGGGAAGCATAGTTTATCCATAGATTACAATTCTGGCCCAACAATCCCGAAGTGAAAACTTACTGAAAACGAAATCAGTTCCTTTTTACTAATAAGCATTAAACCTATTTTTTTATTTTTCACTTTGAATGATCAAATGAAAAATAATGAAATCAATGAACTAAAGTAGAGAAAAAATAACCAAATGAACAAATAATCACAAATGAAAACTCCTTTTCACTTTTCTCTTTCTAGAATGGAAAACAAACTGTTTCAAAAGTAATTGAATGAAAATTACTTTCGCTTTTCTTTCAAACTGAAGAAAAAAAAAACCAATTAAAAATCTTGAAATGAAAATGACTTTCAATTTACTCTTTCGAAATGGGAAATCAAATCAAACACACACTCTCAATCTTGGAAATCAAACAGCTGTGATCTATGTTTGACAATTAATCAAAGGTGATTCCAAAGTGCAAGGGTGATTCAATGCAAAAGAAAACAACCTCACAAACACAAGGCAAAAGTAATGTGAAATGGTGTTTGGAATGCATCACGCAGAACTTTGAGATGGAGCCAACAGATTTATGATGACACACAAAAGTGACAAGTGAAGGAAAATAGACCTAGAGACCCTAGAAGATGATTTAATCTTCACTCAAGCACAAGCAAGGTCAAAGAGATAAATCAATCACTCAAACAAAGAAATCAAGCTAAACACAGTGATGTCAGATCATATCAGAATTGAAAGACACTTAAGAGGCCAAGACACACTAGAAATTAAAGAGGTAAACCCTAAATTTTTCTTAAAATTTGGGATCAATGCATCTGTGAGAGGCATACTAGTGTTTAAATGCATATCGACGTGACTATTTTGTAGAAAACAATGTTGTCAGTGCTTCTGTAAGAGCAGAAAGAGCATTGAGTGAGAAATAAAAGGAAAAATAAAAATAATTCCAACACCCAAACCAGACTTGGAGCCCTAAAGAAAAGATCAAATCCTATTCAAACCTATAGAGACCTAAAAAAAATCATATCTCAAATATCGATCAAACTGTTAAAAAACAAAACTGGAAAAGGGAAGGCTAAGAGGCTATAGCTATCCAATGGAGTCACCAATTTTTTTGTGAAGACAATCCCCTTTGCGAACAAGGGAAATCTCTCTAGCCCTAGATTGGTTCTAGAAATGCATGAGACTATCTAATGTACCCTTTCCTAGTTTATATTGAAAACGTAAGAGGAAGAAGAAGAACCTACCTCTTCTTGATGTTATCGTTCAATCTGTTAATGAAGACCTTGAACCGTGATCGTTCAGGCTCACTCCTTGTTTCTTGTGATGTTCAAATAAATGTAGGATATCAAGAGACAACAACAAGAATAAAAAAAAACATAGCATACATTGAATACAAAATACGTAACAGATCAAGGAGCATTAGGATACTTTTATAGATATCTAATCAAATATGGAAAGTGAGACACTAGATTTATTATTGATAATATAAAAGAGGAAGCTTACAATCATGACCTTGATTTCGAGGCCTCCCTTTGGTGATGTCCAAGTCCAAACCGAGGCTCTTCAAGAAATCCCTCTCCCGAATGGAAATTTAGGCATTATCACAGTATATGGTTACAAAGGATTAATGATTAGACCCGCCCAACAATGACCAACCAGTATCAGAGGGATGGGATTCAATTTATAGGAAGGGAGAGGGAGTTAGGAGTCCATAAAATAATTAGGAATGCACAGTTCTCAAGGGAAAATCCCCTATTGATAAGATTAAGAGCTCCAAATGAGATAGCTCGACCATATCTCCACCGAACAATATCCAACTTGTCGTTCTGGAAGCTTCTAGTGCATGAAGCTTCTCCTCCATTTGAAGAAATACTACCAGAAAGGGATCATCATGATTTTTCCTTTCAAAATTGCACTGGCGGCATGAGGTCAAAGTACTGCAACCTACCATTAGCACAAGCACACAATTGGCTAAGTGTGCTGACCCATAAATTTAGGGTTTGAGCTAGGATTCTTCATAAATTCTTCAAGGAAGTTTTATTTTAGCCTTCAAAGGATATCTTGATGTAATATCTATGGTGGATATACTTCACATTATTCATCACAGGGAACTTCATGATTAGGGACGGGAAGTGAACGGGGTGAGCAATTACTGTGTAACAATCATGATGGTCCATATTATGAACATGACTTCCTATAACATAATGTTAGACAATGTATGGATGAATATTTATGAAAAATTGTACCCAATATTTTTTTCTTAAAATACTATATGATTTGAAGAAACTCAACTAAGTAGACTTTTAAACATGCTACTATCATATGCTTTTATCCATGATGCCATACTAAATCAAGATGCATGATCTTTAGGGATCTTCTAGCCTTTTTTCCTTTCCAAGACACCCTGTAGAACCTACTACAATATCAAGCCTGAGGTGACCCTAGAATTCTTAGGGTACTCGCTTGTGTGAGAACTAGATACTGAGATTCCATACCTTCTCATTCTCTCTAGGGCTTCCTCCTCATTTGATATCCTTCTCTCTTTCTTATAGGACTCTCACATTCCTTCTCTATTCAAATCGAAACCATGAAGATACTTGATTGATGTATGTGTCAACATGTCATAATGAAATTTAATGTGTCATAATGAACTTTCAAGATATCATAATATTTACAAGCAAGTATTTCACTGGCTAAAATTTACCTCTTATGTAAAAAATGGAAATTTGTATTGATCTAAAATGTTTCATCAAATTAAAATATTTGAGTGTTTATAGTTGAGGATGGTGTAAAAAAATTACAAATTACACTTATTTTATCAACTAGGTGACAAGGGGAAGGCATGATCCTCAGAGAAGTCCATAGATTCTCCCGAGGAAGTTCTCAATGAAGAAGATTTTTTATGTCAACCAATCTGATCCAAACAATAAGGAAGTTTCAAATAAAATTAAACAACAAACTCAATTCTTTAATTATGATTCAGCCACAAAAAGAAGAGATAAGAGGCCAAATAAAAACCTCGATGGGCCAAATTAATAACTATGAAGTAAGAATCTAATTTAATTTTCCCATTTATTTATTTATGGTTTTAATTATTTATGATTTTGATTATATCTGTAATATCCCAAAAGGGAGAATTCAGTAATACACAAACAAAATATTTGAAACAACAATTATGTACACATAAGTTATGAACAAAACATAGATACACAGAATAGGTGAGCCATTTTATTATGTGGAGATGAATAATAGATACAACAATGCATAAAATAGAAGTGCTCAAGCCAAAGATAATGACCTATAATGACCTTGAAATCATGCCAAAGTAGGCACTGCGTAACTGGAGCCGTTGGAAGCTGCATACTACGTTGTCCCTTCAGCTGATGATGATCTTACAACTGCTGGATGAAAGGGAAAATGTAGATCTACGGTGCTATGTAGCTCTAATGATGCCAATATTACAGATCTGGGCACTATGATGGAAACCCAAGATAACCCAAAAAGGAAATCTAGATCTAAGAAGATAAAAAATTTACCCTCCTAGTGTTTCATCCCTTGACTGTTGAGTTATGCAGATATGAAGCATAAATTGATGTAATATTACTGCAATGTGTTATAGATCAGATCTATGCTTTGAGGGTTGATCCATCTTTCATATCTCCAATTTGGAAGCTTGAGATCTAGCTTCTTCATCCTCCTCTCAAGATGACAATTGTTGCATACACAACAGCTAGAAAAATTATGTTGCCTTGGAGGGAGAGGTTGATGCCTGCTGCAAAATATGTATAATAAGCTCAATAATGATGGAAATAATAAGGACAAAGTGAGGGGAATATCCCTCATGGGATTTCCAACTGAAGTACTAGAAACTTCCCTCCTCCAATGGATCTACAGGACTAGACTACGCAATCCTTGATGGGACTGCTAATACATGGAGGTGTGATATGTTTGACATGATGCCTCATACAGATATGGGGTGGTAGAAGGCTGATCTTGAAGCTCAAGGTTATAGGATGAATCTTTCACCAGTTCCTCAACTGAAATACTGAAGGACAACCTCGTCCTCTCAAACCTTGATGTGGTATTTTTGAAGATGTATGGACTGCAAAAAGTAGGAAACATGTGGCACCAATGCCTGATGATGAATGGTAGCTCATAATAACCTTCCTAGAGTAGGCACTCTAATTCCACCATGGGTAAGCATGGGATTCCCTCTCGGAACACCCTATGCTAAACAGCACTACAGACTTAGCTAAATAGCTTAAGCGTGCTTTGGAATGTCCAATGACAATTCCATATCTAAACAGATCTGAAATCAATAATATGAAGCCTGCCTCCAATGTTTCCTTCATCTTCATTATATAGATTATGAGCCTTCCCATGCCTTGGCCCACCTCAAAATTGTGTTGCACATGTGGACATAAGTCTCCAGGTTGACTGCGTTGTCTCTCCATGATCTCCATGATCTCTGCATTTAATGTTCACCCTCTCCATCATGTGTGCAATAATGCACCACTTCCTCCATCATCTCATCATTTATTGCTCTATGATCTTACTTTGATTCCCCCTAGACCTTATTTGACTCCTTCATCTCTCCATGTTCTTTCTTATTAATGATGTTTGATCTCCACTCTTAATTCATTAATAAGCTTCTCCACTATTCCATGATGTAGGTCTAACAACTATTTAACCATGTTCACACTCTTAGGAGTGGATTTATTAATATTAAGGGGTTATGGGTCCCTCCACCCATTTATTTTCTTAGTTAAGAAAAATAAGTAAGAACTCTAATATTCCAATAAACAGATGTAAAATTTGGCATATTACAATCCTCCCTACCAAAATGTTTATTTTCCTCATGAAACTGCAAAAATTAGATGCTCCAGCCATCCATCTCCTTCCAAATGGCATCCTCACAAGGAAGGCCTCCCCTTTTGCTACAATATTTTTTGCATGCCCATCTCTAAAGCTGCCTCTCTAGAATGTCTAGAGTGACCTCCAACTATGTAGTTAGATGCCCCTCATATTCAATGAAGTTCCAAGTGACAAACACATGTTGTCCAAGATCATCATCAATACATGAGATACATGAAATTAAGTGGTTCCTCCCACAAAAGGAAATCCCCAATTCACAAAATTCTCCATCCCATGCTTCATGAAGTAGACTATGTCTCTCCATTCTTTCATCTTTAGCCCTGTTGTCCTTGTTGGATCCAAGCATCATCCCAACATTGTGCAAAATAAGAAGTAGAGACATATACATGAAATATGTCAAACCATATTCTCCCAATAGAAGCCATTGTAGCAAAGTTTCTTGCTGCCACACAATACCATCATCATACCAAGTGGGTTGGCCATATTATCTCAAGAGGAGCCAATGCAGAAATGCATCTTTCTGCCCCACCTAATTATCATTATACCAAGTATTGTGTCCATACTCTCCCAATAAGAGCCATAAGAGGAATGCCTCTTGCTACCATCCTCCAACATTATGATTCAAAGTAGGGGAGTATGTCAAGCCAAACTCTCCCAAGAGTAAACATAGCAACAAGATCTCTTGCTTCCTCTTCACATCATCATGTGAATCATGGAGTAAAAACATAATGATTGACATGTGGAATGTCATATCAGACTAATAAAAACAAACTCCATCATTACACATCATTAGAGTGCTATGCCATATTTCAAACAATACAAAACACATAAACATGGGAGATGTCATGTGATGGCCAAACTCTTTCAACAACAACCGAAGTAACCATTCCTTCTTCTATTGAATTCTATCATTGATATGAAAGGCATGAGTAAAGGAAATGTGAACCATTGGGTAGTAACCATACTCACCCAAGAGCAGCCATCACAACCATGCCTCCTACTTCATTACATCAGTGTTGTGCAAGGCATGGATCATGGAAATGTGTGATGTTGGGTAGTAACCATACTCACCCAAGAGAAACCAGCGCAACCAAGCTTCTTGTTGGCCTATATCATAGCTCTTCAAGTGGCCTTGCAACCTCTTTCTCCATATCAACATCCATTCATCCCAATGTGGGTGATGGATCTCATTTTGCATAAACTTGGTGTCCTCCCATTGTAGGACACCAACCTCCTCAAACTGTTGAAGATCTTTGCACTCCATGATATTTTGAAGTGTACCTCCCATGAGATCCTCTCATCATTGGCCCTCCAATACCCATAAGTTTTTATATATGATGTAGGTATAATTTTCTCTTTGAGCTGTGAGATGCTCATTGAGAAGGTGTCATCTTGAAAAGAGAAAAGATTGCCCATATCAAGATGTCCACCATCTGTCATGTGACTCTCCAATGCTTCATGATTGAAGCTGCCATTGGAATGCTCCAACAATGGATGGGTCCTCTTCTCATCACTATTGTTCATTGATAGTGTTGCTGATATCCAGGATGATGTATTGGCTATGTCATGGCAAGGCACAATGTTGAACTCATAGCTCGGCATTGTACATAGGGTTATTCTCATCCCATCTTCTGAAACTCCACACTTTAGCTCAAAGGGTTGAGTGTGCTCAACAATAACAAACTGGGATAGCTCTTCATATTTTCCTTGATTAGATCGATGGTCCTCTACACAGTGATAGTTTTCCACTTCATATCAACATGTTTCTCTAATCCTTCATTATGCAATGGCCTTGATGGCATGTCCCCACAAGCTTCAATAAGAGGTACTGAAACAATATGGGATGGAAATTATTGCAAACCTTGGACCAACTGATATTTGGGTACATCTTGCAAGACCACAAGAGTTCCTCCAACTGGGGCAATGGTTTCTCCAAATACTGGTAAGAGTGATGGTTGTTCTTCTATCGATGTACCAACACTGGAATCTACCTCCTCTTCCTCATGCATCCCCCTAATCATGCATGGGACTCTATATATCAAGATCTTAAGACTACCTTGCAAAGATGCAAGTGCCTCTTCTCCTGATACAATTACTTATGTAGCTTGTGGTGAATGAAGTGACTCTTTGTCTAGAGTGACAAGAATGACATTCTCCCTTGGCTTCTTAGGAAATGTCCCTTTGTGAAATGTCTCTAGTTCTCTTTTATCAAACTCATTCCTTATCTTTTGAAAGAAGTCTGAATATTTATTCGACTTTTCATGCTCCATGTGGCCATACCACCATTCATTTGCCTCACCTTGAAGGTCAAGAGCTGCAATCTGAACAACCCCTTTCTCATCTACATGATGTAGCCTGAAGAATGCATCTAACTCTTTCCTCCAAGCCTTTGCAATGCTTGAGGAAGATCCATCAAATGTAGGAAAATATAATCTATTGTGCCTCTTCCTTATATTACTGATGTAAGATCTCCGTTCTTCCTTGAGTTGGAAAAACTTTTGGAGAGTTATATTCTCCTTGAATGCTCTAGACTGAGATTTGTACTCTTTGAGATAATCACTTAGAGTCTCATGAGTTTCAGGCTCCAAATAATTTCTTCTATCTCCATACCATTAATCTTCCTCTTCAAATAAGGTTGACACAGTGGATCTTTGAGGAGCTCTATGCTTCTCCAGTCTTCTTTGCTGCTGATAAGAAGTACTGGGACCTTCTTCATTCTGAATACTTCTAGAGGTTTCTCTTTTCCTTTCTCTCTTCATTTCATTGATATCCTTGGAGATATCCTTCATAGTTCTAAAGAGAGATGCAAAAAACTTAATCCCTCCATCATTTACAGATCTTTGTTATCTAATTTTCATGTGATTTCAAGAATGTCCACAAGCTGAGCCAAAGATCATTCTTTGATACCACTGTAATATCTCAAAAGGGAGAATGCAATAATACACAAACAAAATATTTCAAAAAACATATTATGTACACATAAGTTATGAAAAACATCGATACACAAAATAGGTGAGCCATTTTATTATGTGGAGATGAATAATAGATACAACAGTGCATAATATAGAAGCACTCAAGCCAAAGATAATCGCCTAGAATGACATTAAAATCATGCAAAAGCAGGCACTATGTAACTGGAGATGTTAGAAGTTGTATACTACGATGTCCCTTCAGCTTATGATGATCTTACAACTGCTGGCTGAAAGGGAAAGTTTAGATATATGATGCTCTGGAGCTCTGATGATGACAATATTGTAGATCTAGGCACTATGATCAAACCCAAGATAACCCAAAAAGGAAATACAAATCTAAGAAGATCAGAAATTCACCCTCCTAGGGTTTGATCCCCTAACTGTTGGGTTATGAATATCTGAAGCATAAACTGATGTAAGATGGCTTCAATGTGTTATATATCAGATATATGCTTTGGGGATTAATCCCTCTTTCATATCTCCAATCTAGAAGCTTGAGATCTAGCTTCTTCTTCCTCCTCTCAAGATGACAACTGCTGCATACACAACAGCTGGAAAAAATGTATTGTCTAGGAGGGAGAGGCTAATGCCTGCTGAAAAATATTTCTACTCAGCTCAAGAATAATGGAAATAATAAGGAAAAAGTGAGGGGAATATCCCTCACAGGATTTCCACCTAAAGTACTGGAAACTTCCCTCCTTCAACGAATCTACATTACTGGACTGCGAAATCCTTGATGGGATTGTTGTTGCATGGATGTGTGATATGCTTTCCCTAATTCCTGATACAAATATGAATTTTTGGAAGGTTGATCTTGAAGCTCAAGGTGATAGGATGAATCCTTCTCCGGTTCCTCAACTGAAATACTGAAGGACAACCTCCTCCTCTCAAAACTTGATGCATAAATGCGTTATTTCTGAAGATGTATGGGATACAGAAAGTAGGAAAAATGTGGCACCAGTGCTTGATGATGAATGGAAGCTTAGAATAACCTTCCCAGAGTAGGAACTCGAAGTCCCCCATGGGTAAGGGTGGGATTACCGCTCAGTAACACCCTATGCTAAACAGCACTGCAAACTTAGCTAAACAACCTAAGTGTGCTTTGGAATGTCCAATGACAATTCTATATCTATACAAATCTCAAATCAATAATACGAAGCCTACCTCCATTTTTTCCTTCATCTTCATTATATATATTATGAGCCTTCCCATGCCTTGACCCACCTCAAAACTTCCCTGCACATGTGGACATAGGTATCCATGTTGATTTTGTTGTCTTTCCATGATCTCCATGATCTCTGCATTTAATTTTCACCCTCTCCATCATGTGTGAACTAATTCATCACTTCCTCCATCATCTCATCATTTATTTCTCTATGATGTTACTTTGATTCACGCTAGACCTTATTTGACTCCTTCATATCTCCATGTTCTTTCTTATTAATGATGTTTGATCTCCACTATTCTATGATGTAGGTCTAACAAATAGTTAACCATTTTCACACTCTTAGGAGTGGATTTATTCATCTTAAGGGGTTATGGGTCCCTCCACCCATTTATTTACTTAGTTAAGCATAATAAGTAAGAACTCTAATATTCCAATAAACTTATGTAAAATCTGGAATATTACAATCCTCCCTGCCAAAATGTTGCTTGTCTTCAAGAAACTACAAAAAGTAGAGGATCCAGCCAGCTATCTCCTTCCAAATGGAATCCTCACAAGGAAGGCCTCCCCATTTGTTGCAATATGTTTTACATGCTCATCTCCAAATTTTACTCTCTAGAATGTCTAGAGTGACCTCCAACTATGTAGTGTATTTAGATGCCCCTCATATTCTATGAAGTTCCAAGTGACAAACACATGTTGTCCAACATCATCATCAATACATGAGATACATGAAATGAAGTGGTTCCTGCCACAAAAGGAATGCCACAATTCACAAAATTCTCCATCCCATGCTTCATGAAGTAGACTATGTCTCTCCTGCTTTCATCTTTAGCCCTATTGGCCTTGTTGGATCCAAGCATCATCCCAACGTTGTGAAAAATAATAATTAGAGACATATGGATAGACATGAAATATTTCAAACCATATTCTCCCAATAGAATTCATTGCAGCAAAGTTTCTTACTACCACACCATACCATCATCATACCAAGTGGGTTTTCCATATTCTCTCAAGAGGATCCAATGCATCAATGCATCTTGCTGCCCCTCCAAATTATCATTATACCAATTATGGTGTCCATACTCTTCCAATAAGAGCCATCGGAGGAATTCCTCTTGCTGCCATCCTCCAACATTACCATGAAAAGTAGGGGAATCTATCAAGCCAAACTCTCTCAAGAGTAACCATAGCAACAAGATCTCTTGTTGCCTCTTCACATCATCATATGAATCATCGATTAAAAACATAATGATTTACATGTCAAATGTCATATCAACACAATACAAGAAAACTCCATCATTACACATCATGAGAGTGTTATGCCATATTCCAAACAATACAAAACACATAAACATGGGAGATGTGATGTGATGGCCGGAATCTCTCAACAACAACCAAAGTAACCATGCCTTATCCTATTGCATTATTTCATTGATATGCAAGGCATGAGTAAAGGAAATGTGAAGCATTGGGTAGTATCCATGCTCACCCAAGAGTAGCCAGCACAACCATGCCTCCTCCTTCATTACATCAGAGTTGTGCAAGGCATGGATCATGGAAATGTGTGCTGTTGGGTAGTAACCACACTCACCTTAGAGCAACCAGCACAGCCAAGCTTCTTGCTAGCATGTATATAAGCTCTACAAGTGGCCTTGAAACCTCTTGCTCTACATCAACATCCACTCATCCCAATATGGGTGATGGATCTCATTCTGCATAAAATTGGTATCCTCCCATTTTAGGACACCAACCTGCTAAAACTGTTGAAGATATTTTCACTCCATGATATGTTGAAGTGCACCTCCCATGAGATCCTCTCATCATTGGCCCTCCAAAACCCATAAGGTTATGAATATACTATAGGTATAATTTTCTCTTTGAGCTGTGAGATTCTCATTGAGAAGGTGTCATATTGAAAATGGAAAATATTTCCCATCTCAAGATGTTTACCATCTATCATCTAACTCTCTAATGCTTCATGAGTGAAGCTGCCATTGGAATTCTCCAACAATGAATGGATCCTCTTCTCATAACTGTTGTTCATTAACAGTGCTATTGATATCCATGATGATGTATCTATTTTCTCATGGCAAGACACAATGCTAAACTCATAGCCCGACATTGTACATAGGATTATGCTCATCCCATCTTCTGAAACTCCACACTTCAACTCAAAGGGTTGAGTGTAGCTCAACAATGAAAAATTGGGATAGCTCTTCATATTTTCCTTGATTAGATCAAGGGTCCTTTGTGTAGTGATAAGTTGTTGCTTCATATCATCATGTTGCTCTAATCCTTGGTTATGAAATGGCCCTGATGGCATGTCCCCACTTGCTTCAATAAGAGGTACTGAAACAATATGGGATGGAAATGATTGCAAACCTTGGACCAACTATTGTTTTGGAACATCTTGCAAGACCACAAGATTTCCTCCAACTGGGGAAATCATGTTTCTCCAACTATTGGTAAGAGTGATGGTTGCTCTTCTATCAATTTACTAGCATTGGAATCTACCTCCTCTTCCTCATGCATCTCCTGAATCATGCATGGGACTCTATATGTCAAGAGCTTAAGACTACCTTGCAAAGATACAAGTGCCTCTTCTTCTGATACAAGTACTTCTACAGCTGGTGGTGAATGAAGTGACTCTTTGTCTAGAGTGACAAGAATGACAAGAATGATGTAAAGCATAATGATGTGGATGTAAAGCATGATCCCATTACACATTTTGAAGCAATATTTCCTCGATATTCCCATTTTACTAGCACAAGACCACTACCAATTATGTTTTTGATAGATGAGGACCATGTCCCCATGAAATTAGAGAAAATTCCAAGTATTTAAGAAGTATTTTAAATATTAAGTACAATCCAATTGAAATTTATATATAGTTTGTGGTTATTTTTAAACTAATGATAATATCGTTGTGCAGGAAATGATGCATGCTATAGGCACTTCTACGACCTAGCCTTGGAACTCTTTGGGTCCACCATCCACACAAACTGGAAATCACAAAATTCTAATTTGAAGGATGAAGTTATGAGCAAGATGGTTTTCATGTTCAATGAGGGTACCTTAAAAAAAACTAGAGTTACCTCAAAGGAAGGCTTACATTTAAAATATTTGTGGGACCAGTATAGGGTTAATTTGAAAAAGAATAGTAAGTATGAGAACCCTTCAATGATTCCAGAGAGGTAGTGGAAATCCCTCATGTCATATGCAATCTATAAGGTGCTTCGAAAATAAGTGAAGACGCCACCTAGACGAGGATGGTATGAGGCAATTCTAATATTGTAATTATGATGCTTTATCTACATTGTGACATCTAATTAAGTTTTTCAATTTCCTCAATATTGGCTCCTAGATACATCCAAATCCATGAAGTCTATAATAGCTAAATATGGGAAGCAACATGTTGGCCCAAGTGGTTACTCAAAACTCGCCGTAAAAATTATAAATATAAACAAAAATAACTTTCATCGAAATTATAAATTATTAACAATTTTAATTTAATATAACAAAAGAATGAAAAGGCATGCTCTCATACAAAATTGCATGGATCACAAATCAAGGAGGTTGCCATAGAGGAAGACTTCAAGCTTTCTTACTAGTATCACTATCAAGTCGTGGTTGAACGTAGGACAAGCTTGGTGTCTTCACAGTCTTCCGACACCAACCCTAAGACTCAAGTAAATAAAAGAAACGAAGAGAATTTATAAATTATTACTTCTGAAATCTATTAGTTATTATTTTTTGCCATAAATTAATGTGCTTGATTGTAAAAAGTAGGAAAGAAATGTAGATACAACACACGAGCCTAGTGAAGATGGAGTGCCTCTTGAAACTGATGTTCAACTTGGTACTGGAGGCATTTCATGTGTTATATTTTTTTTTGGTATGGATTAAAATTAAAAATATTTAAATGAAAATGGTGTATTAATTATAACCTTTCTTGTTTATATACTAGAGCATATAGAGGATGAGGCCAAACAAGAGGAGAAACATATGGCCACATCCAAAAGTACTCCACGTCCCTCCTCTATCGAAGCATGTAAAGAACACTCTACTACTATTTTTATTAATAATACACTTCTAATAATAATAACTATAAATATGAATTTAACATTCATTTATTATTGCAGTTGATGCTCCATCCCATTGGAGCAACATAGATATATGACTAGGTCAGGATCAACGCATACAAAGCCCATAACTGTTCAAGGGAAAGGTGATGTCCTTACGAAATACCTAAAAAAGAGAAAGAGGCTTAATAATAAATGACTGTACTTTTTTAATTAGAGCCTGGTTTTTTTAGTACCACATTTTTTAATGATAGGTTGAATTCCTCATGGCATATGCACATGTAACTTTTTACTATCTTAGTAAAAAGTAGTGATTTTTTTGCTCAAAAAAATTAGAATGATCTTGTTTCATATTATGTAAACATATTTTTTGTGATAAAATTTATTGATATGAAATATTTTGTGGATGTACAAATGAATGAATGAATCTTTATTCTTTGTTTATTTATGTATCTTAATGTCTCGCTTTCAACTATTCCTAGTAGATATATTGGGTATTGGGGAATTGAGAGTGAGGTGGGGGGAGGGAGGGTCCATGAGAGCTTCCACCTTCACATGGTTGGACATGTTCAGTTGAGATAAAATTAGGATTTTGATAATCTTGGAACAAAACACCCTCGATCCAACAGAGCAACAAAAAATTCAACGTTGAATTAGCTACTACTCCATCAAGTGGAGGCGGGTTTGCACCAAGATTAAACTACTCCAAATATTTATTCTCAAAATGGAGAGGATCTCATTCAGGTATTCTTGCACTCAAGTATTTTTAATTATTATTTATTAATAAAATAAAATTTAATATTTGATCAAATTTAATCTAAGCTTGCCTCATTGAGTCACATGAATATGTGTAAGACAACTGGTATCAATTCAGATGTTGAAGTGGAACAACTATTAGAAGCAAATAGCTCAAAATGGTAACATTACATTTATCATTCAATTTTTCATTAGTTTTATTTGGCATTTGTTTTATTACCAAATATTGAAAATATGTTCATTTATTCACTTTTTCATTGCACTTGCTTGAACCTATTCCCTTATTTCATAAACTTTACATAGCTAAGATTTAGATATGAAAAAATTGTGATTAGACAGGTATAAGAAACAAATATATAGAAAAATACCTCTACACTTAAGTTTGGCAAGAAATGTGTGTTGAAAAGTGTAACTAGATAGGTCTTCATGTTGACTATGTAATTATGTATTTATGTAATGAAGACCTCAAAGATAATAAAATGTATTTTGGCTTCATGGGTTTCATAAGCAAGATTTTTATGTAGATAGACTTCTTCTTGATGTCTTCTAGGTTTGAGTCTTCTAGGCATAGAATATAATTAAGTGTCATGTGTATATATATATATATATATATATATATATATGAAGGAATATGTCATGCTCCAGTTCTTGTCAAAATCCTTGTCTTACATCCAAGAGTGTATGGAAGAAATACGTACAAATCGATCTCTCTAAAATACTAGAAAAAGAATTTATTACAAGTTGTTGAAGTTGGCCTACAACCCTAAAGACAGGTCAGCCTGGAAGCTAAGAAAGTAATCTATATGAATACCTGCCTTCGTGGCTCATTTGTGAACAAGTTTCGAATAACCAAGAGACAACCTTGCAGATTAAGGAAAAGCTATTACAGTGAGGTGTCTCTGGAAAAATCTCTCAATTAAAAGATTAAAGGACTATAATTCATTTACTGTGAAGTATATATGCAAAGAGCTTAACTGTAATATAGTTGTGGTGAAGATAGATCTAAGGTGTAGGAAATCTGAAACGTGCATTTGTGGCAAAGCGTATATCTGCGTAGCATAACGTTTAGCATACATCTGTGGTGAAGCATATATATGCGGAGGTCTGAAGCATAACAATTAGTATACATCTGTGGTGAAGAGAATATCTGACATAAAGCGTATACCTATTAACGGAGGTCTGAATCATAATGTTTAGCAGATGTGTTACAACCTTCATTTCGGATGCTAGTGCAAGAGTTTGATTAAATGCAATAATTCTATCAAGAAGGAGACTGTAAGTAGAGGGAATCCTTAAAGAAGAATAAGGGTAAGGATGTGGAGAACAGTGCAGATCATTGAAGAAGAGAAGAATCTAGTTTGAAAGGGTAGTGACAATATCTTGGAGAAATTCCTGAGTCTAGGGTCTGAGTCTGGGTCATGGTACTTGTCATTTGAGGTTCTATAAGAAGAATTATTTGTGGGTTTTCCTCTCCAAGAGGGAGAGGTTTTTCCCTGGCTTTAGAAGCCTAATTTGTGTGTCTCGTTTACTTTGATAATTGACTTGATCAAATATTAACTAGCTAAATAAGAGAAGACATAAGTACCTCAAGTACGTTCACAAGTAATTATCAAGAAGAGTATTTGTATTAACCTATAGCCTTCCAAATTCTCAACATGGTATTGGAGCCAAGGTCCTGAACATAAGGGATAATTTTCAACAAAGACACTCAAAGAAGCAAAGATCAAAGTTTGGGTTGGAAAGACAAACCAGTTTGCAAGGGAGACTATCTAACTACTTCATGTGAGAAGATCAACACATTCAGGAAATTAATCTTTGGCATCAAAATATTTGCACTCAAGACATTATTTGAAGGAAATATCAATTTCTGAAGATAGTCATTATAATCAAGGGTTCAAGTACAAAAATATTGAAGAAAATAAAACCCTTGACTTCATTCTCAATCATCATCAAGGAACCTGCAAGAAAATCCACTCAAGTAAGTATTCATGACCCTTTCTATCAAGATGCCTTTTTGTAAAGAAAGCAACAAGATGGTTGGGTCATCAAACTTCATTGCATGGAAGAAGAGAACAAACTTGAATTTAATTGAAGATGAAGTAATGGACTATATCAAAGGATCTATTGTTCAACCTCCAAAAGAAGATACTTCAACCCATGCCAAGTACATGAAGGGAGAAATTAGAGCCCAAAGTATTCTCATAGAATCCATCAAAGACTCTCTCATTCCCTATGTATCAAAAATAAACACTGCAAAACAAATATATGAGAATTTGGTGAAGCTATTCTCTGTGAATACTACTAGAGAAGAAATCTCTTTGAGACAAGAAATATACATAATGGAATTATCAAGGGAAGTAGGAATCGCTCCATACTTTATGAAGATTTCTGAAATGAGAGATCAACTACCGGAACTAGGAGAAGTGATGGCTGACACTGAGATAAAAATAATGGTGTTGAATGCTCTACTAGAGGAATGGGGAAGCTTCACTTATAGTCTATATGGGAAGAAAGAAGCCACTCCATTCCATGATTTATGGTCTCTATGTAAAAATGAGGAAACAAGACTAAAAGCCAAATTTTATACAGGACCAAGTGAAGAGAATCATGCCTTTGCAACCTCATACAAGAAGAAAGGAAGATTCAGAAAATTTGGCCCTCAGAATAAAAGAAGAAATATGGACAATGTGTGATGCTTTGGATTTGATGAGCTTGGAAATTATAAAGGATATTGTCCTAAATCTAGAAAGGACAAGAGGAAAAGGAAGAAGCCCATGTCACTTATGAAAGAGAAGAAATTGACGCTAAAATATCTAAGAGGGTGGAAGCAATAGATATCTATTATGATTGAGATCATCTTCCTCTATAAGTGATCTCTGATTAATGGTAAAGTTGTATGATAGCATGTACATTAAGAAGCAGCTCGATAAAAGCATGGAAGGAGCTCTCGGTGAAAAAGCTTTTGGAAAACCTCTCTACTAAAATTAAAGCAGTCATCAGATCAAGGGTTATCATGGAGACAGAATTTTGGGATGTCATGACATATTGTTGAAGCAGGTCAAAGGAATGAAGCTCTTCATTCAAGAGAAATTTCTATAGGATGACTCAAGGGAAAAAGGTATAAGGTATGTATATATTTATACACTGACATTGGATGTTACAAAGTCATGTCATGTGGTTGCAGGTGATGGACTTCTATACTTAGAAGTATGATCTATGGAGAAGTATCTCTCAATGCACGAAAAGATGAAATCAACATAATATGTCCTCATGGAATATGATGTAGTTGTATATGAACGAAAAAACTAGAAAAGTTGTATGTTCCTAGGAATCAAGAATGTGCAGAGAGGAAGGGATCATGAAATGCAACCATTTCAAGAGGCATTTATCATCCGAAGGCTAAGAAAATGTGACCAGGAGGTCTCCTAGAAATATATGTAGACTCTGACGGAAGTCTAGAAGACCCTTGGAAAAACATATCGTTAGGAGATGTGTCAGTTTGTATGAAGGATGATTCCCACAGGAAGATGTCATGGTGAAAGATCATCAATGAGGTAACTTTTGTTTTAAAATTTCGTATGTATATGTTTATCTGGATAAATTTGTGTAGGGCTACTAATCATGAGAAAGGATGTATGATCTTGGGAGATGATTCAAAGGAAAGCAGCATGACACAATAGTGGACCAGATAAGGAAGTTTGATGAATCACTTTCTAACAGCTGACATGACTCAGGATGAAAGTGATGGATGATCTGTGCCCTATGAAGCTAAAATTTGAAGGTTCCTCAATATCGAAATCCATGACATCGAGGAAAGGAATTCTTCATGAGAATTTGGGTTTCTCACCATTACTGTTGGAAGTCCCTGGTTAAGAGGGAGCATGATGATAATTTTCTTACTTGGAAGAAACTTGGTAATTTCTAAGAATGAGCTTAGGTACATTCCTTGTATAGGAATGAGTACATTCTCTTGTGGAATAGGTCCTCCCTGATTGAGAGGGAGAGATAGACACACCATTCTGGTCTTCATGGGAAGACAGAATGGAGGATTGGGTAATCATCTAGCATTCGATACTCTTTGAGAATGTATTAGGGAATTCAAGATAAGGGTAGTCAGGGACTGATATTCTTTGAGGGCTAGCTACCCAATAGAAGAATAGTCCAGGAAGGTCATACTTTGGGAACACCCAGGTGGATTATTTACCTTGGAGAGACAATGATGACGGTGTCTATAATTCATGAGTCTCGCCAGCATTGTAACCCATTGTCTCGTTGATATATGGGGCTATCAGTCAAGAAGTTGCACTAGGACAATGCTGGTTGATATGAGGCTATACATATGCGATTACCAATCCAATTATTCTTATGATATCCTTCAGTTTGAAAGTAGCCATGTACCTATATGAATACCTCTCTAGTTAAGAGGGAGTGTTGAAAAGTGTAACTAGGTCGGTCTTCATGTTGACTATGTAATTATGTATTTATGTAATGAAGACATCAAAGATAATAAAATTTATTTTTGGATTCATGGGTTTCATGAGCGATATTTTTATGTAGATAGACTTCTTCTTGATGTATTTTAGGTTTGATTCTTCTAGGCATAGAATATAATTAAGTGTCATTTATATATATATATATATATATATATATATATATATATATATATATATGAAGGAATATGTCATGCTCCAGATATTGTCAAAAGCCTTGCCTTACATCCAAGAGTGTATGGAAGAAATACCTACAAATCGAACTCTCTAAAATACTGGAAAAAGAAGTTATTACAAGTTTTTGAAGTCGGCCTACAAGCCTAAAGATAGGTTGGCCTACAAGCTGAGCAAATCATCTATCACTAGTACATTTGGCAGAAATTCAAACACTTTAGTTCCGACACCTTGATGAAATGTCAGAAATTTCCCCAAATTTTATCAATTTTTCAAATCCTACCACAAAGTGTCGCTATACCAACGTTTGGAGGCAAGTTTCGGTATTGCCACACTTATAGGTAAGTGTCAGTCTTGCGAAGTTTGTAAAAAAGAGTCGTAATGGCGACGGATTGCTAAAATATGTCGTTATTGCAACACTTTGACAAGGTGTCACAATTGCGACGTTTCGAGGAAGGCGTCGTTATTGCGACGGTTTGGGGAAACGTATCGCTCTTGCGATGTTACACAGACAAGGTGTTGCTATTGTGATGTTTAGAGGAAGGTGTCGCTATTGCGACGGTTGGTGGCAAAGTGTCGCTCTTGTGACGGTTTGAGAAAATTCCAGTTCATGTGAAACATTAATATAGATTTACTGAAATAAAAGATAAAAGATGAAGATCACGCATTTAAAATTGAGATAATTATAGGTTTTTTATATATAAATTTTATTCCTTGGTTCGGTCTATTGATTCTGGGCATAAATAAAAAAACTAATTGGATTCCACTGACAGAGATTTCTAAAGTTGGCAGGTCACTATTACTGTGCAGTCACATTGCTTTGGGCTTTTCAGACTTCCTTTGCACTCAGCGTTTATGATTTAGAATTGATTTGAAAAACAATTGCTTTGAGTGCAGAGATAGATTTCATTGTGCAGAGTGCAAAACCACTTCAACCCGCTAAATAGAAAATACGGAGATGACAAGAATGAAGACTACATGTTATAAAATCCGAACATGTTACAGAGTTACACTACCAATCACCACTAGTGAGGAAGGACATATAATGATGTTGTTTGAACAGGAAATAGGTAAAATGCATTTCAATTATTAAATTAACATATCAATACCTAGAAAATTTCTCAATCAAAGACTGAAACCGATTCTCCTTTCGTTTGTCCCCTGCGTGCTGCAAAAACAAAATAAAGATGGGTGAAAGAAGCAATGGTGTTTTTTTGAAGAGGAAATGAAAAAAAATCATTTAACATTGTTAGCATTTAACTTCTTGTCCTCGATAAACAAATAGAACCGAGCTCTGAAAACAAGGTTCAAACCTCCGATATTTATTTGTTGTTAATATCATTGGCTAGCTCAATAGGTCGTCAAGAAGGGCACTAGACACATCGTCAAGAAGGGCCTGGTTGACCCCGGTGTTAAGAGTGCTAAGGATGCCGAGAGATCATAATTGCAGTGACCAATGCCTACTGTTTTCCATTTTTATATTCTTATGTTCTGTGGGATAATCCCACATTCACCGGGTGTATAAGCGATATCGATGTTTATATATGTGTTGAGGTTTTACATGTTTCGACTACGAGCCAAAGGCTATGCACACTCATACAATCAATTGGGACTCAGTGCATGCGTTGGGCCCCTCCCCTCATGACTTCGATTTGGTTATGATTTAGCTTGTGGTTCTCGACCTCGGTCCTGTGGTGATTAGTGTAGGTGCTTGGGCTGAGCCAGGGGCTTGACGGAGTAAAAATCCCACAATTTTATTAAAAATATAAACAATTTTATATTAAATATAAAATTGATATACACTTTTTTATTTGCCCAATAAAATAAGCTAGAATACAATAGGATTAAGGCATTTTGAGATTTTTTACAAAAATGGCAAAAGAGGGAAATAGATAGGACAATTATTAAGGTAGTTTAGGAAAAATAGAATTTCATATATTTTAGCATGCAAATGGCCAGATTGGGGTAATTTAGGGATTTTTAGGAAAATCGAGGTATATGATAACGACGGAAAATGGTGAATATAGTGAAGGCATAAGGAATCATAGCCAAAAAATGATCATGAAAGAAAACTTTTGAGGGTGAAAAAATCAGTGCTAAGAAGATGCATGCTCTGATTCTAAGTCAAAACCCGATAAGGGGAATGACAAAGGGAAGCATATGATTGATGCAGAGCCCAGTGCCATTGTTACCACCACCAAGATCCATAAGGATGATCCCAAATATATAGAGGAGGGGGATCACCTCTTCCACTCATAGATGTGGGTGAAGGGTTCTCCACTGCAGTTCATTGTCGAAAAGAAGAGCTAAAAGAACCTCATTTCAGTAGAGGTTGTGAATCAGCTAGGCCTACCGACCACAAAACACTTGCAGTCATACACCATTGGGTGGCTTCACTCGCAGTCATAAACCATAGGCCCGTTTTCCATTTTCTCCCTTATGACATATTCATTCGGTCAGGCGCGTCATGTTGCGCCGTGTGAGGTCACCGAACCGGGTGCGTTTGGGTTGGGCCATTTCGTTCGAGGGCGCCCATATCAGTTTTGCTAAGTTGTGACTGCCTGGGTGCCTTGTGCACGTTCGAGCAGCCTGTTTTCCGCTTGCTCCCTAGTGGCATCATTCAGTCGGGCGCGCGGTGTCGCACCGTGTGAGGTCGCCCGACTGGGCACATTTGGTTCGAGCCGTTTCGTTCAAGGGTGCCCGTATCAGTTTTACTAGGTTGTGACCACCAGGGTGCCTTGTGCACGTTTGGGTGGCCCGTTTGCTATTTTCTCCCTTGTGGCATCGTTCGGTCGGGCACATCGTGTCACGTCATGCGAGGTCGCCCGACCGGGCGCGTTCGGGTCAGGTCATTTCATTCGAGGGCGCCCGTATCAGTTTTGCTAAGTTGTGACCGCCCGAGTGCCGTGTGCACGTTCGGGCAGACCATTTTCCATTTGCTCCCTTGTGGCATCGTTTGGTCAGGCGCGCCGTGTCGCGCCATTTTGGGTCAAGCCGTTTTGTTCGAGGGCACCTGTATTAGTTTTGCTAAGTTGTGGCTGCCCGGGTGCCTTGTGCACGTTCGGGTGGCCCGTTTGCTATTTTCTCCCTTGTGGCATATTCGTTCGGTCAGGCACGTCATGTCGTGCCATGTGAGGTTGCCCGACCGGGTGCTTCGGGTTAAGCCGTTTCGTTCGAGGGCTCCCATATCAGTTTTTCTAAGTTGTGACCACCCGGGTGCCTTGTGCATGTTCAGGCGGCCCGTTTTCCGTTTTCTCCCTTGTGGCATCGTTCGGTTGGGAGTGCCATGTCGTGCCGTTCGAGGTCGCCCAATCGGGCGCGTTCGGTTCGGGTCGTTTTGTTCGAGGGCGCCTGTATCAGTTTTGGTAACTTGTGACCACTCGGGTGCCTTGTGCACATTCGGGCAACCTGTTTTCCGTTTTCTCCCTTGTGGCATCGTTCGGTCGGGCGCGCCGTGTCGCGCTGTGCAAGGTCGCCCAATCGGACGCGTTTGGTTTGGGTCGTTTTGTTCTAGGGTGCCCATATCTGTTTTGCTAAGTTGTGACTGCCCGAGTGCCTTGTGCACATTCGGGCGACCTGTTTGTCATTTGCTCCCTTGTGGCATCGTTTGGTCGGGCACGACATGTCGTGCCATGTGAGGTGGCCCGATCAAGCGCGTTCGGGTCGGGCCATTTTGTTCGAGGGTGCCCGTATTAGTTTTGCTAAGTTGTGACCACCTGGGTGCCTTATGCACATTTAGGCGGCCCATTTTCTGTTTTCTCCCTTGTGGCATATTCATTCGGTCAGGCGCGTCGTGTCGCACTGTGTGAGGTCGCCAAACCGGGTGCGTTCGCGTCGGGCTGTTTTGTTCGAGGGCGCCTGTATCAGTTTTTCTAAGTTGTGACCGCCCGGGTGCCTTATGCAAGTTCGGGCGGCCCGTTTTCCATTTTCTCCCTTGTGGCATCGTTCGGTGGGGCGCACCGTGTTGCGCCATGCGAGGTCGCCCGACCGGGCGTGTTAGGTTTGGGTCGTTTTGTTCGAGGGTGCCCGTATCAGTTTTGCTAAGTTGTGACCGCCCGGGTGCCTTGTCCACGTTAGGGTGGCCTACTTGCTGTCTGCTCCCTTGTGGCATCGTTCGGTCGAACGCATCGTGTCGCACTGTGCGAGGTCGCTCAACCGGGCGCGTTCAGGTCAGGTCGTTTCATTCGAGGGCACCCGTATAAGTTTTGCTAAGTTGTGACCGCCCCAGTGCCATGTACACATTCGGGTGGCCCATTTTCCATTTTCTCCCTTGTGGCATCATTCGGTCATGCACGCCGTGTCGCGCCATGTGAGGTCGCCTGACCGAGCGCGTTCGGGTCGGGCCGTTTGGTTCGAGGGCGCCTGTATCAGTTTTTCTAAGTTGTGACCGCCCAAGTGCCTTGTGCACATTCGGGCAGCCCATTTACTATTTACTCCCTTGTGGCATATTCATTCGGTCAGGCGCGTCGTGTCGCGCCGTGTGAGGTTGCTCGACCAGGCGCGTTCGGGTTAGGCTGTTTCGTTCGAGGGCTTCCGTATCATTTTTTCTAAGTTGTGACCACCCAGGTGCCTTGTTCACATTCGGGTGGCCTGTTTGTCATTTGCTCCCTTGTGGCATCATTCGGTCGGGTGCGCCGGGCGAGGTCGCCCAACCGAGCGCGTTCAGTTCGGGCAGTTTTGTTCGAGGGCGCCCGTATCAGTTTTTCTAACTTGTGACTGCCCGGGTGCCTTGTGCACGTTCGGGCAGCCCGTTTTCCATTTGCTCCCTTGTGGCATCGTTCGGTCGGGCACGCCGTGTTGCGCCGTGCAAGGTCGCCCAGCCAAGCGCGTTCGGTTCGAGCTGTTTTGTTCGAGGGCGTCTGTATCATTTTTTCTAACTTGTGACTACCCGGGTGCCTTGTGCACGTTCGAGCAGCCCGTTTTCCATTTTCCCCCTTGTGGCATCGTACAGTCGGGCGCACCGTGTCGTGTCGTGCGAGGTCGCCCGACCGGGCGCGTTCGGTTCGATCTGTTTTGTTCGAGGGTGCCCGTATCATTTTTGCTAAGTTGTGACCGCCGGAGTGCCTTGTGCACATTCGAGCAGCCCATTTTCCATTTTCTCCCTTGTGGCATCGTTCGGTCGGGCATGTCGTGTCGCGCCATGTGAGGTGGCCCGACCGGGCACGTTCGGGTCGGGAAATTTTATTCGAGGGTGTCCGTATCAATTTTGCTAAGTTGTGACCACCTGGGTGCCTTGTGCACATTCAGGTGGCCCGTTTTCTCTTTGCTCCCTTATGGCATATTCGTTCGATCAGGCGTGTCGTGTCGTGCCTGAGGTCACCTGACCGGGCACGTTCGAGTTGGGTTGTTTCGTTCAAGGGTGCCCGTATCAGTTTTGCTAAGTTGTGATTGCCCGGGTGCCTTGTGCAAGTTCAGGCGGCTTGTTTGTCGTTTTCTCCCTTGTGGCATTGTTTGGTCGGGCGCGTCGTGTCGCGCCGTGCGAGGTCACCCAACTGGGCGCATTCGGTTCGGGTCATTTTGTTCGAGGGTGCCCGTATCAGTTTTGATAAGTCGTGACTGCCCGGGTGCCTTGTGCACATTCGGATGACCCATTTTTCGTTTGCTCCCTTATGGAATCATTCGGTCGGGCACGTAGTGTCATGCTGTGTGAGGTCACCCGACCGGGCGCGTTCTGTTCGGGCCGTTTTGTTCAAGGGCGCCCATATCAGTTTTTCTAGGTTGTGACCACCAGGGTGCCTTGTGCACGTTTGGGTGGCCCGTTTCCTATTTTCTCCCTTATGGCATCGTTTGGTCGAGCACATCGTGTCGTGTCGTGTGAGGTCGCCCGACCAGGCGCATTCGGGTCAGGTCGTTTCAATCGAGGGCGGTCGTATCAGTTTTGCTAAGTTGTGACCGCTTGAGTGCCGTGTGCACGTTTGGGTGACCCATTTGCCATTTTATCCCTTATGGCATCATTCGGTCGGGCGCACTATGTCGCGCCATGTGAGGTCACCCAACCAGGCGCATTCGGGTCGAGTCGTTTTGTTCGAGGGCACCTGTATCAGTTTTGCTAAGTTGTGACCGCATGGGTGCCTTCTGCACGTTTGGGTGGCCCGTTTACTATTTTCTCCCTTGTGGCATATTCGTTCAGTCAGGCGCGTCGTGTCACGGCATGTGAGGTCGCTCGACCGGGCGCGTTGGGGTCGGGTCGTTTCATTCAAGGTCTCCCGTATCAGTTTTGCTAAGTTGTGACTGCCCGGGTGCCTTCAGCACATTCGAGTGGCACATTTTCCATTTGCTCCCTTGTGGCATCATTTTGTCGGACGCGCCGTGTCGCACCGTGCGAGGTCACCCAACCAGGCGTTTTCGGTTCGGACCGTTTTGTTCGAGGGCGCCCGTATCAGTTTTGCTAAGTTGTGACCGCCCAGGTGCCTTGTGCACGTTCCGGCAGCCCGTTTGCCATTTTCTCCCTTATGGCATCGTTCGGTCAGGCGCGCCATGTCGCGCCGTGCGAGGTCGCCTGATTGAGCGTGTTCAATTTGGGTCGTTTCGTTCAAGGGCGCCTGTATTAATTTTGCTAAGTTGTGACCGCTCGAGTGCCTTGTGCACATTTGGGCAGCCCGTTTGTCGTTTGCTCCCTTGTGGTATCATTCGGTCGGGCGCGTTCATGCATTAACCCTAATCCATGATTTAACCCCCTAAACCCCAAACATCTAACCCCTAAACCCCTTAACCACTTGATCTGCTAGGGGCTGGTTACCTTGATATTAACGATATTGGTGTATTCATAATCCTTCTGAATAACCAATAAAGAGTCAAGGAAATTTCCCAATATGTTGTAAAGTTTTATCTTATCCATCTTTGGGGTAAGCTGCTTATGTTGTCACTATCTCCCTCTCTTACCCTTCTCTACCTCTCTCACTCCTCTCCCTCTCTCTCTCTCTCAGCTGATCCATTCCTTTTCTCCCCTCTCCTTCAGTTTATCTCCATCTCTCCATTGTGACTCCCCTTGTCTCACCACCTGATCTATGAATCTATGTCTTTATAGTTATTCCTTTTGATATATATCTAGAGTTAATATATATCATGACATATTGGGACCTACGATTGGGTTAATTCTGCCTTGTTGGCAAGGTTAAAATGGTTAATCTTCGATAGACAAAATGTAAATCAAATATTTCATCAAAAAGAGGGAACCATACCCTATATTCTTCTAGGCTATGCCTATCAGTCGCTTGGCCTCTTCTTGCTCTCACATGAATGTAGTCTTGCTTGACTAGTACAGAAGAAGGTTTCGCATTATCAACTATTTGTTTGGGACAAATTTTAGTTGTTTCAACACTGCTACATTCTAATTCAAGCTTATCCTTTAAACCATCTTAGTATTTTGTACTCTCTTCAACTTTGTAGTGCTTTCCATTCCTCTCAGTCACATATGTTCCCTTGGTCTGTTAAGGGACAAGGTCGACAACATTAGGATGTTTTTGCAATAAAAAAGGGTATTTCCAGGACACAGTTAGGTGGAGCAAGAGTATAAGAGCCAAATTTCTCATGATTGTGGGACACTCGAACTTAAGATTTTCTGGAGTAATCATGAGGTGCAGTCTGGTCATTAAGACTTCATTAGATTGCCATTCTTCGGACTTAAATTGTGTGACAACATTGTGGCTGAGTTTGAAACTAGAGATTGAACATACATTTGGTAATTTGATTGCAATAGACAGTTTCATCAATCAATGTAAAGCAATGGCTAACCCCCTAAACCCCTAACCCATTTAACCCCCTAAACTCTAAACCTATAACCCCTTAACCCCTAACCCATTTAACCCCCTAAACCATATTAAACCTCTAAACCCCTAACCCCAAATCCCCTTAGCCCTCCAAATTTGAATTAGCTTTGAAGAAGTAATTGTTTTCTTACTTCTGTCTAATTCACTATATAATCAGATAATGAATGTGAGAAGGATTTTGGTTGTAAGCATGGTTGTGGTATCTTGATGTTCAGATGAAAACTACAACTTGTAGCCCTTGCTCTGCTAGGGGCCGGTTACCTTGATATAATTAAAAGTGGTGTACTAATCATACTCCTTTTCAATAACCAATAAAGGTTCAAGGAAATTGAACAATATGTTGTCAAGTTTTATCTTATCCATCTCTAGGGCAAGCTGCTTTTCAGCTTATAACTCTACTGCTTTTGATCTCAATTTTTCCAATTTCTTCCTTCTCTCATACGATACCTGAGCACGTTCGGTTCGAGCCATTTTGTTCGAGGGCGTCCGTATCAGTTTTGCTAAGTTGTGACTGCCCGGGTGCCATTGTGCACGTTCAAGCGGCCTGTTTGCTATTTTCTCCCTTGTGGCATATTCGTTCGGTCAGGTGCATCGTTTCACGCCGTGTGAGGTCGCCCGACAAGGCGTGTTTGGGTCGGGCCGTTTCGTTCGAGGGCACCCATATTAGTTTCGCTAAGTTGTGACAGATCAGGTGCCTTGTGTAGTACGTTCGGGCGGCCCATTTTCTATTTGTTCCCTTGTGGAATATTCGTTTGATTGGGCACACAGCGTCATGCCGTGCGAGGTCACCCGACCGAGCACGTTCGGTTCAGGCTATTTTGTTCGAGGGCACCCGTATCTATTTTGTTAAGTTGTGACCGCTAGGGTGCCTTTTGCATGTTTGGGTGGCCTGTCTGCTGTTTTCGCCCTTGTGGCATATTCGTTCGGTCGGGCACGCCGTGTCGTGCCGTGCGAGGTTGCCCGATCGGGTGCGTTCGGTTCGGGCCATTTTGTTCGAGGGTGCCCATATCAGTTTTGCTAAGTTGTGACCACCCAGGTGCCTTGTGCATGTTGGGCAGCCTGTTTTCTGTTTTCTCCCTTGTGGCATATTCGTTCGGTCAGGGGCATCGTGTCGCGCCGTGTGAGGTCACCCGACCGGGCCCATTTGGGTCGGGCAGTTTCATTCGAGGGCACCCATATCAGTTTTGCTAAGTTGTGATATCTCGGGTTCCTTATGCACATCTGGGCGGCCTGTTTTCCATTTTTTCCCTTGTGGCATCGTTTGGTTGGGCGCGCGGTGTTGCGCCGTGCGAGGTCGCCCGACCGATCACGTTCAGGTCATTCTATTTAGTTCGAGGGCATCCGTATCAGTTTTGCTAAGTTGTGACAACCCAGGTGCCTTGTGCATGTTCGGGCGGCCTTTTTTCCATTTTCTCCCTTATGGCATTGTTCGGTTAGGCACGCGGTGTCGCGTCGTGCGAGGTCGCCCGACTGGGCGCGTTCGATTTGGGCCGTTTTATTCGAGGGCGCCCGTATCAGTTTTTCTAAGTTGTGATAGATTGGGTGCCTTGTGCAGTATGTTCAGGCGGCCTGTTTGTTTTTTTCTCCCTTGTGGCATATTCGTTCGATCGGGCGCACCGTGTTGCACCGTGCGAGGTCGTACGATTGGACATGTTCAGTTTGGGCCGTTTCGTTCGAGGGCGCTGGTATCAGTTTTGCTAAGTTGTGACTATCCGGGTAGCTACTTTTCCTGGAAATAAATTTCCCAGTGGCTGATTGTAACCTTTCAATATGTTTGTTTTCGTCCATAAATTTAATGTCTAACAACTTTGTTTAAATCAAGGGAGCAGCACTACTGACGAGGAAAATAACCCAGTTTTAGAGCCAGATGTAGATGATCCTCTCGTGCAACCTGATCATTGTAGTGGGGACCAGGCCGACAATGCTGCTATCAGTGAGGGCCGTGACGGTAATTAATTTCCACTTATAATTTTTCCTAATTATACCTTGATGGTTGTCCTTATAACGTTTTTTGTTTAAATGACAGAGAATGTTTCCCTTGAGGATCTTACCACCAGAGAGGAAGACAGGGCAACAGTCCCAACAGTGACAACTAGTGCACTAGGTAAATAATCTCATTGCAATTTTTTTTATTAATATTACCGAACTAGTTCAATGATATTTAAAAACTGACAATTAAAATTTAATATTATCTATTTTTGTAGGTGATGCCCCGTCACTGGATGAGACCAGATATCGTGACAACGTAACTAGTTCAGCAGTGCGGGAAAGGCACGAAATAGGAATAGAGCACGATGATATTGATGATGTAATTAGGAGCTTTAGAAATAGGAAGAAGAAAAAGAAAATTTTATAGTGTAAAATATTGTATTATTATAAGACAAATGTTACCATACTTGGAACGTTTTTTGCGTTATATAAAAAACTCATTTATCATTCTATTTTTATGTCAAGCACTAATTTCAATGTTTCCTTGCGTACTTTTTGTTGCATTTTTTTTATTAGTTATTGAATATTTTTTTTATGCTCATGAAAGTAAAAAATGAAATATAGATTGGATATTGGGGAATTGAGACTGATGTGAGGGGGGGGGGAGGGGTCATAAGAGCTTCCACCTTCACATGGTTGGCCCTGTTTAGTAGAGAATAATTTATTGGAGCAATTTAATCTTGGAGAAAACCTCCCTTGATCCAACGTAGCAACAAAAAAGTCACTGTTGACTTAGTTTCTAATCTTTCAGATCGTGGGAGGCTTGTTCCAAGTTCATGCAACTCCAATAAATTGTTCTTGAAATGAAGAGGAGCTTATTCAGGTATTTTTTGAAATTTTCAACATATGTTCTAACATTATCATAAGAATTCATCTTAGAGTAAAAAGTACTACATCAATTACTTGTATTTATTGTATTGATAATGATGGATTTTGATTGACTTGGAAGTGTAGGTACAAATACTCTTGCATCATGAGCAATACAACTTGTCAACCAGGGTCATGTCCAGGATATTTTTGTGTGCTTGACCAGGTTCTTAATGTCACATTTTGTAAGTTCCTTTATAGTTCATAATTCAATATTAAGCGTGTTCATGATTATTATCTAGGTTTTTTGTATGTGTTTTTTCATCTATTTGATTGTAAGAAACTATGCATGTTTCCTGTTGTTCACTATGATTTCTCCATTTACCACTCCCGGGATGAATTCAACTTTATTGTTACATAGGTTAATTTATTGTTACTATGATTTCTCCATTTACGATTTCATAGGTTACATCATGTAAAGTTGTCAATCTCAGGTTGGTGATGAGCTTTAATTCTCCAGATTTGGGGCTTTTCTGATATTTTCTCCCTCATGTCATTCCTGCATCACCTCGTTGTTTGAGCATGCCAATTGTCTACCACTTGTACCAATTGGCACATGTCAATCTGTGAGTGGTGCCACATTTCACCTATTTTTGGCCCACTTGACCACTTGAAAAACTCAAATCCACACACCATGTGTCTTTATCATGGAGTGACACATGTCCTAGATATTTTAGATGCTAACATCATGCTTCTAATGTGTTATGTCAACTAATCACAGTGGTCCATGTGGCCTTATGCCATGTCACCAGTCTGGAAGAGAGATTTGAGCCTTTTCTTTTCACGATTTTTCTATTATAATTTTTTTCTTCAGGACGGGAAATCCCTTTTGCAATAGATGTGGATTTTCCCATTTCCCTAGATTCATCTCCTAGGACACCCTTCAAGCCATCATCCAAGAGGAAATATGCAACTCTCTGTTGTTTCCCTCTTGCCCTTGAATTGTGTGCTTCTATAAGAACAGTTAGGGCACTCTTCTAGCCCTTATCCCATTTCTTCATCATTGTATCAACTTCTCCCACAGGCTGCTTCTATTTTTTTTCCAATTAAAGGAAGAAAACACTACCCTAGGGTGAGGTTGCTCCTCAAATATCCCTACCGCACTTATGGACCAACCAGCAATATGAATGTTTCCCTTACTTATGAAGACACCCCCTATGCTACTGCACATTCAATTCCAGGAGCTACTTGCTAAGGAACACTCCTACACTGTGCCTAATGACCCTCCAAACAATCCCTCTAACTATTGTTGTATCAACCTCCCTTTTTGGTCTTTTAGACAAAGGTGACCCTCACACCATCAAGCACATAATTCTATCACAAGACTCAAACCCAATCCTACATATGTTCTCCACAAACTTCTCTCCCAATTCCTTAAGATGAAATTTGTATTTTTTGAAGAACTCGGCCCTGGTTAGGGCACCTATCCCTACTCAAATCCACCCTTCCTCTTACCTGTAAGTCTTATTCTTTATGTGTTCTTGTTGGAGATAGTGTGGCCTTATTGTGGCTTTTAAGTACCTCTAATGGCCTTGCTACAAGGCAGTAGCGCATTTATATTTGTAAATGAAAATGAGCATAAATAACATGGACCTACTTTTCCCTAAGGAATAAGGTTTAGACTTGCACTTCTCCTCCTAGCCATGATAGTCCATGGTGAGTAGAATGGAATGGTTAGAGATGCTTTTCTGTTGCGTAACAATTCGGGACCTTGCCTAATCTTGAAATTTCAATGACATTGGGGCTATGGCAGCCTCCTACTCTGCCTCTTGGGCCTTGGTATTGATGCATACAGTAAAATTGATCATATAAACTAACCAAGCCCTCTACAACCATATTTACAATCTCTTTTTTTCTTAGGAAAAATATACCTCTGGCAGAAACTAAATTATTTATAAGGATAATTTCTGGTCCTGGAAACATTGTATTCATTTTAGTCCCAAAGTTTCAATCTTAAATAAGTTTGAGAAACCAGATAATATAATTAATCATGTAGTCTATAATCACATGGAAATTTGATACTTTTAATGTCTCAGCTAAAATATATAATACAACTATCTACAACGTTAAAAATCAGATCGTGTTCTAAAATGCTAAAAATCAGATCCTCTAGATCTTGCTGCCATCTTGTGCAGGATCACCATTCAGTTCTGCTTTAGGGACAACTCCATTGGCATGCTGCACTTCTTGGTGACTCATGTCTTTGAGTTTAGCACAAGTATGATTACTTCACTCTGGCCTCTACAACGTAGCTTGTCCCACAGTGTACCCTTCAAGACTCTATGTTTCACTTCAGGACCCTCCTCTTACAGCAAGAATGATAGGGCTTCGTCATGAGGTGTGCTATATTTATGCGAGCGTCATCCATTTTAATCTTCCAAACTCTCTGACATTCACTCATGCATTCTGACACAACTTCATATTTTCTTTCATGCATATGTGTTCGAGTTTAGAATTATAGATTAGCACATGGTTAATTGTTGCAAAGTGTTGATTGTGGTACTGTACAGTTACAGTAGCAATGGATTTTTTTTTAAAGTAAATCCTTATGTAATCCCCTCTCCTTCCTCGACACATCTGGATACAGGGTAGCTATTCTGAGTTAGTTAATTTGATTTGAACCCATGATCAATGCCTTCCCCATCAGAACCATGCCTTGGGTGGGTGTTCAACCAATTTTGCTAACTGTTGGATCTTATAGTGTTTGTTGATAGATACATATCCATAAGGTTTTTTACTCCATATGACCATGGCCTTGACTATTAGAAGAAATGTACTTCTTCTATTCTGTGTTACCACCAATGATATATGGCAGGTGCCTTTGAGCATTGGTCACTCCCTGTAGGATATCATCCACCAATGGATAAGTCCATTCACAGTGGTTGATGAAGCTGAGGGCAAGCCCATATCTAAGCCTCCTTGTTTGTCCCTACAGCAGGCCTTGACATCCTCTCTGTCCTCTCTGTTTTACTAAGCACTTATATTTCCAGTCTCAATCATCTTTATTGTCCGTGCACATTCTCTTCTCTTACACTCTCTCATAACTAGACATTTAGCAATTAGTTTCTTGTTTGCTTGTAGACCTTAATATTTTTATGCTTTCAGCATTGTTCGAGGATATGCTTTTACACTTCTACTTTGTACCTGAAACAGATGTGCTATCTTAGTCCCTTTTACCTACTTTTGTGGTCATTTGTTGGACATTAATACAATTATCTTGTATTATTTTACATGGCGGCATTTTTTAAGTGTTGTTCTTATGCAACAGCTGGTGGAGATTTAGGAAACTTTTATTATTTAACTACAGGTGGTGGAACTGAAACAATTGATGTTTTTTCTTGTTTTTTTTTATATAACTGGCATCCTTTAACAACACAATAGTTATGGCATAAACACTTATTTTCTGTATGGCTAAATTTTTGGTGTGCTTGTACAGTCCTACATATTTCTAACTATAGCACATGCAAATATGTTTTCAAATGAAGTATTTTCCGTAGTGGAACTCATGGGATTTTTATATACACATCTAGACAGATACCCAACTTGGAGATTATATAGGTATAAACTGCATACATTAAACTTGGAAATGTGCTAAAGTACATAAGAAAGGTGTAAATCATTGAAATTTGAATTTTTTTCCTCCTGTGCAGTTGAAAAGCATTTACTTGACATCCCTGAAGGTGATCTTGACTATTCAAAGTTGGCCATGAAGGATCTAATCTGTCTTGCAGATGCAAAATAAAACGAATTGGTATTATTTTCAACTCTTTCTCAGTACATTTTCCTGTGGGGAATTGAATAGAGCAAAGGAAGTCACTCCCTACTTTTCCTTTCCTTATTTTCCTCCTCAAACCATCCTGCACGATTGATTTTGAGAAAGGGATAACTTTCATGCAGATCCATCTCTATTCAGTATTTCAAATAAATAGACCATGCAAGTAGTATTAGGTTAGATTGTTTCATGATTTAAAAAATAGAACTTGTCCCTGTACTTTATTCAGTCAATATTAGGTTCATTGGAAATCCTACAATTCAAGATGATTCCCATAAACTCATTTTATAGTAGCTTTGATGACAATCATACAATTCAAGAGAATAATGCAATTCCATCTCAAAGAGAACAATACAATTGCCTGAAATCTGAATACTTTGGTAAAGAGCACCATGGTAAAGTTTGTCAACAGTGGACAATGCATTCATTTAGAGTTTATGAGCTATTCCTTTGGTTCAAAATTCGCAATCGTGTTCAGGGCATACATATTTTATTTTCATTTAAAGGGCATACATATTTTCATGAACCCTTTTCTCCCATTTGCACAAGAGAGTTGTTTCATATTGTCTCACCAGAAATGTAAATAGATGTTTGTTTGATTCTTTTAAGGGATTGTTAATGCCTTTTTTATCACAACTTGTGATTATTATTTCATCTTCATGAAATGGATTTGGTCCCATAGTTGTTAGATGGCAATCATTGATTAACTGTAAGGTTTCAAAATCCATGAATTTAATTTACTTACCTTCGTAGCACAGGGACACATGAAAATAGCAGATGAACATGACAATAGATCCTGGGTCTCTCATTTCCAACAGAAGATCGAGTGTTATAAGTTCTTTTAGATGCTTTTGTTTTGTATAATTTGTAAATTTGTAAATATTAGATAATTCTGCATATGCTTAGTATTTTCCACAATTCCTTTCAATACCATGAAATCATGGAAGGTAACCAAATCTAATGCTAATGGTTCAATAGTCCTTTGTAGAGTTAAGGCAATAAGAGCAGTGATCATTTAGCCTTGATCTAAGACAAGGCACTAAATCTGGCTCGTGCATATTTAAAAGAGTGTTTTAAGTGTCTGCATCAACAAGTATTATTGTTGGCATCACATAAAAATGCATCTACACAGGCATTGTGCCTCTTGCATGTCACAATTACATGTAGCCATAAAACATTTGTGTGTTTCTGAGAAGAATCCGTGAAATAAATATGAAACAACGTGACAACACTTTTTGGATTTTTTTGCAAGGATCTCATTGTAGGCCACCATTTAGATTGTGGCTCCTTAATGTTGTGAACCCACAAACCTTTTCCTTTGGCCCAAAATCCTAATTGGATCCTTAGTGTCATAGCCTTGCAAACCTCATCTATGAGCAGTAGCAATCTGTACTAGACAAATGATTTAACAAATAGAACTTGTCCCTGTACTTTATTCAGTCAATAGTAGGTTCACAGGAAATCCTACAATTCAAGATGATTCCCATAAACTCATTTTATAGTAGATTTGTTGACAATCATACAATTCAAGAGAATAATGCCATTCCATCTCAAAGAGAACAATACAATTGCTTGAAATCTGAATACTCTGGTCAAGAGCACCATAGTAAAGTTTGTCAATAGTGGAAAATGCATTCATTTAGAGTTTATGAGCTATTCCTTGGATTCAAACTTCTCAATGGTGTTCAGGGCATACATATTTTCATGAACCCTTTTCTCCCATTTGCACAAGATAGTCATTTCATATTGTCTCACCAGAAATGTAAATAAATGTTTTTTTATTCTTTTAAAGGATTTTTAATGCCTTTTTTATCAAAAATTGTGATTATCATTTCATCTTCATGAAATGGATTTGGTCCCATAGTTGTCAGATGGAAATCACTGATTAACTGTAAGGTTTCAAAATCCATGAATTTAATTTACTTACCTTCGTAGCACAGGGACACATGCAAATAGCAGATGAACATGACAACAGATCCTAGGTCTCTCATTTCCAATAGAATATCAAGTGTCATAAGTTCTTTTAGATGCTTTTGTTTTGTATAATTTGTAAATTTGTAAATATTAGAGATAATTCTGCATATGCTTAGTATTTGCCACAATTCCTTTCAATACCATGAAAGCATGGAAGGTAAACAACTCTAATGCTAATGGTTCAATAGTCCTTTGTAGAATTGAGTGGTTGATTTTTGTGCTTATTTGTGTTGCCTATAATTATCTGTGGAAACCATTGAAATAGTGGCAATGATAAATTAAAATCTTGGTGTAGAATCTAGTAATTTATCTTTTGCTTTATGTAGAACAAGAAAAAAGAAACAAATAAGAAGTCATGTTCATCCAAAGCAGCTCTCAATTCCAATGCAAATGAACCTGGAAAAGAATCACAGGAAGATGAAGGGTAATAAAAAGCGTCTTCTACTATGCTTTATTTAATTTTCATTTTGTTGTTTTTTTTCTCCTTAATCTAGTCTAGTTTGTTCTATGTTGGAAATTTAGAGCAGCATCCAGGACATTTTGCAGAATGCCATTTATTTTCTTTGAAGATTCTCTAAAAAAATCTAAAACAAAGTTGTTGTGGTAAGACACCCTCGACATCTTAAGTTGGAAAGTTGGCCCAAATAATAAGTTGATTTGTATACAACATTCCAACTAACCTAGTTTTCAATTACTAATATCCAAATATTTATGTAAAGAAAGCCATCACATTTTTTTAATTTGTATGCCTCTATATTGGATTCTCTACACCAATACCATTTCTGCTTTATATGACTGTTACTTCCCACCCTTCTATGCTTGCTTATTTAGTGACTTGTTTGAGCATGAAAACTTCAGTCACATACACATGATTATTATCTAACATTTTTTTTCTTTATTTTTGATAGGCACAGTGGCACAAAGAATACCGGGACAAAATCCTTAAGAGCTATCAGGTTGGTCAGGAACCTTTTTTGCTATTTCTCACATGTTACTTTGGTTTAGCTAGTAATAAGTCTCTTTTATTTGAAAAGATTGTATTTTATAGAAATTAAAGCTTTGGTTCTGATACTTTTCTTCTGAATTACACCCCTGATACATGTATGAAAAACCTACATATCGTGAGATTAATAACACGAAAAGGTAACAAGAATCACTAGGAAACTCAACTTAGTACTAGCCAATTAAGTTATAAGGTGCATTATAACTTACGTTTATCATCATAGTTATGTGGTTATAGAAGTTCAGTAGATAAATTACCGACATTTATGACTAAAAGGGAGATTCTCATAATGTATGAAATCACTCCAACAACAGTAAAGTTATTAGTCAGAATATTTCCTGTGCATATATTTTACATATTTCCAACAGTGATATTAGAGTGAGAATACTCAAAGCACATTGTTAGTTCAGAAAACCAATTTTGAATAGAGAGAAGCTAAATAGAAGTTTAAATGTTTCCCTGAGTTGGATATTGGCATTATTATTAGGAAAAAGTTATTTTCTGGAAAATAAAGTCAAGGAAATTACCTTTTGTGAATAAAAAATACCTGCAAACTTTCAAAGAATTGAACAACCCATCATGCATTGGATTCACAGGGGAGAAACGAGAAGTCTGACATCAATATGACCTTGCAGCATCAGCCATGGTCTTAAACACAGAGCTGACAATTGCAATACGGACCGGCAGACCAATTATTACTTACAAAGGAGGAGGAAACCCGGTAAAATGCAATCACAGGTTTTCATTTACATGTGACATAAAAATCTGATACATCATAGAAGGTGATGCAACCGAGACACGATTCATTTAGAGCCACATGGGCCCTAGCATATAGCCATTTATAATTTTCAAAAACATACACAGAAACCAAAAGCATAAATTTGCAGATAATATGGGCACATGCTGCTATACAGACTGCTTAGACAACATGCATAGATTTTTGGGAAGATTAGTTTTTTAAAAAAGGCATGAAAACATTATTTTGTTCAACATAATCTCTAAGATGTCCAATAGAACTTTGAGAAGCTTAGATTTGAAGGTACATCTCTATCTTGATTTTCTTTTTTAAATGCAAGCAATGAACTCATCTATTGAAAAATTCCATGGACTTAGCTTTCACACTTGGAAATCAAAGCTTCAACTTTTTTTAATGGAAAGAAGCCCATGAGAAGTATAAAGTTGCGTAGAAAATTAACCCACAAGGGAAAGTAAATTAGTTGAATGGTAGAATAAAGGAAATAAGACAATTGTCCTTATTCATTTGGGATTATCAAACAACCAGTCACAACATTTAGATTCGAAGAAATCCAACAATGATATCTACAAATCACTAGGAAAATTGTTTGGCAGTAACAAAATGCAATATTGTACATAAACAAGAATTCTTCAGTTTGCAAATTTCATGTGATGAAAGTATGACACAGACTTTGTAGACAATTTGAGGTTTTTGTTGTCACAATTAGTAGAAGTTGTAGTCAATGTAGAAGAGAGACACGAATGCTGTAATATATTCATACATATTAGCTTCTGGTTGCTCTAGAATTTTTTTCACCTATCAAGGGGAGCACTTCATGTGATGTGGAGGGATTGCACTATTACACAAAACTGTTTAAAGGGGTTGCAACTTGTGTAAAGGTCTTAGCAACATCTGGCACACCAAATAATGTTGGCCTCCCAAGCCATTCTACTTTAGAAGCTCCTCTGACAATTAATATCCCCAGCAACACTGAAATGTCAGATGTTGAGGTGAACAATCAGCAGTCAATAATTTCAACACAAGGAATGAATATTACTGTACCAGTTTCCATCCAAAAGCAACAGTTGCCAGCAGTATCTTCCACGGAAGGTATTGATGGAAATGTGTTAGAAAATTCTGCTCAGCTAGTGAGAAAGAAGAGAAAAAAATGGACTGAAGAGGAGGACAAAGAACTAATTATTGTTGTCCAGAGTGTGGTGAAGGGAACTGGGCAAGCATTTTAAAAGGAGCATTCAAGCATGATCGAACATCTTCTCAATTGTCACAGGTGATACACATTTCAGTCATATTATAAATAGTCCTCTTCTTCTCGTCTTAGTATGAGGAATGCGAATTTGATCTGCTTGCTTTGTTTAGTTCTTGTAGATTTATCTATGTATATTGTGCATTTAGTCAGATTCAAGCTTATTTAGAAAGCACGATTCATTTTATTTACCTGATATTTAATTAGGAATTTTCATAATAGTTTCTTTTGCCAAGTTCATTTTCCTTTCTTTTCCCTCATATATTCTAAACACTAAAGCCAATAACAGGTCAGCAACTATATATTGATGTGCCAGAAAGTAAGGAATGATAGTTTCTTGAAGTTATTCATGTAGTCCCATAAGCTATAATTCTAGGGTTATTACAACCTCAATAAGATCCTTATGTTTAACTTCATCATTTTCCTTATCTAATGCTAGCTTTTGAATGAATGGTAGCAACAGTACTTAAACTCCTTCAAAGACAAACTTACAGTGCAAGTTACAAAAAAGATCAGATAACCAAGCATTGTATGCATGCAATTCCATAGGCCAACATTGTTGTATATGAGTACTGTAACGTTTCATTTTTTTTTAAATAATTTTTGCTTTGCGTCAGAAGACCGACGTTTCTTAAGCATCGGAAGACTGACATTACTTTTTTTAAATAATTTTTTCCTAGCGTCGGAAGACTGACGTTACGTTTTTAAATATTTTTTGCCCTGCGTCTAAAGACCGACGTTTCTTTTCGTCGGAAGACCAACGTTACATTTTTTTAAATATATTTTTGCCTTTCATCGGAAGACTGACCTCTCGTCTTTAAATATTTTTTGTTGTTTCTTTGGAAGAGCGACGTGTTAAACGTCGGTAGAGGTAACGTCGGAATTGCGACGTATATGTTTCTTCGGAAGACTGAAGCTTTGGAAAATGTCGGAAGAGCAACGCATATGGTTCGTCGGAAGACCGACGCTTTGGAAAATGTCATAAGAGCGACGGAGTGCAAGACGTCGGAAGAGCGACGGTTGTTTGGAAACGTCGGAAAAACTGTCACTCTTCCGACACTTTATTGAAGTGTCAGAATTGCGATGTAATGGCTTACCACATTTTTCCTGGCCTCAAACTGTCGCTCTTGTGATGCCGATGTGTTGGAATAGCGATGAAGTGGCCGTCAGAAATTGGACCAAATTTACTAGTGTATATGAATACATGTCTCTGTGGCTCATTTGTGAACAAGTTTCGAATAACCAAGAGACAACCTTGCGGATTAAGGAAAAGGTATTACAGTGTGGTGTCTCTAGAAAAATCTCTCAATTAAAATATTAAAGGATTGTAATTCATTTACTGTGAATTATATCTGCGGAGAGCTTACTTGTAATATAGTTCTGGTGAAGATAGAACTGAGGTGTAGGAAATATGAAACATGCATTTGTGGTGAAGTGTATATCAGCGGAGCATAACGTTTAGCATACATATGTGGTGAAGCGTATATATGCAGAGATCTGAAGCATAACAATTAGTATACATCTGCAGTGAAGAGTATATTTGACATAAAGCGTATACCTATTAACGGAGGTCTAAAGCATAATGTTTAGCAGATGTGTTACAACCTTCATTTCGGATGCGAGTGCAAGATTTTTATTAAATGTAATAACTCTTTCAAGAAGGAGACTATAAGTACAGGGCATCCTTAAAGAATAATAAGGGTAAAAAGTGCAGAACAATGCAGATCATTGAATAAGAGAAGAATCTAGTTTGAAAGGGCAGTGGCAATATGTTGGAGACATTCCTAAGTCTAGGGTTTCAGTCTGGGTCATGGTACTTGTCATTTGAGGTTCAATAAGAAGAATTCTTTGTGGGTGTTCCTCTCCAAGAGGGAGAGGTTTTTCCCTGGCTCTAGGAGCCTAATTTGTGTGTCTCGTGTACTTTGATAATTGACTTGATGAAAGATTAACTAGTTAAAGAAGAGAATACATAAGTACCTCAAGTATGTTCACAAGTAATTATCAAGAGGAGAATTTGTATTAACCTACAGCCTTCCAAATTCTCAACAATATGTAGAAAACTATGTCTACAACTAAGTCTGGCAAGAAATCTGCTCAGTTTAATTTCTAAGGTTCTTCAAAAAAATTTACTTTCAAGTTGATGCATTTTTGCTTCTTCATAATGCCCTGCGCTAGTTTTTGTATTTGTAGTCATATGAGTGGTATATCTTTGAATTGAATTGGAATTTATTTTGTATTTAAAAGGGATTTATGGTATAACTTGGTAATTCCAACTTAAAAAATTCTTCAAATTGGCAAGAACATATTTCCACGGATAGAAGAAGGTATGAGAAAAGGTAATTCAAATGTGTATTATTTGTTTTCATTTGCCACTATCTAGTCAGAGCTGATGGAACAAGGTTGATACCATGAGTACCAAGATGATTATGGATACTTACTTCTAGAATTATGTTATTCTTGTTCTTGATTATGTTTGTGTTCTTATCATCAAATAAATTCTGAAACAATAAATATCATAGCCATACAAAATTGGACACAATATATAGTCTCCAATCTAGGGTAAAAACCCCTCCAAGGGGAAAATGCAGAAATGACTTTCTTCTTATAGAATCACGTTCAAAGGAGACTTCCAAGACCAAACCCTAGACTGGGACTCTCACCAAAACCCAATAAAGCCAACCAAAATATATGCCTCGAGAAAAATTATGAAGTTACTAAGGGAAGCAAAGAAGATATCTTCCAAAAACAAGGCACTTCTAGCCTCTCATCCTTCACAAAACAACCTACAATTTTCACAATACGGAAACCCTAGAAACTTTAGGTATTCACACATGTGAATAGTATAGGGAATATTTCAAACCTTTGCATGGTTCTATGACTTCCTCCTTCTTCGCTAGCCTTCTTCTCTTGTCTTGAAAGACTCTCGCACTCCATCTCTATTACAAATTGAATCCAAGGTATGCTTGCTTGATATATGTCTCAATGGAGTTGGAGTCTATCCTTTATAGCCTTTCCAATAGGCCGAATTGATCTTGGGAGCCTTTCTAGACACTCAAAAATTATTGTACTTTCTTTGATACAAGTGTCCAAATGGATCTTTTACAATTATAATTGCTCTTTAACTCATGAAAAATATAGGAGACCTAATGAAAAATAACTTGAGCATGAAAATCATGATCCAAAAATAATTTCTTTTTATTCTTTATATTATTTTTATTTCTCCTTTTTACATAATAATTACATCATGACCTGAGTCAAATGAAAATTGTGTACACCAAAACTAGTTACAGATTTCAACGCTCCCTTTTAACTATGGAGGTATTCATAATTGTCCAATTGGTACAAGGACAATACTTCCTTTGAAAAATTATCATAAGAATATTCATATTAATAATCCAACTGTAAGCAACAACATCATGACCAACACTATTTCTGAGGCCAAACTAGGCATTATGTTGGGAGGCTTTATGTCTGACACCTCACTACCTATCCAAGGAAAATACCCCATTTGGATGTTCACAAGGTATGTCCTTTTAGGACTATTCTTATCTTGGATTTCCTAACCTAAATCCTCAAAGAATAATCATCCTCTTCAACCACTCTTATCTTGGACACTTGTCCCATCCACAAAGAGTGTCGGTCCTCGACTTCTTTTTCCTAGATTCTACAATCCACAAGAAGTTGCAATCTCATATGATTATCCAATCCTTTGAACACCATTTTTTCCTTATGTCCTTCATTAAGGATTAGATTTGTTATTCCCGGTCTAGTGTATGACATATAAGGATAAGAGTTATCCATCATCACTCCCTCTCAACCAGATAAGATATCTCTATTCTCCTTCTATATTGAGAATATATCATTTCTTTGATTCAAGGAGACTCCTTTAGACCCTCTCATATTCATAGGATATTCCTGACTTCCTTTCAAACTGAGAATTCAACACCACAAGTCTTGCAATTTTTCTTGTAATAGTATCAACTACCAACCTTGCATGGCTCCATATTTCCTTCGCATCTCATTATACTGAGCTTGCTACTTTCCCAGTATCATAGAGCCATGTTCCTATTGTGACAGGATCCAGGTCATCAATCTTGTACATCACTTTCATCTTGTCATCATTGAAAATCCCAGCTGATCATATATTCCTTATGAAAGTGATCTCTTTGATCTCCAGGTTATCTTCTCATACTGCTACCTCTCAATCCCAATATGAGCACATCTTGACTTCATAGTTGTTAGATATCAATTTTCCCTCAATATTTCATGTATACAGTTGAGATTTCCTCAACTATCTTCCTTTATTCCTGCAACATCCTTCCAAGTAGTAAACAATTTGTTAACTTGTTAACCAACAACAGAAGCATTAACAACATACTTATCTCATCATGACAACTTTATCATCATCAACATCCTCATCACTCATATCCACTTGAATATTTCTTCATGTATCAGAGTTCCCAAGGATTGAACTTTATCACCAAGTTACCATTAGTTGTCGAAGATTGTAATATATTTTTATCATTAGTATATATATATATATATTCATATTCTAGAGAGAAATTATATTTTTATCATTTTCTAGAGTAAGTCAATTCATTCTTTCGGGCATCAAATGAAACATTCATCATGCATAATTTATGACCAACCGTTTTCCTACAAGATCCTGTGTGTATGAATCCTACCCAAAGTCTACTTAAGCATGCATTCTAAATATTCCATACAATCATCTATCTATATGTTATCGATCAATTGTCCTACACCAAATGTGCATGCATCTTGACCAACTACATTCATTCATCCTTTACGAGTGTTATCACCAAAAAATGATCACCTAGCTATTTCTTACTAGCTGGATTGAAATACATCATGTAATTAATTATTATTTATTAAATAATTTAATAAATCATTTCTATCAAATTATTTCTGATTAAAATTTAAAAAACCCATGAGAATAATGGAATAATTCATTATTTATTTAATTTTCTCTAGAAATAATTATTAGATCATTATTTGCTAATTATTCAGCGTCACATTTGACTAAATCACCTAGGAATAATTAAATAAATCATTATTTATTTATTATTCCTTAACTCCATTCTTGAAATAACTATTAAATCATTATTTAATAATTATTTCATTTTTACACCTTTCTTAATATTCACAAAATAATTAATAAATCATTTTATTTATTAATTATTTCTAGATAAATATATTTGGCTATTTTGAATATCTTTTCCTTCTCCAAAAATGTAATAAAGTATTCTTAACGGTTATACCTTGATTTTGGTCAATAATATTTTATTATTCTTCAATTTCGAGATCAACCCAATACTTTGTTATAAATAAGAGATTTTTTTATTCATTCTTCACCATGATCATTATCATCGTCAACATTATCGTCTCCATACTTTTGACCTCCCACTAGAGTTCTACATATTGTTTGGGTTTTCACATATTGAGAGAGGAAGATCTAATACGGAGGCATCAAGGACATCAAAAGACCCATCCCATGGAGGGGGATTTACGACCCTTTTCTAAATCTTCTTCACGAGGTGCTATCAATAAAGGATTTATTTATTTAAATGCCTTTACATAATTGGGTTATTACATTGGATTTATTTTGTTGTTTATTATTTTAGATCGCATACATATATTTTTTATGCAGATTTTTCTCACATTTTTATTGCATATTTGAAGTATAAGCAACCACAATTGTTGCTAGGGTCACTTGTCAGTTGTGAATTAAGTGAGATTTTTGGTACACCTTCCAAAAAAATTCATACTAAGAAATGGCAACCTCATTGGGTTTTTAGTTACATTTTTCGTTAACAAATGGTGACTCCACTAGTGAAACAATTCAGTTTACTAGGTGACTGCAGCTTCAGTGTTTTAAGGGTTTTTTGCAGCTATTTTTAGCCTCTCATATATCTATATATATATATATATATATATATATATATATCCCTTTTTCTGTCAAATTTTTGGATTCTGATGGTTTTCCGGTTTTTTCCACTAGTCACAGGTACTAGCCGAGCAAGAGATGACAACCTTTGTGTGAGATCTACTAATCGAGAGTCCTAGGAGAAAAACACACTTTTCAGCCCCGTATTTTCGCTTTAAGATCCATACCGCACTTTTTGGCCCAAAATCTATGTTTTACACTTGTTTCAGGTCAGTAACCGGGTTTTGAAAATTTTCCTAGAATTTTTCATATTTTTTCCAGAATTCCCAAGATTATTGTCTGTGTACTGGGAATATTTTTTCACCTTAGTTTCATTCTCCCTTAGGCCTGTATACTCTTTATTTTTTCTCTTTGAGGTAGAAAAATTCCCCCTAGGGTTTGTAGTACACCTCCACCTTTTTAAGAAGAGATTGGCTGAGTGAGGACTCTAGGGTTTCACCATTTTTAGCCATTGGTTTTCAGGGTCTTATCCACTTTATTTCAGCCCTTTAGGGTAAGTCATTTCACCATTTTAACTCCATTTTTTGTTTTCTCTTTCCTTCCCCCTTACAATCCCCTTAAGTGTCCTAGGTTTTTTAGCTTCTATCCTATCCTTTGTAGAAGATTTCACCTATGATTTTTGTTGTTTGTTTGCTTCATTTTTAGCAACTCAGTGCCTTTATATAATAGTCCCTTTGACATTATATCTTGTAGGCCTTTTGTGTATTTTTTAGTAACTTTTTTTCCTCTCCTTGTTTAGTAGTTTTAGAGCTTTCTTCGGGTGGGGTTTGTGCTTGATTGTTTTCTATTTTACTATTATTTTAAAACATTATTTACAATATTTCAACATTTTATTTCAGTAGCACATGGCATCATCAAACATGCTCAATTAACTCATACATTAAACACACATTTGAAAACCGTAAGCAAACGCAACCTTGGTTAACAATGCCAATCCAAGACATTAAACACGCCACATTTTAATAATATAACACACATAGATTAAGCCCAATTGGGCATCAGGGCCAAAAAATCAGTGCAGTTAGGTGTAGGGTCGGTGGGATAGGCTTCTAATAACACCCATCGTGTTGAACAATGTAACTAGGATCGGTCTTCATATTGACTATGTAATTATGTGTTTATGTAAAGAAGACAAAGATAATAAAATATATTTTTGGTGTTCTTTCTTCATGGGTTTCATGAGCAAGATTTTATTATAGATAGACTTATTCTTGATGTCTACTAGGGTTTTCTACTGGTCATAAACATAATCAAGTTTCATGTATATCAATGATCCAAGACCTTGCTATAAAACTATGGAAGAATGGCTTAAAGACAACCCACATTCAACGATGGAAGATAAGCTTAATGATGCTCAAATATACCTCCATCAATGCTGGAATTATTGCACTTCAAGTCGACCTAATACACAATGAAGATGTCGGCCTACTAAATGGTTGTATTGTCAGCCTAAAAAAATAATTGTGCTATATATATACCCTGAACCTGTGGCTCATTTGAAACCAAGAATTGTGTATTTCTCTGAAGAAGACTGTTGATTTCAGAGAGGATTCAAGTGCGGATTAAAGGGACAAAAAATTATGGATCTCTCTGAAGTAGTTACGGTGGTTAAATGTGTATTTAAGGTTAGAAATATTACAGATTCATTAGTAATCTGTGCGGATATCAATAAGGACATAGGTGCAAGTTAAAAGGTCACAAAATTGTGGACATATCTATGACTAAAAAAATGTAACAAAGTTTGGGTTAAATGTGAGTTAATACAGAGGATCTGGATCTGTTTTTGTAAGGCATATTGAAGCATAAGAAGTGTGGAATAGTATAAATAAGTTGCGGTCAAGTTTGAACCTAGTGCGGACTTTAGATTAGTGTAATAGTGTGGATTAAGGATTGAAAAGAATGTGGATATCACAGTGTGAAAGTAAAAGAATAGAAGGAATGTAAATTAGAGATTTACCTTCCTATCTTCAGTAGACAAAGGGGAATTCAATATATCTCAAGTGAACATGAAACAATAATAAGTATTCTGATAACCAAATACTAAATCAAGGAAGATGTAATTAGAGACCGAGTTTTCTCGTGGTGGTGAAGGTTAGTGCAAGTTAGTTTGGGAAAGAAGGATCAGCGTTGTGAAGCATACAAAGAAGCATTGACAAGGTCTTGGAGACATTCCTAGGTCAAGGTTCTAAGTCTTGGTCATGGTACTTGTCATTTGAAGATCCATAAGAATAATTCCTTACGATTTTTCCTCTCCAAGAGGGAGAGGTTTTTTCCTAGCTCTAGGAGCATAATTTTGTGTCTCATGTATTTTGATAATTGAATTGATGAAAGACTAAATAAGCTAAAGAAGAGAAGACATAAGTAACTCAAGTAATTATCAAGAAGAGAATTCGAATTAATCACCAACCCTATAAACTCTCAACATGGAATCAAAGCTAACGTGTTGAACACAAGGGCTAATTGACAAGAATACACTCCACGAAGCAAAGATCAAAGTTTGTGTTAAAATTCAAATCATTTTACCAGGAATACCCTCAAGATATCTCATTCAAAGGATCAACTCATTCAAGAAAATGATATTTTCCTTCAAAGATTTACATTCAAGATATTTTTGGAAGAAAATTTATCTTTTGAAGACAACCTTCATCATCAAGGAAGTTGCAGGTCACTCTACTCACTATGACCTTACTTAAATCCGTCAAGATGACGTATTGTAAAGAAAACAACAAGTTGGTTGGGTCATCAAACTTTAGTGCTTGGAAGAAGAGGACATATTTGAATCTAATTGAAGATGAAGTTATGGACTATATCGAAGGATATACAATTCAACCCTCAAAACAAGATGCTCCAGATCATGCCAAGTACATGAAGGGAGAAATCAGAGCCTAGAGGATTCTCATAGAATCCATTAAGGACTCACTCATTCCCTATGTATCAAAACTAAATTCTGCAAAAGAAATATATGATAAACTGGTGGAGCTATTCTTTGTCAGTACTATAGGAGAAGAAATCTCTCTAAGACAATAACTATACAAAATGAAATTGTCAAGAGAAGAAGGAATCACTTCATAATTTACGAGGATTTCTAAAATAAGAGAGAAACTATAGGAACTGGGAGAATTAATGTATGACACTAAGATGACTACAGTGGTACTGAATGCATTACTAGAAGAATGGGGAAACTTCACTTCAAGTTTATACGGGAAGAAAGAAGAAACACCATTCCATGATTTATGGTCTCTATGTAAAATAGAGGAAACAAGATTGAAATCCAAAGATGATACATGATCAAGTGAAGGGAATCAAGCCTTTTCAACCTTATCTAGGAAGAAAGGAAGATTCGAAAAATTTGGTCCTCAGAATAAAAGAATAAATATGTACAAATTACAATGATTTGGATGTAATGAACTTGGGAATTATAAAATATATTATCCTAAATCTTAAAAGGACAAGAGGAAAAGGGAAGAAGACCATATCTCAGATATGAGGGAAGAACCTGATGTAAATAAATTTAAGAAAGAAGAAGTGAGAGATATCTATTATGATTGAGATAATCTTCCTCTTTAAATTGATTTCTATTTATTGTAAAATAGTATGATAGGAAGAAATGTATATTGATAGAATCATGACAGAAGCATGGTAGGAGCTATTGGTGAAACAATTGTGGGAAAACCTCACTGACAACAATTTTGATGGAAGGCAGTCATCAAGATCAAGTGTCATCATGGAAACAGGTGTTGATAGTTTCTAATGGAATTCTCTGTGAATTCACTGGTTAGAAAGAAATTAGAAAGGCTTCATCAAAGAATTATATGCTACAAAATTATGGGATTAGGATGTGATGACATATTGATGAAGCAGGTCGAGGGACTTAAGTTCTTCATTAGAGTAAAATTGCTACAGGATGACTGAAAGGGAAAAGGTATGAGGTATATATCTTTATATGCTGACATTGGATGCTATGTAGTCATGTCATATTGTTGCATGCAATGAACTTTAGAATTATGATCTCTCACGGTGCACAGACATATGAACTCAACATATATATCCTCATATGGAATATGAGGTGGTTTTATATGAACAAGTAACTGGAAATTGGATGTTCCTAGGAAAGAAGATGTGCAAAAAGGAAGAGATCATGAAGTAAAACCTTTTCAAGAGGAAGTATTCATCCAGAAGCCAAGAATATGTGAATAGAATATCTCTAGGGAGGATATGTAGACTCTGATAAAATTCTTGTAAAGAATAAGACCCTTGAAAAGACATATCTTTAGGATATGTGTCAATCTGAATAAGGGATGTTGATGTCTACAGGAAGATGTCAAGGTGAAAGATCATCACTGAGGTAATTTTTGTCTTTAAAAATTAATACGTATATGTTTATCTGGATAAATTTGCGTAGGGCTGCTAATTATGTGAAAGGATGTAAGACCCTTGGAGATGATTCGAAATAATGAAGCATGGCATAAAATTTCGACCAAATAAGAAAGACTAATGAATCACTTTTTGGTAGATGACATGAATCGTGAATGAAAGTGATGGATGATCTCTGCCCTATGGAGCTAAAGTTGAATATTCCTCAATACCGAAATCCATGACATCGAGGGGAGGAATTATTCATGAGCAGTTGGGTGTCTCATCATTGCTCTGCAGGCCCCTAATTGAGAGGGATCCTGGTGATAATTTTCTTACTTGGAAGAGACTGGGTACTTCCTAATAATGATATTAGGTACATTCCTTATACAAGAATGAGTACATTCCCTTGTGGAATAGGTTCTCCCTGGATGAGAGAGAGAGATAGACACATCATTCTAGTCTTCACTTGGGAAGACAGAATGGAAGATTGTGTAATCATATGGAATTCGATACTCTTTTAGAATATGTTAGGGAATTCAAGATAAGAGTATTCAGGGACCGATATTCTTTGAGGACTAGCTACCCAAGAGAAGAATAGTCCAAGAAGGTCATACTTGGGGAACACCCAGATGGAGTATGTACCTTGGAGAGACAATGACTATGGTGTCTATAAGTCATGTGTCTCACCGGAATTGTAGCCCATTTTATCCTTTATAGATGGGGTTGTTAGTCAAGACCTTGCACTAGGAAAATGTTGGTTGATATTATGCTATACAAATGCGATTACCAATATGATTCTTCTTATGAGATTTTTCAGTTTGAAAGTGACCATGTACCTATATGAATACCTCCCTAGTTAAGAGGGAGTGTTCAAAAGTGTATCTATGATCAATCTTCATATTGATTATGTAATTATGTATTTATGTAAATAAGAAGACAAAGATAATAAAATATATTTTTGTTGTACTTGCTTCATGGGTTTCATAAGAAAGATTTTATTATAGATAAACTTTGTATAGATGTCTACTAGGGTTGTTTTCTGGTCATAAACATAATCAAGTGTGATGTATATGAATGCTCCAAGACCTCGCTATAAAACTATGGAATAATGGCTTAAAGACAACCCACATTCAACGTTGGAAGATAAGATTAATGATGCTCAAAGATACCTCCATCAACGTTGGAATTATTGCACTTCAAGACGGCCTAATACACAATGAAGAAGTCAACACAAAGATACAAACTGTGCTATATATATACCTTGAACCTACAACTCATTTGACACCAATAATTGCGGATTACTTTGAATAATAATGCAGATTTCAGAGAGGATTCAAGTGTGGGTTAAAGGGACATAAAATTATGGATCTCTTTGAAGTAGTTACAGTGGTTAAATGTGTAGTTAAGATCAGCAATATTGTGGATTGGTAATCTGTGCGCGTATCAAGAAGAACATAAGTGCAGGTTAAAAGGTCACAGAATTGTGGACATATCTGTGACTACAATAGTGTAACAAGGTCTGGGTTAAATGCAAGTTAATACAGAGGATGCATATATGTTTTTGTAAGGCATCCTGAAGCATAAGAAGTGCGGAATAGTATAAATAAGTTGCGTTCAAGTATGAACCTAGTGTAGACTTTAGATCAGTGTAACAATGTGAATTAAGGATTGAAAATAATGCGGATATCACAGTGTAAAAGTAAGAGAATAAAGGGAAGGTAAATCATATATTTACCTTCCTATCTTCAGTACACAAAATAGAAATGCAATATATCTCAAGTGAACATGAAACAAGAAGAATTATGTTGATAAGCGAAGACTAAATCAAGGAAGATATAATTAGAGACTGGGTTTTCTAGTGGTGGTGCAGGTTAGTGAAATTGGTGCAGGAAAGAAGGATTAGTGTTGTGAAGCATAAAAAGAAGCATTGAAAAGGTCTTAGAGACATTCCTAGGTCAAGGGTCTGAGTCTTGGTCATGGTACTTGTCATTTGAAGATCCATAAGAAGAATTCCTTAAGGTTTTTCCTCTCCAAGAGGGAGATGCTTTTCCCTGGCTATAGGAGCCTAATTTTGTTTCTCATGTATTTTCATAATTGACTTGATGAAAGAATAAATAAGCTAAAGAATATAAGACATATGTAACTAAAGTAAGCTCACAAGTAATTATCAATAAGAGAATTTTAGTTAATCACTAGCCCTCTAAATTCTCAACACATCGATCATTTACGTTGAGACATAGAATTTGACTTTATAGGGAGCTTAAAATCCTTTACCATCCCACAGTCCAAAGATGGAGTGTATTAAAAAATTGATTTAGAGGGGGTTAGGTTAGATCATCATGCGAGTAATTCTCCTGAGGGCTACCCAACCCGTGGTAAGGAATTTTGTGCAGTGGTTGATCACCAAGAATCTCAAGACTCGACCACCCCTGTGAGATGAAGGTAAACGTAGTGACCAATCTTATGAAAACACCTTATAGGAATGGCTATAGGAAGATTTTGGTTCTCTACCCCACCTTTCTTTGGACAACTCTATTTTCAGGGATGATATTTCATCTAGTAAGAAGTTATTTGGAAGGGCATCTAGAAAAGTAGATTTAGGATTGTTTTAGGATTTAGATCACTTATAGTCTAGTGGTCATTTTATTTAATAAGATGTGTTTTCCTGTATAAAGAGTAGCATCATTATATAGTTAGTTTACAATTGGAACCACTGCACTAGGTGTTTGTTTGTTGTTTTTTACTATTTTTCTCCTATCATCATTTAGTCCATAGTGTCATCATTGTCTTCACATCATTGCGCCCCCTGGGCGTTTATCACAATGAATCTAAGCTCTTCATCCTCAGTTCCCATTAGGAAATATTACTCCTCCTTGTCGAGTTATATTTCATCCTCCCAATCCTCCATCGAGTCCTTATGACTCTGGTTCTAGTGATTCATCCAAATTTTCCTTTGATTTCATGTATTTTCAACCTCGTATCCCCACCAAGTCAACAACAACGCAGGTGCAGTAAAACAAGGTGGTAACTTAGGTGCTAGCCTAAGTAATCCCACCAGTGGAACCTATACCAGTATGGTCACTCCTACTCCATTACTACCCTTCATGGTTGGTTTGAATCTCCCTAATTTTAACCAGTTGATCAACGATCCTCTTCTCCATAACCCTAATTGGCCAGTTATGATTACCAAACATCCTTTCGTTATACCCAAGTTTGAAGGAAATATTGGAGAAGATCCCACAAATCATGTTCTCTCATTTCACATGTGGTGTTCCTCTAATTCCATCACTAAATACTACATCTGTCATCGTTTATTCTAGTGCACGCTTACTGGATTTGTTGCTAAGTGGTGTGTCAATAAACCTAGTGCCACTCATTCCACTTTTGTGACTCTTGCAAAAAAATTTCTATCCTATTTCCAATTACCTATCCATTATGACATTGGTTTTGAAATTTTGACTTCTTTTTTTCAAACTTATGCCACTTACCTATCTTACCATGTCCAAGAGTGGCCCAGGATAAGGAGCATGTGTAGGGCCCCTAAATTTGAAGATCGTTTTTACATGGATTGGTTCTTTAGATTGATTTTTTCCCCCATAGGTAAATATGTCACTTCACACTTCCCTTAGTTAGAGGAATATGTGCTCCAAGTAGCTTTGAAATATGACTTGATATATGCTCATTCAATTTATGTTTATATTGTTCTCCCTGATTTTCCTTGGCCTAGTGTTACTAATGCACTGTGGGAACCTCATGTTATCGACGGTATCGTTGGATTCATTTTACACACTCACCTGCAACCATATACTCCACCTCCGATGAGTTATGGTCAACCTCAGGGCAGAACCAGTTCCTCTTACAATTATCCCCCTCCTAAAGGAAACCCTTATCTAGGTCAATGAATGTCATATGCATATTCCTAATCACATCAATAGATGTTAGGGCCAGATGTTGCTCAACCTGTTTATCCAAATGTTGCCCCTCCTCCATATTTTACATATGCACTTCCTAGGGCTCTAGCCCCTCCATCACTAACACCCCAGACTCCCATGTCTCCTCAACCTCTGCCACAACAACAACCTCCTCCTCAAGTTCAAGTGTATGCTCTTCAGAGCATGAAAAATCCCCCCATTCCCAAGAAAAAAAATAATGGGCAAGGTAACCAAAACTTGAATTCTCAAGGTAATGAGGGTAACTAGGGTCCACCACTTAATGCACCCTAGGGAAATCAGCCTAATCCTGCAACCTAGTAACAGGGAAGATAACCCAAGAAAAACAAGGCCCTTCATACGAATAAGCCTTGTGCGTGTTACAGCATGTATGACCATTATACTAATGATTTTTCCCTTTTCCCTCATATGCGTCAAGTATGGAAAGCTCAAGCATATTCCCTAGAGGATAGCATCCCATGGATCTGCTTCCTCCATCTCTTGCTTCATCTCAACCAGTTTTGTTTACCAATCCTTTTACTCAGCAAGTATATTTAGTTGCCCAACCTACATAAGGTCAGGATTATCCTCAACCTCCACAATTTCGTCACCATCATTATCATATTCTTATGATGAATTCCAATGAGGTCAACATCGAACAAGTCAACATTCAGACTCAATCATGGTAGTATGACAGGCCACCTGCTAATTTTTTGACTGATTCTCAACCTCAAGTTTCCACCGAGCCTCCTTCATCATCAAATGGTACCTTGAAAATCCCTCAGCCTAAGGTAGAGGTTATTCCCAATGTTATCACTAGAAAATCGAACAAGCAAATCAAATCATGAAATGTCAAGCAGAAGGATTTACAGGTTTGAAAAACATTAGAGAATCTAGAAAATTTAACTTTCTCTGAGGTCAAGAGGAAAATTTATCAAATTACGCACAGAAGACACTAGAAAAATGCGCTCCACGCAACCTTTTCTTCGATATCAACGTAGGTCTACGTTGATTTCCCTCAATAAGCCACGTGGTTCTAGGTATGGTGGAAGGTCACTATCCAGGACCACTTTGCACACTTCAAGAAGAATATTATCCACTTGAGGCCACCCAAGGACAGTCGCCTAGAGCCACCTTGAGACCTCAAGTGAGCACACAATGGAATCAACCACCACTCTTGGTTCATTGTCCAAAATTGTACCAAAAGAGGGAAGAATATTTGAATTTTTTCTATAAAATACCACCATGAGAAGAAAAATTCAAAACACATTGTTATGTTGGCCAAATTTCCCATGAGGAAACCAGCAGTGCATTTTCCAAGAAGCAAAAGAGTGAAGGGATTCATTTGTTGGCCATCCAACATCTCAATCCCAAAGAAGAAGTGCATCAGTTTTCTGATATCCGATCACTCATTCGAGGAGAAGAGAGAGACCTGTAGACAGCTTGAGGGGAGATCCCTCCTTTCTTTGAGTATTAGAGATCCATATCTCTAAGGACTCATTGTGAGTGTTTTAGCTTCCTACCTATTTTTTACCACTAGGGGCTAGTAAAAAGGGATTCATTCTTCGCTGGTATTATTAGTTTGTTTACTCAATATTGAGCTTGTGTTATATGTTTATTTTTTGTTTCTTGTTTCCTCCTCTTTTTGTAGTATCCTATGTTTTATAACTAGTTATACATGTTATGATGCTTAAATAACCATCTAACAAAACATTTTTTCCCTGTGACATTGTTTGTAGGCTAGCAATCACTCCTAACAAGCACTGGTGTTTTTCGTGCACTCGTGTAGTAAGCACAAAAACACAAGATTGGCGACTCCACTTATTTTTCCTCTTAATTTATATGGTTGTGGTTTTCCAGACCCTCTCTTCTACTCAGGATTGTTGCAGGACCAGCTCTCCTCTTCCTCAACTTCTCTCATTCACCCTCTGTGAAGAGATTCAGTTCAGGAGAAGAGGAATTTCCATGTGCAGGAAAACGATGTGTGTTTAGTTCAAGTATACGTGCAGGTTCGCGCACGTTCAACTCAGACATACGCACAGAGTTGCACAACTGTGTAGAAATATTCCGTGTGGAAATTAGTGAGTCATTTTTTCATTGATTTTCTCCATTTTTTGCAAGTGTAAAGTGACTGGTAGCCCAAAATAAATCTTCCAGCACTATGTTCCGGTGTCCCTTGACTATTAGGCCATGCTTTTAGCTAAAATTTAGCTTAGCTATTTCATAGTTCTAATTTTTAGTTTATTATCACAAATTCACATAGTTTAATTAGGAGGCAAGTAAGTGGTTAAAATCCACCCATGCTATCTGAGTGAACTTATTAGTGCTAATAGACACCAAAAATTTAGGTAATTAGCAAGAAGTAAGTGGCCCATATCCACACATGCTTATCTAGTTTCCAATTTTTCCAAATTTTTGCATTAAGTTTAGTTTAAATTTTTCCTTAGAATTTGGGACTAGGATCAAATTATCTAAGGCAAGTAATCCATGTTCCCCTTGCACCTCTTGGTAACCCTGGGCATGCATATGAACGCTCTATTATGATATTTTTCCATCTCCCTATCGTGAAACATTTAGTCTGGATAGGAAAAATTTTAAGTGGCCCATTATCCACGCATCATTTACTTTCTGAAAGGAATAATAAAAACATAGTTTAACTAGGAGGGAGTGTAAAGGAACATCGCATATCCGCATCCTACAAACATTGTGATTGTACACTTTCTCACATACATTTCCACACCATAAGTGAAGTAAGACTCCTTAAAACTAACCATTAATTGAACTCATTAAAATATTCCCACAAGGGCCACAAGATAATTAATAGTTTAGGTTAGAACCACTGGGTGTAGGCATCCATTAAGCCGCCATGGTTAGTTTACATTATTGAAACACAGAAGTTGACTTTATAGGGAGGTTTAAACCTGTCTATCTGCCCATGGAAAATAATTCACGAGCACCAAAAAGACCTGATTCTTGGTGAGACTGGTAGTTCAATACCAAGAAACTCAAGACTCGAATGCTCACGTGGGATGATAGTACTTAGTGGCCAAATCTAAGGCATCCTTCCCTATAGGTGATAGTGTAGGCATCACTATATCCTCTTTCCATTACCTTGGTCGATTATTTGGCTATTGGAAAGTGTTTCTAGTTCTTTCGGGATGTTGGCCCTAGTACCCACTAGAGCATATCTTCGCAAGGCCCAGTTACAATTGACAGTATGAGGAAGATTAGTTATTCTAGTATTTTTTAGTATCATATGAAAAACAACCAAAACCATTTTTTTATTGACTGATCACATAGGATTAATATAAAGGTAAATTAACCTTTTATTTTTCACTTTGTTTTATGTATTTGATCACATTTTGCTTCAATAAATAAATCTCTCTCCTCTCATAAAAATGAAAATTATTTCCAAAATTAAATTGATTCAACACTATAACAGACCCAACGGGACCTCGTCGATCTAGAATTTTTTTGGACCTCCCCCCATTAGAGGGAGGAGTGTCAGGTATTTCACCATTTAGGCGTCAAAGGTAGCACACATCCACCCTTATTGGTTCATATGTTATTGATGCATATTTAGTTCGAAACCCCCAAGGGTCACCCAATTCCACAGTAGTGGAAACCCCCTCAGGTTCATCACATACCACTCCTCCCACAACCCCCAAAGGGCAGAGGAGCACTACCCATTTGGGGAGCCAACACAACACACAGTCAAGTACATCATAGACAAACCCCATACACAACTAGAATCCTATGTTTTCACAGTCTACAATGGCGCTCAACACTTAGTTACATTTCCTAGCATATTTGAACTTACATGATCTATCAAACTTAACAAATGACCCAATTGCACACAATCCCATTTGGCCCTCCATGCCCACGAAGCTCCCTTTGGACATTCCAAAATTTCAAAGGGAAGCAAGCGGAAGACCTTGGAAACCATGTAATGAATTTCCACCTATGGTGTTCATCGAACAGTAGTATTGATTATACTATTCAATTACGACTATTTCAGCACACCATAATCGGGCTAGCCGCAAAATGGTATGTGGAGCAAACTTTTGCTTCACATGGAACCTTTAGCACCCTCGCTACCGCATTCCTCACATATTTTCAGTTACCCATCAACCACGATTCTAGAATGGACTTACTCACGCATTTAAGGCAAAATTTAGTCATCCATATGTTGGAACATCTCCATGAATGACGGTGATGTCGAAGTTTGTGTAAAGCCAAACTTGACAATCGAGTTCTACTGGACCTATTCCTGAAAAAGGTCACAACAGATATTTCAAAGGACGTGGCAACTCAAGGACCTAATTTTGAATAGGATGAAATTAGCAAAGCCCAAAAACTCAAGTTGATATACACTAATTCATGATACATCTATCACATCCTGCCTAACGCCCCACACCTGCAAACTTATAAAGAATTACCAGTCACGTCAAATACTGAAGATAGATTGATAGGGTCACTGACCCAAAGTCACCTAGGTAGTAGTATGTCGTACCATAGTTACGTGTATGATCCTAACCAAAACATCCTGCAACCAAGCTACCATCAGATTCATCATGCACCTCTGCAGAACATGACCAATAGGGCATCATCATACCATCATCAACAAGGAGGCTCTTACCCTCCCGCACAGGGGACCCCGTACGTAGCTAGGAACGCTGACAGAAGAGCTCCCCCCTAGAAACCATATACAAAGCAGGGACAGGGACCTCTATATTCCCACTCCCCAGCACAAAACCCAATGATGAAAAATAATGCACTAGTGAACTTTGTACAACCTTCCCAGGCCTAACCACGCCAGTCATAGGACCAGGAGAATCATATTCATCCTCCTGGCGCGGCAAGGAAGAAGCCAAAAGATAAGCAAAAGGGAGATCCTAAACAAGGGGTAAATAACCAACAACACCCTCGTCGATCCCAGGCTGGGGAAAACCCAAACCAGAATCAAAACCAGGAGCCCAATAACTCTGTAGGGCACAACAAGAGAGATAATCTTCAGACCAACCACACTTGTGCAATTTTTGGTGGGTATGGCCATTACACTCATCACTGTCTCAAACTCACTAAGCTAAAGAAGCTTTAGGGTAACCAAGGACAAGGGGGACCTATACAGAAAATAGTTGTAATGCAGGAGCCCTTCCCCCACCAAGGGGCAGTTAGTACCCAACAGCAACAACCACCCCCCAAAGATTCCGGAAACAACAGCCTCAAAATCTATATGACTGGCAAGGAAATGTTCTTTCAAACATGGAATCACAACTATGATACCTCGCCAGACACCAGTTCGTCAGTGGCTAGCACAAGTGCACCTACCGCACCATTGACTATATCGAAAATACCTATTGAACCCCTACCAAAAATGGCTAAGGGTCCAACAAGGCGAGCAGGACACCATTCCAAAGTGATCCATAATTATAGCATCATGGAAGATTTAGCACAGTCTCCCACTGCCATGTCATCTTTAGAGGTCCTGTAATATTTCCCAAAACAAAGGAAAGCCTTACTTTCCACGTTAGGTGCAATCAACCTTGTTGATTCACGCCTAATGGATTTGGACTTAGATAAAGCCACCCCCAGGCTTCCTTCATTAGTCTCATTCCAGATACTGGTGTCAGTCCAGAATAGAACTATCCACCGATGTATCATTGACAAGGGTGCATCCAAATGCATCATGTAAAAAATCATTTGGCAGAAGTTATGATCTCCCAAAGTAAAACTATCAGACATCACACTCAGAGCATATGACAAGCACCCTCTTGCTCCCATTGGTCTCTACCAAAATTTCATGGTCTACTTGGCCAGTAAGATGGTTCTTATAGACATTGAGGTCTTGGATGCTCATCTAGACTACAATATACTCCTTGGGTGGAGTTATATGTATGCCATGTCTTCCATAGAATCCTCTGTCTTCTAGATCATGATGTCCCCCCATGAGGACTGCATCATAACCGTCGACCAATTGATATACCATGACAAACGACCCATGACGAACACCGATGTCATGCTACCTATTTAGAAACATCTATGGAATCGCTCACGCGGTACCAAGAATATGGCCCCGGCCAATTCAAACAGTCATCTATCCTTGGATCATTCCTAGGAGATCCCCTTATCATACTAGAATCATTCGTTGATATCACAGGGGCCCCACTTTGCATGATGTCATCATCAAACACCGAAACCAACCATCAGACAGAGACTAGTAGTAATGAAACCAAGGCCACAAGCACGACTTTTCTACCGTACACCATCTCCCAAAACCCATTTCTATATCATCCACCTGGCTTCGTGTCACAATAAGTCTTGGCAACAGTAACATTTCCAAACATGTCGTTCACAATACCTGTCTAGTACTTGGTCTGACCAACCGTACTGGGAGCCCTTAGCATTACATCTATAGGGATAACCCCCATCCCTCCTCAGGAGGAGACACCGGTTAAAGAGACTCCCATAGAAACGCTAGTTAAAGCAACCAGGAAAACCCATAAAAAATGGAGAAATATAGAAAGCACCATCATGCCAAGAGAACTGCAACCTTGTGCATTATGCGATATTGTAGGCCACCCTACTAATATCTTCCTAGAGTTGGACTAAATAAAACCTCTCCTAAGCTCTTAAAGAAATATTGCGGCAACAAGTTCCCGTAAAAATGAACCAGCCACAAAAAAACAAGTCAAAGAATTGTGTACCAACCACGCATGTGCTATCTGTCACAATTATGGGAGTTACACCCATAATTGTCCAGAAATACCACGATATAGGGATGCGTTACATGCCCTAAAACAATCATATCAAGAGGATCCCCCCATGCAGATAAATGGCGAAGAACCTCGAGTCATATTATACCTTCAGGACAGAGGGCAATCACCAAAAAGACTCTCGTTTGTCCCCCCCTCCTCCCATCCAATGTTGTGCACTTTGCGATGAACACGATCATTTCATCACCGAATGTGCAGAACCGGAGTTGTTTCAAAGATGGTATCCAGTCAACCCTGTATACCATGCTGACCTTCTAGGGATCCAACATTCGTGTCAGATATGTGGTGGTGATCGCCCGTTATGTCATTATCATTACATCCCTCAATTTTGTTTAGCATTAACTAGTTTACGCATGGATATAATTTGCCTCTCCCTAGAAGATGACTCAAATACAGAATCCATGGAAAGATCGACAACACAAGAGGAGTTGACAAGCAGATCCATCCTCTTTCTGTCAGCATAAAAGTGGCCAGTTGGGGGGTACATAGTCACCCCCAACCACCCTCCACGAAGAATACTAACCTGTGTGTTATACAACACATGCAACCACTTGGCCACCAAATTCCCAGACCTAGAATTGCTTCACAAATGGTATCCAAACGCCCTCCAGCTCTAAGCGAAGGGAATAACCAAGAAATACATTCTTTTCTAGTATGTCAGGGAAAACATCATACTCAACATTGTACTTATATCCCTCGAGTGTGCCCACTAATTGACATCATACGTTCATTATAAACGCACCACTAAGATATGGTCAGTCCTAAGTTTATAGAATCTAATGTAATGCAGATTTCCCCCAGGCAACCTACACCATCTCAATACCAAAACATTGGGCGAGTCAAAAAGATGCACTGGCCTAACAGGACCCATGTCCAGTCTAGGGTAGCATGTGGGCTATGCGACAGAATCGATCACTAGGTCAATTACTGTAAGGAACTAATGCACCTCGTGAATAGTTTTCACATGGTTTCCCCTATCCCGCAGAAGCATCTCTCCAATCAAGAGAAAATGAAAGACTTTTATTGCAAGATCTGCTCACATTTTCACCATACAGTGAATTGTGAGCACCTCCCAAGGCTAAGAGCGACAAGAGAAATTCTAAGTCTAGCACCCCAAAAGGAGCTAGACCTTCCAAAACCAAAGACTCAGAGATGGAAATAGCAGAATATTTTCCCTACACTTGATCCTTTCTGAGCGTCCACCTTAGGAACAAAGAGCAGTGTTGGTTCTCACACCATCTACTCGATAGGCACCATGGTATCGGGAACCATTTCACCAGCCATAACCACGAGACATAGGCATGCCCCTTAATGTAAAAATTCAGGCGCCTATGAACCAAGTACAATTTCCAAATCCAGGAAAGTGTGAGTACTCTTGGTACGCCTCATGAAGAACCTAGAATTTCTCTCATGTAAGCCACCATGATGGAAATTCCTCCCCCACCAAATACCAACGACACAATACATCATATATGATTCATATCATCATGTATTGGAAACATGACTTGTATTTTTTGCTCATCAATCATAGGTGTCGAGACCGTTACAACTACGAGAGTAGATGTACCAACAATGGTGCAAACCCAATCCATCTGCACCCTATCGACCACATTTGTTTCCACCGCATCGATGATGGAAAATTATTCATGTCCAGCTATGTTAGGACAGAACCACCTCCTAACGTGTTTGAAGAAGGGAACATGTCAAATATTTCTCCTACCATTAAGGTGAAATATCTCGAAATCCTGAGAAATTCGAAGAAATCATGCTGGGGGCAACATGTTCCCTAGAATAAGTAACCTCTTACACCCATCTATTGCACGAGTACCAATATATCTTTGCATGGGATTTCTCAGAAATTCCAGGGCTTAGTCCCACTATATTATAGCACCACATTAACACTTGGCCTGATGTACCACCAGTATGCCAGAAACAACATCAACTACACCCATCCAAGGCAAAAGAAATTAAAGGAGAAATCGATAACCTTCACAAAGTAGGTTTTATCTACCCCATCGCTTACACATCATGGTTTTCCAACCCTATCCCCGTCATAAAGAAACAAGGCACCATTCATGTCTGTACCGATTTTTGCAATTTAAAAAAAGAATGTCCAAAGGACAATTACCTTACCCCATTCATCGACCAGGTTATCGATGCTTATGTGGGAAACGAGGCCCTCTCCTTCATGGATGGTTTCTATAGGTACAATCAAATCCAAATACGGCACACCGACTTGTACAAGACTACGTTCACCACCCCATGGGGCACATTCACATATCAGGTTATGCCATTTGGCCTAAAAAATGTTGGAGAAACTTTCCAGTGGGCCATGAGTTATATCTTTCATGATTTGGCGCACCTCATCCTCGCCTACTTGGATTACCTCACCATCTAATCCAAGAAGTGACTGATCATCTCGAGAATCTGTGACTGGTATTCCAACGATGCCGACAACACAAACTATGCTTGAATCCCCTCAAGTGCATCTTCTGTGTCACTGCAAGATGACTTCTAGGTTTTATTGTGTCCTAGCAAGGGATTAGAGTGGATGCCCTCAAGGTCTAAGCTATCAACTAGGTCCCACCACCTCGAACCCTCAAGCAACTCCAAATTTTGTAGGGAAAGGCCAATTTTTTGAGATGCTTCATCCCAATGCCACTTGCACTTAGGGATTCCTATGCCTTCTCCATGAGGACATCCCATTCAAATGGGACAATGAAGCCCAACAATAATTTGAGGCACTGAAAAACATGTTATCTTCAACACCATTGATTATTCCACCAAACTACGACAAAGATTACACCCTGTATCTATCAGCGTCTGAAACTGCTTTAGCTGGATTGTTAATCTAGGAGGGCCCCGATGGTAAAGAAAACATAATTTATTACGTTAGTAAAAACTTCCCTAGCATTAAAACACACAGTCCAAAAAATTCACCACTAAATTATCTTAATGACTACCACAGTCGTCACAGATATCAACCCCATGAGATATCTACTCACTCGTCGTTTGATGAACCATAAATACGCTCGCTGGATAGCTATACTGCAAGAGTTTGACTTACAGTTTAGCTCCCCCAAAAGCAAAAAGTCTTTAATTCTAGTTGAGATCATCATTGACCTCCCAATTTAGACCAAAGGATCACCAGTCAAAGATTCACTGTCAGATGAACATCTCTTCCTAGTGACGACCAACGACCCTTGGTACGGAGATATTCTCTTATTCTTATGAACCCAAAATTTCAAACCAAATCTCAATCATGATGACTGGCAGCACATACGCCACCATGCCCCCCGATACCTCCTCATGAGAGAGGTCCTTTATCGACGGGACATCGACACCATTTTATGTTGATGCCTCACTCACAACCAAGCTGAGCAATCCCTTAATGACTTTCACATCAGAGCTTGTAGTGTCCATGACCTCTCTGGAATTGCTACTGCCCAAAAAATTTTGCGGGCAGGATATTTTTGGTCCACCTTATTTCATGACTACATCTCAGTAGTAAAAAGGTGTGAGCGATGTCAATGCTTCGCTCACAAAGAAAGAGCACCACCCACTCCCCTGCAGTCGGTCATAGTAGCTGGACCCTTATGCAAATGGGGGATCGACTTCCTGACTTGCAACCCCATGTCATCAGGAAACCAAAAATAAATTATTGTAGTCGTCAACTATTTCACCAAATGGGCAGAGGCCATGCCCACATAGGAAAACAAGGCAGAAACTGTTGCACGGTTTTTGTTCAACCATGTCATCGCTCGGTTTGGTGTACCAAAAGAGTTAGTCTCTGACCACGGAAAACACTTCAAAAAAAATATTTTCCAGGAGCTATCTCACCACCTTGGATTCACACATAAATTTGCTTCACCATACTACCCCAAATCCAACAGACTGGTAGAAGTTATGAACAAAGTACTCAAAACGATTTTACAGCGCATGGTGAATAACCACAAAACAAACTGGCACCACATGCTTTTCTCCGCCCTGTGGGCATACCGCACAATAGTGAAAACATCAATAGGTTTCACACCCTTCCACTTGGTGTCTGGGGTCAAAGTCCTAATTCCCATAGAACGCGAGATCCCAAACTTACACACCGCCATCAAACTCCTCGATGACACCCAGCCTCTAGAGCAATGCTTAGTACAACTAGAACTCGTCGACGAAAGTTGATGACAATCGCTCCAACACAACAAGGTCCATAAAAAGCGGGTGAAAGCATCGTTTGATTGCAACATTACCCCTTGATAATTTACTTAGGGGGAGTTAGTCCTCCGATATGATGTTGCAAAAGAAGCCCTAGGGCCCGGAAAGTTAAAAAAATGTGGAAATTTCCCTATGTCATAAAACGTTATCTCCTCAAGGGGCATACATCTTGTCAGAGCCCAATGGAACATGCCTAAGCAACCCCTTCAATGGGCTATACCTCAAGAAATTTTACCCATAATAGGGTCAAGAGGCTTCAGCCTTAGAGATAACATGCATATAGAAAAATTTGTTTTTTGATCACAAACATCACAGACTTGTTCTAAAAAGTGCTCTGGTGTCATAGATGGAACATCCCTCTAACCATTACTTTGGATACGTTGATGGAGCATCACGATGGTCTCAAAATCTAGCAGCAACTGCTTGGGTCATCTACTACCTTGACCAATCGCCATTCTTCACCAACAGAGTATGCATCGAATCAACTACCAACAATCAGGCAGAATATGGCGTCATCACCAGGCTCATGAGTGATGCTTTCAACCATGGCATTCGCCACCTGCATATCTACCTTGATTCCCAGTTAGTGGTTTTGCAGTTAAACCAAGAATTTGAAGTAAAATATTCACAACTGTTTAGAAAATATTTGCGTGCAAAAATATTAAGCCATCAATTTAGTCAAATTACATTCACACATGTACCAAGAAATCAAAACTAGACAGTAGACCACATAGCCAACCACATTCTAGACTGGAATGCATCTCATATAAACCATCATACATAAAACCAGAAAAACAAAATATATAGATCTCCATCAGTGATACATAACATCCATCAAAACATATAACCATCAGACACATCCTCAAGAGCCGCAAAAAATACATCTCTCATATATACCAAAAAATATGGGTCAGTACAAGTAACAAGTCATGTCTCTGACCCGCGGGTCGGAAAAAAAATATATATACACATGTCATCAAAAATAAGGGAAGAATCCTCATAATGGGTGATTTCCCTGAATACAAAGTATCTCTAGGGCTGAGCCCCACCAGGGGAGCCACCTAGACCCACAACTGTGCCCAGTGCCAACATTGGGGCATCATCCAAAAGAGAAAGCGCCACACAGTGCAGAGCCAGATGATAGCCCCTCTCCCAGACCATCAATGTCTCTAGCCAGGCATCATCCAGATCGTCGACGAAACCTCAGGTCGGCATACCCTAGGTCAGCCTGTCCACTCGACTCAAAGCATTTGCTAAGTCAATGGTTCGGGCCTCGGATGCAGCTAGTTGCTCCACCATATCTTCCATCCATGCCTTGGCCGCCTCGACACAAGCAATGGCTACAACACACTTCAGCAGTAGTTGAGATGCTACCCTCCCCAAAAGGGTGAGCACCATCACCACCGTGAGGCTGCCCTGGATCTCCACCCTTCCCCCCAGCCTAGGGCTAAGTTCCTCTACCTGGAACCCTCCGAATGGGTTTGTGCCCCACCAACCGAGCAGTAGGCCGCCCAAACGCTCCCACATTTGCAAGAGTAACAAATAAAGTGCTAGTGCCACCACAATACACACATCATAAATACTCAAAAAATGCAGAAAACATAAAAATCATACATGTAGGTCCCCACGTGTACCCAGCAAGAATACCCATATCTGGATCTCCCCGATAGTCCATCCTAGAGTATGGATACTTGAGGAAAATCTGAGGGTTGGCCTCAAACTAGGCCTCTGTGGTCACATTCCAATAGTGACCCACCTCTCCTCCCCCACCTCAAGGCATCACTGGCGCCCATTGCCTCATCCGAGGATCCTGTTGAAACCCCATAGGAACTGCCACCACGGGTCATAATGGTACCACCCTCTCGAACATAATGCTACAAAAATACTAGCATATGTGAACAACTTATATCTTGTTCGGACCTTCGCCAGCCGTGACACCATACCGTCATAAAAATGACAGGCGAAGTCAAAGAAATTTTCATCCTGAAGCTTGCGTAGAACACTGATCTCAGGTCCCGATGCCCTGTGCGGTGATGACAACCCAGTCAATCGCATGATCATAGCCAGCGCACATCGCTCAGCTAGATTGGTCACTGAAAATATAATAATGCACCCATCCGAGAGGGGCACCCCGCCGCAATGATGCTCCGACCAACGAAGGAGAGCCACCCTCCCAAGAAGGAGTGGGTGAGGAAGTGCCTCACCCTAAGCTAGAAAATTGGTCACAAAATATATATTTGTCTCTGGGAGGATAAGAACATCATGCCCGTGCATCACCATCACTTTGTGCCTCCTATTCCAACAACAGACCAGGTAGTGCAGCAAGCAATCCTGTGACCTCAGGAGGTCATTCTCAAGGAACTTGAGGAGACCCCACTAAGCCACTTTCCTACAGGCGTTGGCATCTTGTGCCACTACCATGAAAATATCCAGCCAATCTCTCTCTCTCCACAGCATCCTATCACCAAACAGACACACATTAGTGACATAAAAAAATAAAAATTTCCAAAAAAAATTCAAAAACTTGCTTCGCTTTTCAACGCATTTGTTCCTAAGATAGGCGCACAGACCGTGCATCTGTATCTTAGACAGACGCGGAAGCCACGCACAAAAAATCCCACATGCACAAAATCTCTACGAAAATCCTCAAATTTCCGCGGAGGTCTCTGCACCTGTACCTTAATCGCCCACGCGGTCAAGGCCAAAAAATAGTAGGGGTCTGTACAAAACTAATTTGTACGGAACCCTCAATAGTAAAACTGAAAAAATTTAAATATTGGATGTTCAGGGGCCTACCTAACACTAATGGTGTGAATCCCTGGTGCACAGGCTGACCATAATGGCAAGAAAGGCTTGGTAGCAAGCTCTTACCTCACAACTCTCGAATGGCACAAATGAAGTGGAATGAGCCATATTGACCTATATATCGTCGTTTTAAAATTGTTTGAGGGACCATAACGGGAGCTCAGAAATCCCAATTTTGAAACCGAAAGTAATGCATTGATCAGCACCTCATAACAACCAAAGGAGGCTTCACACATTCACGCCTCTGAAAAATTAATATTTTCAGTTTCGACAGGTATGCCCTCTCTCATTGTTTTTTCATTCAACACATTTTTCAATATATTTGAATGAAAAATATGCTTTCACTTGGGGTATTGGTTACAGGTATTATACAGTATAAAAAACCACATGTTACCCCAGTTGCTGGAGGTTCCAGAGCAGGTATCATTCTGCCCTCAGCATGACAGAGTCCTAGAGAAGCTTTGCATATCGTGACATCTTTTCTCCACAAACCATAGGTTCCAAAAACCTGACCATGTTTATCCTCTCCCCACCTTGCACATGATAAACATCCTCATCGGTCGATAGAGCCTCCCCCTCCATGGCATCCATCACTCAAGTAGACCGTGCATCAAAAAATATGACACCGTGGCCATAACACCCCAGTCTGGGAAGCACTTCATGATCATTCATCCATCATGCATCAACTTAATTTTTGCCATATCGCGATAAAACGCCTTTCCCAGACTACCATTTTTGCAAGCATATCGAACACGCACCACCATGTCTCGCATTTGGCCTAACATCCCTCCATAACGATAGCCCATCTGCGATAATTTCCATCTGCTTCACCACCCCCTGCACCAAGACTAACCAATGGGGCCCCCACCCTCAGTATAAACACCTTCCTCACATCCACTTTTTCTCCCATGGCAGCAGCCCCTAATCACCCTTGGTCGGAGCTTCACACAAAGCCACCACGATATTCATACAAACACATACCCATCGTGGACGTCCTATCGACTCCAGGGATTTCCTCATCATAAATTATTATGACTGCCTCCAAAATTCTCTTTCAAGCTCTGACCTTGGGCCACTGAACTCCCATCATCAGTTTTCAGCCATCTCTTTCCATCATGCCTATCTTAACCTATCATATCAGAGACCCTGGTCCCTTTCATTAGTATTTCTCTCGATTGATTGAGGCTTCCTTCTTGTCGACTTAAAACAACCATTCTCCAAAAAGGAAGAAGTACCTTGGATAACTCATCACCTCAATAGGGGCATCCTCGGATGGCACTGTGGGAATCATCATTTCCCATTGATGTCATCGATCCTCCTGACATTCGACTACAACACAAGCTTTATTGTCAAGATGGTATCGTACTTCACAACCATTTCACTTTTTTCAGAAATCGTCAAAGTCTCGTGCCATTATAAGGATCTCTATCAATAATTGTTACATGGGAAGGTCCCATTCATACACCCATGCATACAATGAGAATTTATTCTAAAAAAATCCATACTAAGGTTATGCATGTGGGCACTAAATTCAACCTATTTTCAAATAAAAAACACCCCTGAGGGCATCAACAATCATCTTCATCAACCAAATCAGCAGATCACTACCATATAAGTGACACAAACATAACCTATATCTATCAGATAGGCTTTTAACTATCCAAATCATCACGAGCATGGGACATGCCCACCTTGTAGAAATATTGTATTTATTGTATTATGCTATCTCTTGCAGGTTTCTGACAAAACATGTTCCCTCTTTTACTGACAATAAGGGGTCTCCAACCTTCGGCTGCACGCAGGTTACTCTCTCTCTCTCTCTCAACATGGGTTATACAGGACAAAAACTATAATGTATTTCAGATATATAGTTCTTCCTAAACCTCATACATTAGGGGCCAACCGTTATCACTTGAAAATCGGAAAATAAAAAGACATCATGAGATATCAATTAGAAGGATTTACACGGTTGAAAAACATTAGAGAATCTGGAAAATTTAACTTTCTCTAAGGTCAAGAGGAAAATTTATTAAATTTCACATAGAAGACACTAGAAAAATGCACTTCTCACGCCCTTTTCTTTGATAGTAGTGTAGGTCTCCGCGACTTTCCCTCAATAATCCGCGTGGTGCTGGGTATGGAGGAAGATCACTATCCAGGACCACTTTGCACACGTTAGGAAGAATATTCTCCACTTGAGGCCACCTAAGGACATCTGCCTACAGCCACCTTGAGACCTCAAGTGAGCACACAATGGAATCAACCACCACTCTTGGGTCATTATCCACAATTGTACCAAGAGAGGGAAGAAGATTTGAATTTTTCCTATAAAATACCACCATGATAAGAACAATTCAAAACACATTGTTATGCCAGCCAAATTTCCCATGAGCAAACCAGTAGTTTGTTGTCCAAGCAACAAGAGAGTGAAGGGATTCATTTGTTGGCCATCCAACATCTCAATCCCAAAGGAGAAGTGCATCCATTGTTCGATATCTAATCACTCATTTGAGGAGAAGAGAGAGGCATGCACAAAGCTTAAACGGAAAGCCCTCCTTGCTTTGAGTATTAGATCTCCATAGCTCTAAGGACTCACTATGAGTGTTTTAGCATTCTACCTCTTTTTTACCACCATCAGCTAATAAAAGGGGATTTTTTCACTGTTGGTATTATTAGTTCGTTTACTTGATATTGAGCTTGTGTTATATATGTATTTTTTGTTTCTTGTTTCCTCCTCTTTTTGTAGTATGTTATGTTTTATAACTAGTTTTTCTACTTGTTATGATGCTTCACTAACCATCTAACAACCCAATTTTCCCCTCTGACATTTTTTGTATGTTAGCAATCACTCCTACCAAGAACCAATGTTTTTCATACACTCATGTACCAAACACACCAACACACCCAATATCCCCAATGTTCCATTACGTTGAAATGTTTCTTCAGCTAAAGCTGCCCATTCCTATAGCATAGTAGATGACTTCGCACAGTCTCATACCACCATGTCAATGCTGGAAGTACTCCAGATGTGTTCATCCCAATGGAAATCTCTACTCTATGCTTTGGGTGTTGTCTATGCTTCTAACGATCGTATGATTTTCTTTGACGTTGATAAATTGGAACATCCCCCCCCTTTCTTCATTTGTTGCATTTCAAATACCAGTCTCCAAAATAAATGCCACTATTCAGCGGTGTATCACAAACAAAGGCACCTCCACCTATGTAATGGATGCTATTGTTTGGAAATGACTTGGTTCATCTGACCTATCCCCATCCACCATCACTCTCCATGTAGGAGATGATCATCCATCACAACCCCTTGGCTTATATCATAATTGTACTATAATTGTTTCCGAAAAGATTATCTCTATTGACATTAAATTCATTGATCCCCCATTAGATTATAACATTATTTTGGGTCATAGTTACACCTATTCCATGTTAGCTATCACATTTGTGGTTTTCCGTAATATGTTCTTTCCTCATAATGGAAATATCGTCACCATCGATTAGCTAATATACTATAATTCTAAGGCTTGAACTTCACCTCAGTCCAATTTCTCATTAATGAATGGGAATATAATTGTCTCGTCCCCCGCCAATGTCTTGCATGGAGTCTACCCCTTTTGAGCCTAGCTCATCTAGTGTTTGTATGATGAAAGCATCACGAACTTCTCACAAGCACTCTGATACACCCATCCAACTCCTCCGCAACCTGTTGTTCCCAAATCAACCCAACATACATGTATAATTCCTCAAGGATCACTTCCTTCTATTGGTGTCTCCCTGAGTCCATTCCAACCAGGAACCATTCCTCCATATCTTAACCATCCAGAAGCATTTCCTCCAGGCCATTATCCTTCGGGTCAGATACCTTCCTTATTCCCCCCACCTGGAAATTTTTCTCTCCCTATCATGGCTACATTTATTTTACCTAACATTACCTTAGAGATCCCATTTGGTACATTGATCCCCCTGCAAACACTCCCCTTGACCAACTTAAACCTTACACAGCTTTGATCCCAGTACAACCTATTGTTACTTCCCCTTCGTTTACTTCAGTTCCATAGCAACCTCAGGAGGAAACTACTCATGTTTTGAAATCATCTAGTGAGGGGGAGGAAGTCCAGAAAAACGGAACCAAAGACAAGGCACCCCTAACAACTCTAGCTCCTCCTAAGCCTCTAAATCATGCCCCTTCATGCACTTTCTGTGATTTTTTCGGGCATGCCACCAATAATTGTCCTCAACTCCCTCATCTCAAAAATGTGGTCAATGATACCCCTCCTGGCTCCAAAATCCTGGAGGTCCATGTCGCCCCACCACATTAAGCCAAGAAGAAAAGATAATTACGCACAAATCACCCTTGTGCATTATGTGACAATTTTGGTCACTATTCTCACCACTATCCTCGTATTGAATATTTTCCCGATACCCATCAGGATATTCATGAAATAGAGGTCACTTGTAGTGAATCCACCTCTTCTCTACTTGCAAATTCTTGTCCCATTATCATTCCAGAACAGGAGGTCCCTTAACCACACATTATGATCTATCCTCTCGATGTCTAGATGACGGATAAAATTTATCCTATTTTCTACATATCATCATCCATGGGATCGATGTATGGGGACTCCCTTAGAGTTTCCTATAGTGATTCAGTCAAACCTTCTTTGTCGAATACCCTGGTATCAACATCGGTAGATATTCCATCTACTAGTCATTCATCCCCTCATGTTGTCAATGCACATGTGAAAATTGTCTCTCATGATGATTTTTTTGGTAGTTCTTACACATCATGTGGTTTCTCCTCCTCCCTTCCTCCTATATTTCATTCAAATGAAGACATCATGGAAGCCATTACCACCCGTAATTACCCTTGGGATGATATGCACCATTGTGCATATTTCCTTCCACATCAAACCCATGATCAGTATGTTGTGGTTTCCAAAGACTTCATCCATAGTGAGGTGGATTGGTTCAATAACCCATTACTTTGAACCCATGACTTCAAACCATGTCCACCTTGTGGCCATTACATTTCCACCCAATGTTTGGGTAAGGGGGCATCCACTTTTGAGAGTCCAAGAGAAGCAATTCTCCCCAACCCTCCTAGTGCATATAGTAGTGCTAACTCTAGTACCATTATCTTCTCAATTTATAATAACCTCTAGAGTCTCATATCACTTTAGATAACTCTAGGGATTATCCACTTAATCATTCCTTCATCTTACATAACCAACCTAGTCCCTTCGACACTGTTGTTGTTCAACAACCGTGTTTTCTAGATGATCATTAGTTCATTATATCCGAAGCCACTCTTTGGTATAGTGACACCATGTATGTGAACCTATAAATTTAGTCCATTTGATTCAGATAGGAAGTGCCAAACAATTAGTAATACACCATTTCCTTTCTCTTCCTGCATCATTTATTTGTTCTTCCCACATGAAGACATCCATAACATAAACAAATGGCAAACCACATCATCAAATTGTGTTTGGAGTCCACTACTCTAAATACTTATGACATTCCCATAACATCATACATACCAAAATGGGGGCACACATGCCCCTCCATCTCCACATCCTCTTCTAGGGTATCTTGTGCCATTCAATCTGACTGCTTGAATCCCTTATTTGAACATTTGGAACATAGTGGCGCTCCACATACTCATTTAGCTAGGGGAATCATTCCCACCTTTGCATACCATATCAGTCCCCTCCTTCACATATGCTTGGGGGAAGTATCCCATGCTTGAGGGCATGATGATACCCTTATCCACCTTCACATTGGATTAGCATAAGTCTTGGCCTAAACCCCAACAATCTAGGTATGGTCGATTATCCTCTCATTCATTGGATAGTTTGTCCTATCGACCTCTCTGACGAGTCATACACACATCACATATCGTAGATGCTTGATACCATATATTCAACCATCCTACTCTATGTGATTCCACACTTACCACCCATTCCCCATGCTTGACTTGTGGGTAGGGATGATCCTAGACCTTCTCTAGTAGTTCATTCTTGTATTCCTCTCTTACATTGATTCTTCATCAAGAACCATACTTCCAAGAAGCATTAAGGCCATTTTTAGATAAGTAAGGTCACCTACCTGAAAGTCACAAATCCAAAATCCAATGGTCGATTTTTTCGTTATTATCTACTAAATATTTAGGGTCTTCTCCTCCTCTCCAATTCTCTAATAGCTCACTATGCAAATGAATTGGATTTGGGGGCAAGAAGCCTTTTATAGGAAAAACCCTATTTTTTCATCACCCATTGCGACCAAATCATAGATCGGTTTGACGAATCGTTAACATTTTTGGATTAAATATCTCACTGAGTTTTATAATGGGTCTCCCTTTGTTTTTGGTAATTTGACACTTCACCCGGAAGCCATTTTTTCTACGATGTTTCACTTTGTCTCCTATTAAAACCAAATCTCTTACTATGAGCCACCTGTACTTTGGTACTACTTTACTTTTGCACTAGTCGACTGACGTGTATATTTTCGTCATGAGTAACCATTATTTACTCATTATTTTTTATGGTCCCCCCCCCGAGCCTATCCCATGTGGCAGCATCATCGAGTCACCCCTGATTAGAGCACCTAAGATGAGTCACCCTTGCATTCATGGAGTTTGTTCCAAGTCTCATTGAGTCCTGTTACAATATTCCATCCATATTTGCATCATATTCATCCCTTTTTTCTCCTTTTGGCCTTCATCAATACTATTCTGTCTCTGAAAAGCCTTTGTCTAAGTAATTTAACATCCCTTCCGGAATCAAGTGAGTGGATTCCAGGTCAACCATGCATATTATGCTCTAATAGGTGAAGTCATCAGTATGCCACTCATTTTATATCCCTCCATCATCATCCTTAGTTTCATTCCATCAGTCACTCTACTATGATCCCTCATGCCTTAGTTGAGGATTGCTCATTACCTGTGACTCTAGCAAGCCCTATTCTATCATCTTTAACACATTTATTCCAAGAGTGTGGTCTAGAGCATGGTGTACCTTGGTTCCATATTTCATTTTTTTTTGGTGCCTTTGATCAAGCAAAAGGAATCATCATTTCCCTTTGACTTGGTTGTTTCTCACGTGCTCGACTCTAGCCCATCATCACTCGATTGAGAATCGTACACTTGATGTTCCGGTGATCCAGCAGATTGTACAAGTGTTTCCCTAATGTGTGTGGGATGTTCCAGACCTCATGAGGGGATGGCCCTTCAGGTGTCCCCCCACATGATTGGATTTCCCCAGACCATGGTCCAGCCTAAGATGCAGTTAAACAGAATTTATGGGTCCAAGCCCACAACATGCATGTCTCCTTTAGATGATCCATTCATATCTTCAGAGCCCTTTCCTGTTCAGTAGGGATTATTTGGTTGTGATTCCCCCTCCCCATGTGAGCTTGAGGGGAATTATGTCTCATGTACTCAAATTTTATTATATTTCATTCCTGGCCTATGTTTTTCTAAGCGCATTATGTATATGGGATTAATTGTATAATGTCATGGCCCATTGATGCTAGCGTATCATGTATCATGTACTTCGTATCTCAGTCCCACATTGTTTGGCTCACCATTATTTTTTGTACTCATGTATCTCGAAGGGTATGGGTATTCCTCCCCTGCCTCATTTGAGATCATGTACTCCAAAATAAAAGGAGACATATATCAGTTTAGTAGGTCTTGCCCCCTCCATTTTTGTCCTTCCTTGAATTACTTCAGTGGTATCTCTCTCTCTCTTTGACTCCCCTTTGGTGTCTCATGGAAGTGTAACTTATAATGTATTTTGGTCATATGATTTGCTCCTAACACTCATACATTGGGCGACAATCTGTTATCATCAAAAAATGATCTCCTAGCCATTTCTAACTAGGTTGATCGAAATGCACCATGAGAATAATTGAATAAATCATTTTTTATTAATTTTCTATAGGAATAATTATTAAATCATTGTTTGATAATTCTTCTTTGCCACATTTGACTAAATCACCTAAGAAGAATTAAATAAATCATTATTTATTTTTATTCTTTAACTTCATTCTTGAAACAATTATTAAATCACTATTTAATAATTATTTCATTTTCACACCTTTCTTAACATTCATGAAATAATTAATAAATCATTTTATTTCTTAATTATTTCTAAATAAAGATATTTTACCATCTTGAATATCTTTTCCCTATTCAAAAATATAGTAAAGTATTCCTAACTGTTAGGTCCCTATATTGCTAGTATAGTCCCTTATTGTTGTTAGTGTAACCCCCTTATTGTTATTATTGTACTCCTGTAAACCCCATATTGGTATTATTGTGCCCTTAAATTATTATTTTTAGGTCGGCTAGGATTACATTATGGCCCCACTATGATTACATTGTGGCCCCATGGACTCCTATATATAGAAAGGAAGTTTTGTAATTTGTATCATCCAAGAATTGTTCATTCATGTAATGTATTGGAGGCTTCCCCCTTGAAGTGGCTTATTTATAAGGCATTTATATATCTTTTCTTCTACTTTGGAGCTGGTTTCACAACATTTGGTATTGGAGCTTTGGATTCTAGGGTTTCGCTGCTCCAAACAGGTCATCGTGGAATTTGCGCTATAACTTTTTTCTATGAATGTTCAAAAGCTGAAATTTTTAGAGTGCGAAGCTAAACTCCTGTGGAACATATTCGCAAAATTTCAGAGCTTGGTTCGCAATATTTTCAGAGATATGCTCTATTGAAGTTAGGGCTTTTTTCAGGCTCCATAATTTCACTTAAAAAGGTCATCGTGGAATGTTCGCTATAAAAATTTTTCTGCGAAGGTTCAGAAGCTGAAATTTTTAGAGCGTGAAGCTGAAATCCTTAGGAACATCATCACAAACTTACAGAGCTTGATTCACAACATTTTCGGAGATATGATCTGTGGAAGCTAGGTCTTTTTTAGGCTCCCTAATTTCATCTCAAAGAGGTGATCATGGGAAAATATTCATAACTCTCTCTCTGAGCATCAGATTGGAATTATGTAAAAAGTGACTAGACGTACACGGAATGTAGTTTCCTTTCTATAAATTTCAGAGCCAAAGGAGCAAACAGTGACACATGGCAAGTCGTACAAGTTTGCTCTACTGAAATAGTCCATAATTAGGTCTTTGTGGGAGATTGGACATAACTTTTCCTTGAAGAATCCAAATCAAGTCAGAACTGTGACATTTGAAAGAAGCTTCAGAGGAATACTACAGGGCAAAATTTCTGATATTTAGGATCTGCAAGTATATAGATAAGTCAATTTCAATATCGAGCTCCTCAAAAGCAAGTAAAAGGTGTGTATTTTTTTTCAGAATTGCATAAGTCTTGTTTTAAGAATCAAGTTGAATTGATTCCAAGGGAATATTGTAAAATAGATATCAGTATTAGATTCTTAAATGGCCCCTAAAAAGAATTAAACACCCATTAATCCTTTAGAAGGCTCTACTATGACTCATGAAGACGAAGAATGGCAACATGACATATCAAAATTACAAGAGCAAGTGCAACAAATTTCGCTCTCACAAAGAGCAACAAAGAATGACATGGAAGTTTTGAAGAAAGGCATGGAAAATAGGATGGATGGTTTGAAGAAAGGTGTGGAATCTAAGATGGGTGGTTTGAAGAATGGAATGAAATCTAAGATGGATGGCATGGAAGTTGGCATGGAATCTAAGATGGAAAACATGAAGAATGCTCTAAAAGCAGACATGGAAGGTTTGACAAAGTTGATACAAGAAATGTTTCCTAATGGTGAAAAGATAGTAGAGGAAACTCATGATGAGAAAAAAATAAATGTTAATCATGATTTCATAAACTCTAATCTTGGAGGGAAGAACCACCATATTCAAAAAATGGATATGAGGAAGTTTGATGGAAAGGATCTTGTAACATGGATACTACAGATGGAGCAATATTTTTATCTCAATAATGTGCAAAACACACAAAAGGTACGCATTTCAACTTTACATTTAGAACAAAATACATATGTATGGTATCTATGGCTTTTCTCCCGTAAAAAAATTGTCACTTGGTCACTTTTTACGGAGGAAATGATAGCACATTATGATTATACAAAGAGAAACACTTTCTTTAGCCAATTGATAAATCTCAAACAAAAGTGTTCAGTGGGGGAGCACATTGAGGAATTCCAAAAATTGAATATAAGGGTAACTGATATTCCAGAGGAACACGGGATTGATCTCTTCATAGGTACTTTAAAGGATAACATCCAACATGAATTTCACATTTTGGAACCTGATTCATTGGAGAAGGCATTCAGGTTGGCAAGAAAAATTGAATGTAAAATTATGGCGACAAGGAAGCCTACCACTCACTTCTATAAAGATGGAAGTGTTGCTACTCCTAGATTTCCACAACCTACAATGTTGACACCACAACAATTGGAAGAAAAAAGAGAAAAAGGGCTTTGCTACAGTTGTGATAGAAAATACACTAAAGGTCATAAGTGTGCTGAGAAGAAATTATTTTACATAGATTGTGAAGAGGAAGAAGAAAGTGAACAAGAAGAGGATATACACCAGGAACCAGCCCTAGAAGAGGAAGAAATGAATCCGACCATATCGTGTAATGCACTGGCAGGAATTACCACTCCTCAAACTCTCAAGATAGAAGGACATATCAAGAAGAAAAAGGTAATAGTGTTGATTGATTCAGGTAGCACCCATAATTTTGTTCATTGTAAGGTAGCCAAGGAATTGAATTGTTTCCTATACCTAGCACCAGAATGTCAAGTGATGGTTGCAAATGGAGGAACTATAAATTGCTCTGGAAAATTCCATAATATCAAGCTAACCATGGGGAAATATGTATTGAATAGTCCAATGCTTTCCATTCCTATGGGAGGTGTTGATGTTGTACTAGGAGTACAATGGTTACAAACTTTGGGGATGGTAGCTTTTAATTTTCAAGAACTTTTCTTGAAATTTTTTTCAGAAGGAAAGGATGTCGAATTATGAGGTATTACAGGGAAGCCGGGAAAGATAATAAGCTCTAATGTCATGAAAAATCTTCTAAAGAAAGAACAATGAGGCGTAATTGCACAATTATGCTCACTAGAAGTTCCAACATCAAAATCATTTATTTCTGTAGATCTCCAAAAAGTCTTGGAAAATCATTCCAAGGTGTTTGAAACTCCCAAATGACTCCCACCTATTCGTGATCAGGATCATGCTATTCATTTGATTCCAGGAAGTGTTCCTCCAAACATCAGGCCTTATAGATATCCTTATGTCCAAAAGAGAAAAATTGAACGTATGATATCAGAAATGTTAGAGGCGGGTATAATTCAACCTGGTCAAAGTTCTTTCTCATCTCCTGTAGTATTGGTACACGATAAGGATGGATCATGGCGCATGTGTCTGGATTATAGGGAGCTCAATAAGCTCACCATTAAAGATAAATTTCCCATTCCTGTGATTAATGAATTATTGGATGAATTACATGGAGCAATTTATTTTACCAAGTTGGATCTTCGTTCAAGATATCATCAAATTAGAATTAAGACTGAAGATATTCTGAAAACAACATTTTGAACTCATGAGGGTCATTATGGATTTTTGGTCATGCCTTTTGGCCTTACCAATGCACCTTCTACATTTCAAGGGTTGATGAATTCCATTTTCAAACCCTTCCTTAGAAAATTTGTGCTTGATGATATACTAATTTATAGTAGGTCTTGGAAGGATCATCAACCATCAACAAGAAGTTCTCCAACTCTTAAAGGATAACCTGAATTTTCCACAAAATTGAATGAAACAACAGGTAGATCAACATCACAGTGAGAGAAGTTTTGATGTAGGAGACTGGGTATTTTTACAGCTAAAACCATACAAAAAAATGTCCCTCAAGCAAGCTAAGAAGGATAATAAATTATCGCCAAAGTATTATGGTCCTTACGAGGTGTTGCAAAATATTGGTACTATAGCATACAAATTGAAGCTTCCTGCTTCTTCACGAGTACATCCAGTTTTCCATGTTTCATGCTTAAAGAAGGTTAAAGGTGAAAATCTTCCAGTTCAAACAATATTTCCAGAACTTGATGAGGAAGGAAAAATCATATTGGAACCTAAGGCGGTCATGGAAAGAAGAACTCGATAGCTACGGAATCGATCAATTTCAGAGTATCTCATCAAGTGGAGAGAACTTACCCACTGAATATTCTACATGGGAGGATGAGAATTTTATATAGAAGCACCCATAGATACTCAAGCGTTGAGGAAAACACTTTTTTGAAGGAGAGGGGCATGTTAGGTCCCTATATTACTTGTATAGTCCCTTATTGTTGTTAGTGTAACCCCCTTATTGTTATTATTGTACCCATGTAACCCCCATATTGTTATTATTGTGCCCTTAAATTATTATTGTTAGGCTGGCTAGGATTACATTGTGGCCCCACTAGGCTTACATTGTGGCCCCATGGACTCCTATATATAGAAAGGAGGTTTTGTAATTTGTATCATCCAAGAATTGTTTATTCATGTAATATGTTGGAGGTTGCCCCCTCAAAGTGGCTTCTTTCTAAGGCATTGATATATCTTTTCTTCTATTTTGGAGCTAGTTTCACAACACTAACGGTTACATCTTGATTTTGGTCAATAATATTTTATTGTTCTCCATTTTCGAGATCAACCCAATAATTTTGTATAAATAAGTGGGATTTTCATTGATTCTTCACCATGATCATTATCATCGTCAACATTATTGCCTCTATACTTTTGAGCTCTTACTAGAGTTCTACATGTTGTTAGGGTTTTCACATATTGAGAGAGGAATATCTAATATTGAAGCATCAAGGAAATCAAAGGACCCATCACATAGAGGGGGATTTACGACCCTTTTGTAAATAATCTTCATAAGGTGCTATCAATAAAAGATTTATTTATTTAAATGCCTTTACATAATTGGGTTATTACATTGGATTTATTTTGTTGTTTAGATTACATACATCTATTTTTTCTTCATGTTTTTCACACATTATTATTGCAAACCTGAAGTATAAGCAACCACAATTTTTTTTAGGGACACTTGTCACGTGTGACTTAAGTGAGATATTTTTGGTACATCTTCCAAGAAATTTCATACTAACAATGACTATTATTTGAATACTAACCTTGTCATAATGCTTCTTCGAAGAGTCCTCCAAAATGATGACTCTTATAGGATCATGTTGATCCACCCTAGAAAAGTGACTACCTCTAACATAATGTTAGACAAAATATGGATGAATATTTATAACATTATTACCAATCAAACAAAAACTATATCGGGTTTTGACTTTTTAGAGTTAGCAGAAAACCATCCGATTTTGAAAAGTGTTGATTCAAAACACACCTTTTGTTTTCAAGCATATTTTTTATATGTTAAATTTTCTTATGTATCAAGTAGAAATATTTTGTTTTTAATGTTAGTGTTTTTCATACTGATTCCAGAAAGCATTGATGCGATATTAACCTATTTTTTTGGTGGGGGGGGGCTTACTTTTGACACTTTAAATTTTCTAATGTATTAAGTGTGGATAATGTTTTTTAGATTTAACAATTTTTTAAGTAGTCACCTTCTTCTTCCCTGAGATATTTATTTTTAAGTTTTTTTTAGGTTTGTATTTTTTTATTTTTCTTTTCAGTTTTTTTGTAATGAATTTTTTTTTTGCATTGTTAAAAAAAATGAACAATATTTTAAATATAGGATTTTTTATATATTAATGTATAGTTAATTAATATTTCAATGTACATCGAATAATTGTCACTAAAAAAAACAATAATTTTAAACATTTGACAAAAAAATACACATTTTGAATATAAATATAATAAAAATATATACATTTTGAGACTTTTTTTGCTAAAAATTATATGTCAAATAAATGATTTTTATGGGAAAAAAATTAACAAAAATTAAAATTAAAATTAACATTTTTTATGAATTTTATGTCAAAAAATAATAATATTCAGAGTATTTTTTCAAAAAATAATGATTCACATAGAAATTAAATTGATAATTATATAATATAAATATTAAACATATAACAACAATAATTTAATACTTATTCTTCTCATAAAATCTCAAAGTCAAAACATTACAAGTTTAACACATGAATAATTTTCAAAATTGAGCTTGATTTGCAAGAATAACTTAAATTTAATCAACAATATCTTATAATCCATACTCATCATCTTCTAAGGTTTCATTATTATCTTCTTCCATAGTATTTGGTGCTTTCATTTGGTCATTTTCCTCTTTTGAAGAATCTTTGATGTCTGCAAATCTCTCAAAGTATCCCTTTCTAATCATTCCACCTAACGATGGTTGAGGTTCATTTTCTTTTTTTTTCCACTCGTGATTAATTAAAATCCTCTTTCCTCAAACAAACTTATTGCATTTCATCTAAAAGAAATTAAATAATATTAGTTCTTTGTTGAATAAAATTTCATTGTAGTGATTATTTATCAATGACTATGCAATTTCTTCCTTTTTGTAGGAAGCATGCTAGTGTTGTACCTAATCATCAAATACAAAATAAATAATTATTTAAGATAGTATAAACACACACACACAAACACACACATATATATATATTGAAATTCAATTTTATATAATAAAACTTACCTGAACATGAGAATAAATCCAAAACCCAAACTAATTCATTTGAACATAAATCTATAAGATAGTTAATCAATATTTCTAGTTTTTCATAAATGTTAACTATCTCTCCTTTCACATCTTTATCCTCATATGTTAGTTTTCTTATGAAACATCATGAACCATTACTTGGCTATGACTCTTTCCATCTAATAGATTCAAAATAATAGGCTTATAGCTATTATCTTTTGTCTAAGATCCAACATGAATAAACTCACAATCACTTATAATTGGTTGATCTCCGAAACCAATAAGATTTGACTTTTTCATGTAACATTAAATAGCAAAATTTCAATCAAATTGTACATAGAAAAATAAAAGTTAATAAAAAATACAATTTCAATGCCTTACCATGTAAGTTGCATCCTTGAGTTTGTTTTTCCCTTGAAGTTGGATAATAGCATTGAAAATTGTGTGTCCAAATGAAATGTCACAAATATCCGAAGTGGTAATGTTGTGACTTCTTGAAATCCTATAAAAAATTTATTAAAATCTTGATAACTATAATGCTCACTATCATATCCAATGTTTAGAAGATTGAAATCATGAGGAATATCTGAAATAACTAGGGAATATTCCCTTTTAGGTATGAGATTTGCAATGTCTTCACAATCACCTTGTATTATTTGATATTGGACAGTGTCGAGCCCATTCCAAAGGTAATTATTAAGAGGAGGATCAAGTTCAACATTCTTAAGGAGATGCTTTCTCAACATTTCCAACTAAATTTTTTCAGTAAAGGTTTTGAAACTATCTGGTACTCCATCTGCATCCTTCTTCGACAATTTAAATGAAACAAACAAATACATGTATAAGTAATAAAATAAAAATAATTTACATATGAATAAAATGAATGTATAAATCAACAAACCTTTTTGAATGCAAGATAAAAATATTTTAGTGTTGTTGTATAACTTGAATCTAGGTAGTTGCATACAACATCATCCCAACTCTCTTCATTCAACATTTTAACCATTTGTTATTGTATTTCCATATAAACCTTATGAATGAATAAATAAATTTAAAAAATTTAATGTAGTGATATGTATAGCAAATTCGACCAACAATTATATGTTATATTTAAAAGAAAATTATAATTCAAAAATAAGTAAAAATAATTCAACAAATTACTTTTGAAATTCCTCACACATTTCATCCAATGATAATTCACCCGACTTCACACGATATTATATTCATTTGACAAGGTTTTCATCCTTCCCTCCTTGCATTGTTCTCCAAGGTGTAATAGTCATATCATATAGAATATTATTGTTTTCAAGACCTATATTACTGTTGGTACATATTAAGGGTTTAGAATTTTTAACCTTATGATATTTTATGCCAATATTCTCCCTCCAACATAATTGAAAGACTCAACAAAATCCTATCAAACAAAATATAATATTTCAATGATAAATAAGTTATAAAAATATCATGATACTTATAATAACACATAAATATAAATAAGAAAACTTACAATGTTATTTGCAATGTTAATTGCGATTTCTTCACACATCTTTGTAGAATATTCATCTATGTCATACTTGATATTTAAGAGATGATATCTAACCTCATTATGTGTCTTGATAAGTTTTACAAGAACATAAACAATATTTGTATTCGACACCAAACATATGTCTCGTATTTTGGCCATCACCTCATTATTGTCACCATTGTAAATCATACCACAATATAGATATATTTGCACAACTTTGTTGCTTTCTCTATCTTTAACATGCCATGTAAATTTTGTTTTATCTATTTATCGTGCATTCTTCCATTCCAAAATAATCTTTAATGGATTTTAGGGGCTAGTTGATTGGTTTTTACCATGTGTCTCGGTTTGGTTTCATTCAGTAGTATTCATAGAGGGTCCAACTACAACTTTAGATAGTATAATTGTTTCCCTTGTTCCCTAAACATTCAAAGATACCAATATATATATATATATATATATATATATATATATATATATTGAAATTAAATTTTGTATAATAAAACTTACCTGAACGTGAAAATAAATCCAAAACCCAAACTAATTCATTTGAACATAAATCTATAAGATAGTTAATCAATGTTTGTTTGTTTTCATAAATGTTAACTAGCTCTCCTTTTACATCTTTATCCTCATATGTTAGTTTTCTTATGAAACATCATGAACCATTACTTGGCTATGACTCTTTCCATCTAATAGATTCAAAAGAATAGGCTTATAGCTATCATCTTTTGTCTAATATTCAACATGAATAAACTCACAATCACTTATAATTATTCGATCTCCGAAACCAATAATATTTGACTTTTTCCTGTAAAATTAAATAGTAAAAGTTTAATTAACTTGTACATAAAAAAAAAAAAAAAAAGTTAATCAAAAATAAAATTTCAATGCCTTACCATGTAAGTTGCATCCTTGAGTTTTCTTTTCCCTTGAAGCTTGATAATAGAATTGAAAATTGTGTGTCCAAATGAAATGTCACAAATCTCCAAAGTGGTAATGTTGTGACTTCTTGAAATCTTATAACAACTTTATTAAAATCTTGATAACTATAATGCTCACTATCATATCCAATGTTTATAAAATTGAAACCATGAGGAATATCTGAAATAACTAGGGAATATTCCCTTTTAGGTATGAGATTTGCAATGTCTTCACAATCACCTTGTATTATTTGATATTGGACAGTGTTGAGCCCATTCCAAAGGTAAATATTAAGAGGATCAAGTTCAACATTCTTAAGGAGATGCTTTCTCAATATTTCCAGCTAAATTTTTTCAGTAAAGATTTTGAAACTATCTGGTACTCCATCTGCATCCTTCTTCGACAATTTAAATGAAATAAACAAATATATGTATAAGTAATAAAATAAAAATAATTTACATATGAATAAAATGAATGTATAAATCAACATACCTTTTTGAATGAAAGATAAAAATATTTTAGTGTTGTTGTAGAACTTGAATCTAGGTAGTTGCATACAACATCATCCCAACTCTCTTCATTCAACATTTTAACCATTGTTATTGTACTTTCATATAAACCTTATGACTGAATAAATAGATTAAAAAATATTAATATAATGATATGTATAACAAATACTACCAACAATAATATTTTATATTTAAAAGAAAATTATAATTCAAAAATAAGTACAAATAATTCATCAAATTGCTTTTGAAATTCCTCACACGTTTCATCCAATAATAATTCGCTTGACTTCACACAAGATGATATTAATTTGACAAGTTTGTCATCCTTCCCTCCTTGCATTATTTTCCAAGGTGTGATAGTCGTATCATATAGAATATTCTTGTTTTCAAGGCCTATATTATTGTTGGTACATATTAAGGGTTTAGAATTTTTAACCTTATGATATTTTATGTGAATATTCTCCCTCCAACATAATTGAAAGACTCAACAAAATCCTATCAAAAAAAATATAATATGTCAATGATAAATAAGTTATAAAAAATATCATGATACTTACAATAATGCATAACACATAAATATAAATAAGAAAACTTACAATGTTATTTTCAATGTTAATTTTGATTCCTTCACACATCTTTGTAGAATCTTCATCTGTGTCATACTTGATCTTTAAGACATGATATCTAACCTTCTCACGTGTCTTGAGAAGTTTTACAAGAACATAAAAAATATTTGTATTCGACACCAAACATATGTCTCGTATTTTGGTCATCACCTCATAATTTTCACCATTGTAAATCATACCACAATATAAATATATTTACATAGCCTCGGTTGCTTTCTTTATCTTTAACATGCCATGTAAATTGTGTTTTATCTATTTATCGTGCATTCTTCCATTCCGAAATAATCTTGAATGGATTTGAGGGGCTAGCTTCTTGGGTTTTACAATGTGTCTCTGTTTGGTTTCATTCAGTAGTATTCATAGAGGGTCCAACTGCAACTTTAGATAATATAATTGTTTCCCTTGTTCCATAAACATTCAAAGATATATATATATATATGGAAATTCAATTTTATATAATCAAACTTACCTGAACGTGAGAATAAATCCAAAACCCAAACTAATTCATTTGAACATAAATCTATAAGATAGTTAATCAATGTTTGTATTTTTTCATAAATGTTAACTATATTTCCTTTTACATCTTTATCCTCATATGTTAGTTTTCTTATGAAACATCATGAACCATTACTTGGCTATGGCTCTTTCCATCTAATAGATTCAAAAGAATAGGCTTATAGCTATCAACTTTTGCCTAAGATTCAACATGAATAAACTCACAATCACTTATAATTGGTTGATCTCTGAAACCAATAAGATTTGAATTTTTCCTGTAACATTAAATAGTAAAATTTCAATTAACTTGTACAATAAAAAAAATTAAAGTTAATCAAAAATACAATTTGAATGCTTTACCATGTAAGTTGCATCCTTGAGTTTTCTTTTCCCTTAAAGCTTGATAATAGCATTGAAAATTTTGTGTCAAAATGAAATGTCACAAATCTCCAAAGTGGTGATGTTGTGACTTCTTGAAATCCTATAACAACTTTATTAAAATCTTGATAACTATAATGCTCACTATCATATCCAATGTTTAGAAAATTGAAACCATGAGGAATATCTGAAATAACTAGGGAATATTCCCTTTTAGGTATGAGATTTGAAATATCTTCACAATCACCTTGTATTATTTGATATTGGACAGTGTCGAGCCCATTCCAAAGGTAATTATTAAGAGGAGGATCAAGTTCAACATTCTTAAGGAGGTGCTTTCTCAACATTTCCAACTAAATTTTTTCAGTAAAGGTTTTGAAACTATTTGGTACTCCATCTGCATCATTCTTTGACAATTTAAATGAACTAAACAAATATATGTATAAGTAATAAAAAAAAAAATTACATATGAATAAAATGAATGTATAAATCAACATACCTTTTTGAATGCAAGATAAAAATATTTTAGTGTTGTTGTAGAACTTGAATCTAGGTAGTTGCATACAACATCATCCCAACTCTCTTCATTCAACATTTTAACCCTTTGTTATTGTATTTTCATATAAACCTTATGACTGAATAAATAGATTAAAAAATGTTAATATAGTGATATGTATAACAAATACCACCAATAATAATATGTTATATTTAAAAGAAAATTATAATTCAAAAATAAGTAAAAATAATTCAACAAATTACTTTTGAAATTCCTCACACATTTCATCCAATGATAATTCACCTCACTTCACACGAGATAATATTCATTTGACAAGTTTTTCATCCTTCCCTCCTTGCATTGTTCTCCAAGGTGTGATAGTCATATCATATAGAATATTCTTATTTTCAAGACCTATGTTATCTCAAAATCATACCCCGATAGACTACTGATCAAGAAGACTCTGAGTAACTATTTCAAACTAGACTTTTAGTTGAAACTTAGCCTCCTCAACCTGAGAGGGCTCTCTCAATAGGTTTATGATTTTCAAATAAGGATTAGATGGCTAACTCTATGAGTAAAATGGATAAAAAAGGATAATTGGTTGTACTGATAATCAACAAACATCTATTGGGCTTATTAGGTCAAGTGTGTTTTCGCAAAACATGAGTATCAGCTTCATATGGAATTCATGGCATTTCAGGGTTCAGATGCATCAAAAGAATAGTAGGACAGAAAATAAACACAATACATGAACATATGAAGGAAGTTAGAGCACCTTCAGTGAATTCTAAGTAACATACATTCATGCCACTAGAACTAATTGAAAGAGGAAAACCATGAGAATATCAAACATCAATAACCCTTTCTGAATCCCGAGTGATGAAACCAATATCTCTGTATTAATATAAAAACACAGCTTCTGCTACAACAAAATAGTATGCTTGTTAATGAAAATTTCCAACCCTATCCAATTCAACTTCTTGTCTCTTATAGAGTCATCATTACATTCTTGGATTCTCCCCAAACACTTGAGAAAAAATTGAATTTTCTAGCTTGACACCTATCAACTGCTAAAACAAACTTTTAATTGCATCTGGCAGTTAAACTGTCTATTCTAGAGTCCTAATACAACTAGGATTAAAACTCTTTACTATAACTTAACAACTTTTTATAAACATTAAATCTTCTATCTGACAGCTACTCCTCCTAAAATTCGACCTTGATGATGTCCATCTCCTTGCTATTAGACTGTATTGATTTGCTTCTTATCTGCCCTGAAAGATAGGAACATGCTCCCTGCAAAATAGCTATAGTGCTTCATTTATGTTTCTTCAAACCATCTGCTGACCAACTTGTGCTCAAAAAAATGTGGCAATTTCTTATTAAACTCATGTGACTTCGCCCTTCCAGCTATGCCCAAACCAAACATTTGAAGGAGTGCCAAAACTGTTAACATTGCTGCGCTACGAAATTGTCTATTGTTTTCATAGCGCAGAACTTTACCTTTGAAAACTTCACTTGGAACCTTCATTTTTCTGTGTTTTACCATTGGATCTTCACTTGTGATCTTTATACATTCTTCAGCAGCATCAAGGTTTAAAAAATCAAGCCTTTTCACCCTTTGAAACCTTGCAAAATTGTTCAAACTGCATCCTACAGTAGTTTCGTAGCGCGCTGCGTAACTGCTGTGCATGACACCTACAGAAGTTTCGTAGCGCACTACGAAACTACTCTGTCTATATTTTCACATCTTTTTTCCAAAATTTTAAGTTTCAAACCTTTACTGCCATCCTTCCAGTTATATATAAGCTCTCATAATCAACAAAAATCAACTTTGAACTGCTTTCAAAAATGAAATCTTTCCACATAACCCCAAAAATGTGTTAGGAGATGTCACTTACTGTTTACATTAATTTTTTGTTGTGGTTGATCTTCAGGCTTTGCTAGCTGTATTTCAAGATCTTCAACCTACCTTTTAATCCTTCTATTATTAGCTCCTAGTTTGGTATTAACCATCCTTATGAACTTTTCTTCCTTGATTGCAGGGACGATCCATATGTAGAATTGATATTGACTGTTGATTGACTCAATGTTTGAAACCTTTTCTAGCTCCCATAGACCTTTCAAACTCTCAAATTTTGACCTTTCTACAGCATGAATTCTCACTTTATTTTTCAATTTATCAATTTCAATGTTTGCAAGTCTTAGTTTGTCTTTAACCTCCTCATAACTACTCTTTTCTATCTGAGTATTAAAAACTATGTTTATGTTTTCTTCAAGCATTGGAGATCATATATTTATGGGTTCTTCAAAAACATTTGCATTCTCACCTCATGTTTGGTCTATCTCCATGTCTGGCTACTGCAATTTCTTAGACTGCCTAGTCAAGGGTTTTCTAGGCTTAAAGACAAACTCTGACACTTCATCCTCAAAATCTAAATTTTTGGATGTTTTCAATTTCTTTGATTTTCCACCTGTATCCAGTTTGATGAAATCTGCTTGAACTAGGGGAGACTCTTCAATGTCAATGGCTTGTAATATATCATTCAAGTCACCTCTTACTTCCAAGTTTTCATCTATGACCACAGCCTTACCCTTCTCCTTTGACCTTTGACTCCTAGTTAAATTCTTCTAAGTCTTTTTACTAGTTGACTATTCCTAAATTGTCTCTTTGACATGATTTCGCTTCTTCTGTGCAGATTGAGGAGTCCTTTGGATATTCAGTGATGTGTTTATCATTGGTTCCTTAACCTGTTTCCTAGGCTTAAGCTTGACAAACCTCCTTGATTTTGTTTCTACAAGTTCATTAGTCTTTGATGGAGATGTTTCTTTGACTTGAGGGCTAGCACCTGTTCTTTCAACCCCTATTCCACTCAAAAAGAGAAATGCATACCATTCTCTATTCACGTTCTAAATCTCATGCAGAACTTTAACTTGACTAGACCATGATGAAATAATGAGGTTTCACATGCCTGATTTTTCATCTGTACTTTTTCTGCCATCTTGGTCAAACTTCGAAATAGAAAGAAAGGTAAGTCTAGAGAGATTATTCGTGTGACATGCAATAAGAGTTTAAAATGGTAAGTGTACACCTTGTGGTATCTCCCTTCGTAGGTGAAGTACCTTTGAATGTTGTAGAGCAGATTGGAAAATGAATCCTTGACATAACTTCTTGGCATAACTTTGTTCAAATCAGTATCCATAAACTCCGGTTTCAAAAAGATTTTGCAGGGTTGCATTTCAAACTTAAAATTCTTGAATCATCTATCTTCCCCCTTTGGAATTTTTGTGACTGCTGATATAACTTCAGGAGAAATTGGTAAATTGAGAAACCCAACCTTTGTTTTTGACCTTGTGAATTTGATAGCAAACTCTTTGGTAACCTGATTATGCCCTCCTGGAAGCTTTTCGCAGAACCTCCAACACCCTACCTTCTTAAAGGCTTCTTCAACATATTTATCTCTTGTGAGAGCTTCTAAACCTTCATGTTATGTTCTCAGATAGTGACCAGACCTGTGATTTATCTTTTCTTTTGTCATATTCCTCTTGAAACCCTGTTTCTTCAGCAAACCTGTAATAGACCTCCTTGTTGGATGAACTGGCTCGGTTGAAAATTTGGTTCAGCCTCACTTGATTAGAAATCCTGCTTCAGCCAGCAATTATTTTCAAACTCACTTTATTGGAAAGTATCGAAACTACTGACATAACATTAATTTGGTTCAGCCTCACTTGATTAAAATTCTGCCTCGCTTGATTGAAACTCTGCCTTGCTTGAAAACTTAAGGAAATCTCTGGTTTCTTATCATGAGCTTCTCTTTCAAACAATAGATATGCACGCAATGTTTTCTTTTCATGAGACAAAATCGATGATAACCAACCCTTTTTCAAATTTGAAAAGGACTAATGAAAAATGACCCCTAATGAATCTCATACTGATTTCATAATTTCTTTGGATGGTTGCATGCGTGAGGGAGAATCCGTGGACTGACACCTAATCATGAAAATTTAACCAAAATTTATGGACGTGACAGCTAAACCGAAAAATTTCGAATCCCCGATTTCGTAGCGCTGGTAATGTGATTTCAAGATTTTGTGCTACGAGAAGACCAGCATTTTCGTAGCGCAGAAACAATTTTTTACACTGAGCGTGCTACGAAAACGTGGTTTCGTGGCTTATTCAAATTAAAAAAAAAAAAAAAAAAACTTAAAATATGGTTTTCAAAACATTGTATGATACTTCTAAAGAGTAAAGCAAGGTTTATGAAGTTTTTTTGGTGATGAAATGAGACTTGTAACCTATGGCTTAGACCCTATAAAACATAAAAATGACTCAAACCCTATCTAATGCCATGACCTAGGAGAAAGTATAAACCGACCAAGTTTAGAAAATTTTAATAGTGATAACAGTGGCTCCACTTGAGATAGTGTGCCCCTGTGGTATACTAAGAACTCGCAGCTCCAGTGCTATCCATTTTTTGATAAAAACATAAATATTTTTGGCAAGCATCTTCTTCAAACTATTGGGCCTTCACCTCGGGCTTAAGATTTCTGTTTCAGCTTGTCATTTATTAGCAAAAACTGACAAAGATGAATATATACAATGTCATGAGTGATTTATAATACTTCAACATACATAATGCTTTAGGAACCTGCCATTAACAGACCCTCCAGCATATGATCCTCCATCAATTTCCTGAAATATGTAAGTGTTATTCCCATGAAAACCAACAATCTGAAAAGGACCCTTCCATAAATTCTCAAACTTACCATGCTTGCCCTTTTCTTCAATTTTGGCCTCCCATTTCAGCACTTTGTCATGAATCTGAAAATTGTCCTCTTTGATCTTCCTATCAAATGTATTCTTAATTCTGTTTTGAACATGCTAATTATTTTCATAGACTTCATTTCTCTTTTCTTGCAAGGATATCAGTTGGTTCCTCCTTTGGATGGCATTTGGTTCTTCTTCAAGTCCTTGAATTAACTTCATAACCGACACTCCAAGTGATGTTGGGAAAAAAACTTCAGCCCCATAGACTAATTCATATGGCGAAGTTCCAGTTGATCTCTTTGTACAAATCCTATCAGCCCATAAGGCGTACTTCAACTTTAAGTGCCAAGCTTTCTTGTTCTCCTGCAGTACCTTTTTGATGATTCTTACAATGCTCTTGTTTGATGATTCAACAAGACCATTATCTTGCGGATAGTATGTTGTAGAGTGTCCAAGAGTGATGTGATATTGATGGTAGAAATTTATCATCTTCTTGGACTTAAATGTTTGAGCATTATCTGTTATAATCTTCATGGGATAGCCAAATCTTGACAATATATTATTCTCTAAGAAAAAAATAATTACAGACTCATTAGCTTGCCTGGTTGGTATCGCTTCTATTCATTTGGTGAAGTAGTCCGTTGCTGTAAGAATCCAGCGATGTGGCCCTAATGAAGATGGATGTATCTCTCCAATAAATTCTAACCCCCATTGTTGAAAAGGAGCTTCAACATAGATAGGAACCAAAGGTAGAGGTACGAGCTTTTTTCTTCCTTCAAAAATTTGGCACTCATGGCATGCAGCGATATTTTTTTAAATGTCTTTAAACATTGTTGGCCAAAAATATCCAGCTCTTAGGATCTTGTTTGCTGTAGCTTTCTGATAATGATGTCCTCCGCAATCACCTTTATGGAATTCTTCAATGATCTTTTCAGCCTTTTTTTCAAGTAGACAATTCAGCAAAATTCCTCCTGAATCTTTCCAAAATAGATTTCTGTCATAAACAAAATATCGCAATGATTTCAGCTTAACAAACCTTGCTTTGGACTTTGATAGATCAGCGGGAGCTTTATTATGCTGTAGGACAAAAACCATATCCTTATACCACTCTGAAGTAAGAAATTTCTCATCAATTTGGACCAATTCTTCTTCATTTTCAGAAATTTCTGATATTTCTACTTTCAGATTTATGTCAATACAGTTCAAATTTGACTAAGTCATTAGTTTCGCCAAGCCTTGTCCCTTCACCAACTTCATTAGTTTGATGTATATATCATATTCTAGCAATTTGGTGATCCATTTTCCCCTCTTGCCATCCGGATCTGCCTGAGTTAGAATGTCTTTTATCACAGCACTAGGAACATATGCTATGATGTGCGAATGCAAAATATAAATTCTGAAATCTTTTATAGCTTTCACCAAAGCATAGGCCTGCTTCTCTAGAATATTATACTTCAGCTCATCATTTTCTAATTTCCTACTAAAGAAATAAATAGGTTGTTCAATACCTGGACTTCATTTTTGTAGCAAAACTCCAGCAATTGTGTTTTTGGAAGAAAATGTAAAAACCAAGAATTCTTTGGAAAAATCCGGACTGATGAGTACCAGTGCTTGTGTGAGTGCCCTCTTTATTTCTTCAAAATATTTCTTTTCTTCAACTGTCCATTTAATTTCAACTCCTTTCTTTAACACTCTTGTTATATCTTTGACAACCTCAGCAAAGTTAGGAATGAAACGCCTAACAAAATTCACTTTCCCAAGAAAATATTGAATCTCTTTCCTACTTCTTGGCAAATCTACCTTTTTGAATTGCATTAACTCTATTAGGATCAATCCTAATTACTTCTTTAGAAATAATATGACCAAGTAATTTTCCTGATGTTAAAGCAAAGATGCTTTTAGTAGGATTAAGAGAGATACCAAACCTTCTACATTTCATCAGAATTTTTTCTAGGTGTTTCATATGATCTTCTTCTTTCTTTGAATAGACTGTGATATCATCAAGATAAACAACTATCGACTTATCCTTTTCTTCAGAAAAAGAAATGTCCATTTCTCTTTGGAAAGTGGCTCCTGCATTCATGAGATCAAAAGGCATTTTAGCGTACATGAATGTACCCCATGGTGTTGTGAAGGCTGTTTTTTCTTGATCATCTGGATGCACAAGAATCTAATTGTAACCTAAAAAACCATCAAGCATAGACATCCTTTGTGAACCAACAATATTTTGCAAAATTGTATCCATCTTGGGAAGAGGATAGTTGTCCTTTAGTGAAGCCTTATTCAAATTTCTGAAGTCAATACAAATTCTGATTTCTCCACTCTTCTTCCTTACCAGAACTAAGTTTGCAAGCCAATTTGAAAATATGATTGGAACAATGATCTTTACATCAAAGATTTTCTTAATCTCCTTTTCAATCAATGGCATGAGAAGAGGATTAAGTCTCCTCAATTTCTTCTTGAAAGGCTTCTCATTTTCCTTGATAGGAATAGTATGCTGAATAATAGAAGGGTCATATTTCTTTAAATCAGCATAACTCGAAGAAAAAACATCCATAAACCTTCTCATTATCTCAATATATTTGAATTTCACATCAGCTGAAAGAAACTTCGAAATTTATATCATTTTAGGCAAAGCTAATGTACCAAGATTACAACTCTCCACTTCCTCTTCATCAGCTTGTAATTTTGTCGATTTAAAAACATCATTTTGATCAAAAATTTTCTCAAGAGGAATAAGACCTTTTGGTATTGCATTATTCTTCAATTGAAAAACTTCAGAATTTTCTTTAGATTCAACAAGCATATTTTGTTGTTCTACATGTGTACTTTCAAATTCTTCTTTCAACTCAATAAAATTCTTTACATGTTGATCATCTTCAAAAACTTGCTGATTTATGATATTGTTCGGTATAGTTGGCCTATGACGAACTTCAATCTCATATTTTTCATTTGAATGCATAGAAATGATGAAAATACTTGCAGAGACAGCAAGGGAGTCAGCAATAGAATTCTGATCTCTAGTTTTGACTATGAAGGAATAAGACTGAAAGTTTTCCAACAAGTCTAAAACTAAATTTATGTAAGCCCTCATTCTTACATCCTTTGTTTGATATACACCTTCAACCTTTCTAATAACCAATTTAGAATCTCCAAAAACATAAATATTTCGAGCCTTCATCTTTTTCAAAACATCTAGACCCAAAATCAAAGATTCATATTCAGCCATGTTGTTTGTGCAATCAAAATTCAGTTTGTAAGAGTAAAAATTACTCTTATCATTTGGATTTGTAATCCAAATCCCTGCTCCTGCCCCTTCTTTTCCTGCTGATCCATCAAAGTACAATGACCACCATTCCTCCATCTCTTCGTTATTTACTTGTCGATTTTCTGCATGTTGATTTTCTGCTCTTATTTCTTCCTCAACACTATAAGCTTATTCATTGAAAAGAATGGCGGATCCAGGTTCAGTATCAACGACATAAATAGGAAAATTCTGAGGCTTATCTTTGCTACTTACCATGTAAGCCATTCTATTCTCTCGATACAACCTCCTTTGCTCACCAAAAACAGGAATAGTGGCATAGGAAAGGTCTATCTGCATTGTGCCTTTGATTTTTGCTGCCCAAGATCTTGACAATAGCATACTAAATTTTGGTGGAATATCAGCTACAACAATTTCCATAACAACTGTCTTTTTTGGAATTTGCGTTAAGCCAACAACAACATCCTTGATTAGACCAATACATTGAACCCTCTTAGAATCAAAAGAAAACAAATCCTTATATGGTCATGTGATTTTCAATCCCATCCTTTCCATGATTAATTTTGGCATAAGGTTATGTGAAGCCCCGGAATCTAGCATAGCATTATGTAAAGTCATATCATGAATACTAATGCTTACATAAAAAGGAGGAAACTCTTCATTTTGTTCATATTCTATCCTTGGACCCAAAATATATAGTAGGATTATCTTCTTGAACATTCAAAATATCAGAAGCTCCTGGTTGTGAATTCAACATCTTAACTATCTTGCTTCTATATTCATTTACCTTGAGAATCTCACTGAAAGGGACTGATATTTTAATCTTTGAAATTTCATTCTCAAGGTTGAAAACAGAAATAGATTTTTCAGCATCTTTGACAAGAAGAGGAAGTTGAGTGTCTTTCTTACCAAGTGGAGTATCCTTTTTACTTTCAGCCATCTTTGGGGTATCATTCTTAGCCTCGGCAGCCTTTGGAGCATCTTTCTTGGGTTGCGCTTTGTTTGCAGTGATAGGAACATTTCTATTTCTGAGATTATACTGCTTTTGCATCTCAAAAATGGCATGTTGATACCCTTTAAAATAATTTGATGGTTCTTCTCCTTGATTAGCCAAATCTAACTCGTCATGTTCTTTTTTAGTCAAGAAGATTCCTGACATTTCTTTGTCAAGACAATGGATGGATTCTTCAGGAATCTTAGGCTCATCTTCTTCATCTACCAAATTTTGCTGAAAAGGAGGTCTCACTGGAGGGTTAGCTCGCTGATTTCTATTCTCTCTTGGCCTTTTCTGATTTTGAGGTCTCCTAAATTTTGGATTTCTGAATTGAGGTTCATGTTGCACAGGAGGAGCCGAAGTGTTACCAAGAGCTAACATGTCCATCAACTTCTCCATAGTTTTCATCATTGAATCAAATTTGTCTTCAGAAGTTGAGGTGGATGGTTTCTCTTCTTCTTTCAGTTTAGTTTTTCCCATTTTTTACTTTTTAGCAGCTATCATGTTTACCTCAATCTTAACTGCATCACTTTGCATTTCAACAAGTGAAGGTGATTCTCTTTCCCTCAACAGGATAGAAAATTCATAGTCAAATTCTTCAGCATATCTCATTTGTGCTAAGGCTTCCGGAGGTTTCAAATGGGTTGGAATTGAGCCAAAAACTTTATTGAATATTTTTGAAAAGTTTTGGACAGATTCATCAACTTCCCTTCTAAGGTTGTTATATTCAGTGAGTGCTTGGACTGGATTGGTTCTATTACCCCATTTTCTTAATAATTTGTCTTCAAAATCATTCCAAGTTCTAATGCTACCCGGTGCAAGGGCCTTAAACCATTTTCTAACTTCACCAATAAAACTCTATGCAAATAACCTTAACTTCACATCCTCATCATCAACTTCTTCTCTGTCTATAAAATCATTAAATCTGTCTACAAATTCCTCTACTGAAATTTCCTCATCACTACCCCAAGTAGGAATCCTAGCAGCATATTTACTAGGAAGGTCATGCAAAAGAGCAGGGAGTACGAGTGGTGCATACCTAGCAGGAGCAGCCATGACTAGAGGATGAACAGTAGTTTTAGGAGGGGCAGAAAAAAAAATGAAGAACTTATATGAGGAGGACTACTTAGTATTTGTAAGCCACTGACAATAGAACTCCAATTTGGAAGGGGTAAACCAACTTTCTATTTCAGCAAGATTTCGAAAGGATCAAATTCTTTGAGTTTATATAAAGACTCTTTTTCTAACTATAGTTCAGAGGTAACAGCTTCCCAAAACTCTTCCTTGTCTTCTTGTGTCACTAAGGCTGAAGTGTCAATTCCTCTTTTTTGCAAGTATAAGATAATATCAATGAGTTTTTTTTCACTCCCTGATCTAAACAACACTTCATGAATCTTGTCATCAACTTTCTTATCTTTAGGACTCCTTAATATTTGATAGGACAAATATTTCGAATGAGATGGAGTACCTGACATTTCTAAATTTCCTTGACCTTTTAAATAGTGTTTTGATTGTCCACAGCAGTAGGTGGATTGGCATCAAGATTTCTCTATGTGTATCTCCTTCTCGAAGCCACCTTTAAACTTTGAAAAATGTATGGAGTCACTAAGGTAGATTTCAGCCTCGAAAAACTTTCTAAGCTCCTGCTACCTTCAGAAGTTCAGCTTCTTGATTTCGGGAATGAATAATCTTCAGACTCCCAGCAGACGCACCAAAATGTTATCTAAAAATCAAACCCTGATAGGCTGCTGATCAAGAAGACTTTGAGTAACTATTTCAAACCAGAATTTTAGTTGAGGCTTAGCCTCCTCAACCTGAGAGGGCTCTCTCAATAGGTTTATGATTTTCAAATAAGGATTAGATGGCTAACTTTATAAGTAAAATGGATAAAAATGGATAATTGGTTGTACTGCTAATCAACAAACATCTATTGGGCTTATGGAGTCAAGTGTGTTTTCACAAAACATGAGTATCAACTTCATATGGAAGTTAGGGAATTTCAAGGTTCAGATGCATGAAAAGAACAGTGGACAGAAAATAAACACAGTTCATGAACATATGAAGGAAGTTAGAGCACCTTCAGTTAATTATAAGTAACATACATTCATGCCACTGCAAGTAAATGAAAGAGGAAAACCATGAGAATATCAAACATCAATAACCCTTTCTAAATCTTGAGTGATGAAACCAATATCTCTGTATTAATATAAAAACACAGCTTCTACTACAACAAAACAATATGCTTGTTAATGAAAGTTGCCAACCCTATGCAATTCGACTTCTTGTCTCTTATAGAGTCATCATTGCATTCTTGGATTCTCCCCAAACACTTGAGAAAAAATCGAATTTGCTAGCTTGACACCTATCAACTGCTAAAACAAACTTTTAATTACATCTGACAGTTAAACTGTCTGTTCTAGAGTCCTAACACAACTAGGATTAAAACTCTTTATTATAACTTAACAAATTTATCTAAACATTAAATATTCTATCTGACAGCTGCTCCTCCTAAACTTTGACCTTGATGATGTCCATCTCCTTGCTATTAGACTGTATTGATTTGCTTCTTATCTGCCCTGAAAGATAGGAACATGCTCCCTTCAAAATAGCTATAGTGCTTCATTTATGTTTCTTCAAACCATACCTGACCAACTTGTGCTCAAAAAAATGTGGCAATGTCTTATTAAACTCATGTGACTTCGCCCTTCCAGTTGTGCCTAAACCAAACTTTTGAAGGAGTACCAAAACTGTTAACATTGCGGCACTACGAAACTGTCTGTTGTTTTCGTAGCGCAGAACTTTACCTTTGAAAACTTCCTTTGTAACCTTCATTTTTCTATGTTTTTCCATTGGATATTCACTTGTGATCTTTATACATTCTTCAATAGCATCAAGGTTTAAAAAAAACAAGCCTTTTCACCCTTTGAAACCTTTCAAAAATGTTCAAACTGCATCCTACTGAAGTTTCGTAGCGTGCTACGAAACTGCTGTGCATGACACCTACAGCGATTTCATAGCGCGCTATGAAACTGCTGTGTCAATATTTTCACAGCTTTTTTCCAAAATTTTAAGTTTCAAACCTTTACTTCCATCCTTCCAGTTATATATAAGCTCTCATAATCAACAAAAATCAACTCTAAGCTGCTTTCAAAATAAAATCTTTCCACATAACCCCAAAAATGTGTTAGGAGATGTCACTTACTGTTTACATTCTTTTTTTGTTGTGGTTGATATTCAGGCATTGCTAGCTGTATTTCAAGATCTTCAACCTTCCTTTTAAGCCTTCTATTATTAGCTCTTATTTTGGTATTAACCATCCTTATGAACTTTGCTTCCTTGATTGCAGGGATGGTCCATATGTAGAATTGATCCTGACTATCGATTGACTCAATGTTTGAAACCTTTTCTAGCTCCATATACCTTTCAACCTCTCAAAGTTTGACCTTTCTACAGCATGCATTCTCACTTTATTTTTCAATTTATCAATTTAAATGTTTGCAAGTCTGAGTTTGTCTTTAACCTCCTCATAACTACTCTTTTCTCTCTGAGTATTAAAAACTCTGTTTCTGTTTTCTTCAAGCATTGGAGATGATATATTTATGGGTTCTTCAAAAACATTTGCATCCTCACCTCCTGTTTGGTCTATCTCCATGTCTGGTTGTTGCAATTTCTTAGACTGCCTAGTCAAGGGTTTTCTAGGCTTAAAGACAAACCCTGACACTTCATCCTCAAAATCTAAATTTTTGGATGTTTTCAATTTCTTTGATTTGCCATCTGTATCCAATTTGATGAAATTTGCTTGAACCAAGGGAGACTCTTCAATGTCAATTTCTTGTAATATATCATTCAAGTCACCTCTTAATTCCAATTTTTCATCTGTGACCACAAACTTACCCTTCTCCTTTGACCTTTGACTCCTAGTCAACATATTCTAAGTTGTTTTACTAGTTGAATGTTCCTGAATTGTATCTTTGACATGAGTTCTCTTCTTCTGTGAAAATTGAGGAGTCCTTTGGATATCCAGTGATGTGTTTATCATTGGTTCCTTAACCTGTTTCCTGGGATTAAGCTTGACAACCCCCCTTGATTTTGTTATTGCAGGTTCAGTAGTCTTTGATGGAGATGTTTCTTTGACTTTAGGGCTAGCACCTGTTCCTTCAACCCCTACTCCACTCAAAAAGAGAAATGCAGACCATTCTCTATTCACTTTCTGAAGCTCATGCAAAACTATTAACTTGACTAGACCATGATGAAATAATGAGGTTTCGCATGCCTGAGTTTTCATTTGTACTTTGTCTGCCATCTTGGCCAGACTTTGAAATAGAAAGAAAGGTAAGTATAGAGAGATTATTCCTGTGAAATGCAATAATGGTTTAAAGTGGTAAGTGTACACCTTGTGGTATCTCCCTTCGCAGGTGAAGTACCTTTGGATGTTGTAGAGCATATTGGCAAATTCAACCTTGACATAACTTCTTGGCACAGCTTTGTTCAAATCAGTATCCATAAACTCTGGTTTCAAAAAGATTTTGCAGGGTTGCATTTCAAACTTAAAATTCCTGAACCATCTATCTTCCCCCCTTGGAATTTCTGTGACTGCTGATATAACTTCCGGATAAATTGGTAAATTGAGAAAACCAACCTTTGTGTTTGACCCTGTGAAGTTGATAGCAAACTCTTTGGTAACCTGATTATGCCCTCCTTGAAGCTTTTCGCAAAACCTCCAGCACCCTACCTTCTTGAAGGCTTCTTCAACAGATTTATCTGTTGTGAGAGCTTCTAAACCTTCAGGTTCAGTTCTCAGACAACGACCAGACCTATGATTTCTCCTTTCTTATTTCATCTTCCTCCTGAAACCCTGTGTCTTCAGCAAACCTATAATATACCTCCTTGTTGGATGAACTGGCTCGCTTGAAAATTTGGTTCAGCCTCGCTTGATTAGAAATCCTGCTTCATCCAGCAATTATTTTCAAACTCACTTGATTAGAAAGTATCGAAACTGCTGACATAACATTAATTGGGTTCAGCCTCACTTGATTAAAATTCTGCCTCACTTGATTGAAATTCTGCCTCGCTTGAAAAATTAAGGAAATCTTTGGTTTATTATCATGAGCTTCTCCTTCAAACAATAGATATGCATGCAATGTTTTCTTTGCATGAGAAAAAATCGATGATAACCAACCCTTTTTCAAATTTGAAAAGGACCAATGACAAATGACCCCTAACGAATCTCATACTAAATTCATAATTGCTTTGGATGGTTGCATGCATGAGGGAGAATCCATGGACTGACACCTAATCATGAAAATTTAACCAAAATTTATGGATGTGACAGCTAAACCGAAAAATTTTGAATCCCCAATTTTGTAGCACTGGTAATGTGATTTCGTAATTTTGTGTTATGAAAAGACCAAAATTTTCGTAGCGCAGAATACTTTTTTTATACTGAGCACGCTATAAAAACGTGGTTTCGTGGATTATTCAAGATTAAAAAAAAAAAAAAAAAACTTAAAATATGGTTTTCAAAACGTGGTATGAGACTTCTAAATAGTAAAGCAAGGTTTATGAACTTTATTTGGTGATGAAATGAGACTTGTATCCTATGGCTTAGACCCTATAAAACATAAAAATGACTCAAACCCTATCTAATACCATGACTTAGGAGCAAGTATAAATCGACCAAGTTTAGAAAATTTTAATAGTGATAACAACCTATATTACCGTTGGTACATATTAAGGGTTTAGAATTTTTAACCTTATGATATTTTATGCCAATATGATCCCTCCAACATAATTGAAAGACTCAACAAAATCCTATCAAACAAAATATAATATGTCAATGATAAATAAGTTATAAAAATATCATGATACTTACAATAATGCATAACACATAAATATAAATAAGAAACTTACAATGTTATTTGCAATGTTAATTATGATTTCTTCACACATCTTTGTAAAATCTTCATATGTGTCATATTGTGTCAGCCGCGGGTGCTTAGCTTGACACTGATTTCTCACTTGTCTCACCACCAATTCTGAATCTCCCAGTACTTTCAGGATCTGAATATTCATGCTCCTTGTTGTTTGTAGACCCAGGAGAAATGCTTCGTATTCAACCACATTTTTAGTGGCTTCATATTCCAATTTAAAGGATAACGGAACAAACTATCCAATGGGGGATATCAGGAGAAATCTGGCTCTGTTTCCTTCTCTTGAGTTGGCTCCATCAAAGTGTAATGTCCAAATCCCACCTTCCTCATTTCTCGAGGGCTGCTTCGTCTTTACCTGGCAGAAAGATGGCTCTTGCACGTAATGAGGGTCTTCTTCAAGCATCAAACAAGAAAACTCACCCTCTTTGTTGTATATCAGAGAATTCACTAAATTATGAGCTTTAGTGACCATTTTCACAAACCTTGTTTCCCGGTATAACCTCCTTTCTTGTCCCCCGAACACAGGGATGGTAGCATAGGTTAGGTCTAGCTTTATAGATCCTCCAATTTTTGTTCCCCAAGATCTTGATAACAGCATACCAAATCGAGCTGGGATATCTGCTACTACTATGTCCATCACCACACTCTTGGCCGGGATTTGGGCTAGATTTACCACCAAATCCTTGATCATCCCCAAACATTTGACTCTTTTGGAATCAAAAGAGTAGAGGTCTTTATATGGGTGAGTGATTTGCAGCCCCAATTTCTCCATCAGCGACAGGGGCAGGATATTATGGGACGCTCCAGAATCCAACATACAATTATGCAATAACAAATCATGGATTACTAATTAAACATAGAAATGAGGGGTCGAAGCATCTAATTCTTCAACATGAGGACCAAACACCACCATGGGCCTTTCTTCCTGAAGGTTCAAACTATCTGGGATTGGGGTTGATTCTTGGGGAAGCATGAAAGAAGAGACTTGATACTGGTAGACTAGCTTTTTTAGTAGTTCGGTCAAGGGGACCAGGATTTTAACTTTCTCAAGTTCCTTTTGCAGATTAAAAATAGAGGGAGGCTTCTCTATGGTATTTTCTTTTGACTCTCTATTCTTGCCTAGAGGTTTCTCTTCTTTCAGTACAGGTTTGGAATTTGGAGTAGGGGCCAACTTAGAAGAGGAAGGAATAGGATCATTAGAATGTGAAGGCTCGGTTATAGGTCTCTTACCTTTATCTCCGACATTCTGCACCGTTGTCTCCTTCTGTACAGTTGTTTCTTTTTTAGGCATCTCTTCTTCTTGTTCTTGTGTACAGGTTCTTTTTCTAGAAGACCTGAGATCATATTTTCTATTGAACTGTGCTTGCATGAAGTCTACGAACTGCTTGCAGTAATCATCGATATCTAGATCCTCAGTGGCTCTAGCTTTTTCTTTTTCTTCTTGCAATGGAATCCCCACTACATCACCTTCTTGCAAAGAAAACTCAACTTCGTAACTATTTGAATAAGCAAGATATTGATCATCTTGCCCATCAGGAATGTCTTCGGTAGGGCCATCCATTTGTCCTTCCAAATACGATGGGGGTAGTACCTGGTCTTGCTGCTCCTTCCGATCTCTTTGTAGTATTTGTAGAGGTGGATTTCTGTATTGCAGATTATAACCCCTATTTGGAAAATTTTGGAATGACTTGGAGGATGAGTTATTAGCTTCAAGTTCAAGCTTCACTAGCTTGCTTGAGAGGTTCTTGATCATTTTATTCATCTCCTCAATTTTATTTTTAGCTACCTCTCTATCTTCACCGGATGTGGATACTTCTTATTTTCCTCTCCGTCTAGTATCGTGATCTTCCCTCCCCTTTGGTTTACCTGTAGAGCCAAAATTAGCCTACACCTCCAGTGCATTGGTCTGGGCCTCATCCAGGGTAGCAAACTTCCTATCTCTTAAAGAGAATCCAAATTATGAATCGAATGCCGCTACAAACACCACTTTAGTAGCAGTCTGGTGAGGTTTCATTTCAACTGGGAGGCTTGTGTATAGTTTGTTGAACCTTTTAATGAATTCGAGCACACCCTCATCATGTATTTTTCTAAGTGCATTGAACTCTATAAGACAGTATCCATGATCTTTCTTTTCTCCCCACATTTTGATAAAATCATTTTTCATCTCCTCCCAATTTGTAATGGAGCGGTCTCCCAAATTTTTGAACCATTTTCTGGCCTCTCCATCTAAATACTGGACAAACAGTCTCAACACCACATCCAGATGTTTGACATTGAAGTTCTCTGCAAAGGACCAGAAAAATTCCAGGTTTTTCTGAGCTTCAATATCATTTTCCCCATTGAAACGAGGCAGGATTTTCAGATAATATTGAGGCATGTCGTTTAAGACCTGAGGCAATGCCAGGGGGGCATATTTGTTTAACAGGAAGCCCGGAACAGCCATCGGAGGTTGTGGGGGTGGAGGGAGAATCTAATGAGTAAGAGGAGGTGGTTGAAGAGAAGTATGTATGAAAATTGGTATATATTGAACGAGAGCTTGGGGGGCTTATGGAAATGTTGGAATGTTAACAACAGAAACTTCTGTGACTACTTTAACTTCTTCAACTTCAGGAGTGGGATGGAGAAAGAATTTGGTGGTATCTACAGATTCGGCTTCATATTTAACTTGGATTTTTCCCAAAGAGGGGTTATCTGAAGAATAATCAAGGGTTCTCACTGTGGAATCAGGACCTTGATCTTGAGCTATTTGGGAAGAGGATGGAGATTCTTCCAAAGAAAATCTAAGAATATCTGTGTGGGAAGACTATCTTTCCCTCCAACCTCTCTTGTGTAAAATATTTTCTGGGTCAGACACCAAAGGTGTTCTCAACTGGGATGTATCTGACCTCAAATGTGGCTTTCGAGAAGCTAGGACTACAAATAGATTTATCTGTTAAATGACAGTGGAGTCGCCAAGGTGAGGGATATACAACTCTCAGCCCTTCCTACTCACCTATTCTGAAGGGTGAATGAAAATTTTGTCGAGGCCCAGGGATTTAGCTTTTCTCAAATTTGTTTCCCCGACAACGGTTCCAGAAATATGTTGTCACTCCTAGAGACAGTCTTGAGTTGTATAAATACCAGTGCCTAGGACATCTTAACTGCAAGGAGCATATGATTCAACTGATAGGAGTTGACATGACAAGGCTCTCATGCTATAATCACTTGGATGAATGTTTTGATGAAAATGGAACCAAGACTCCGAAGTAAAATACAACCACTGTGAGACTGTAGTAACAGATGTACGAACTTCAATATATAAATGCATCCAACAGCTCTAAGACAGAACGTTGTAGAGGGGGCTTAATTCCAAAATGACTCACAAATATCAATTAAAGGTAGGTGATGACTGTGTAAGAAAATGTAGTGAATATTAACTGTAACAGTGGCTTATCTAGAGGCAAAATCCATATATACTGGGCCTATGCAATGACAAGAATCCATATATGAGAACAACTTTAAAGACAAAGATCCATTACAGCTAACATCAGAGGAACGATGGAAGAGGTTGAGAGTGAAACAAAATATCCTGCCTGAGCCATATTTAAAGTACTAGGCATGAGTAAATATGAGTATCTATACGATAAATCCACATTTAAACATATGATTACTCGCATTCCAGAACATAGATATGAGAAATATGGAGATAGGTGAAATGAGCATTTGTATTATAAAATATAAGAAGGAGCTACAAACTGTGGATCATTCTTATCAGAATCCCCAATATCAACAAAACTCCTTATCGTTGAATCCCACCAGGATCTTCAACATTAATATCAAAACTCAGACAAAATACATACGGAGTCCTTTCTAGTGAGTTCTTTGAAAAATCTGGAACCCTCTATATGTCCTTGTTTACTCCTTTTATAACATTTTCAATGATCATAAGTGAAAAGATATTTTGGGAAAATATCTTTTCTGCCTGCTAATATGCAGTTACAACTCTTGATCAAAACATCAAAATTTATGATGAGGTAAAACACTTCCCATAATTTTACAATCTCGGCTCATGGTCGTTTCTAAAGAAAACATCACAACTGTCTAACAGAAAGTAAAAATTTGCAAGAGTGAAATATGAATCTCACTCGAATAATGAAAGTAAAAAGTAAAATAAGACAAGAGGCCTCGCGGGCCCAATCATGAGTTAAAAAAATTTAGTGGTGGGAAAGAGTCGAGGCAGTGGCTGAAACATGTGGTATTATGTTTGTAGAAGAGATGGCTAACAAACTCGCATGACTTGTACATATCTACCAAGTGTCGACTGCAGGTTCAGTCATTGCGGTGAAAGTTTCAGCCCAAATGTAAACTTTTGTCAGTTCAGTATAGCTTTCCTGAGTGGGGATCCTATATTTTACCTAATGAAGAAGAGAGAACTCTTTGCTGAGTACTGAAACTATAGTTTAAACCTTAATTCAAGCGAACTTCTCGGAAGGTATGTTAGTTCAATTCATTTCTTCTGTCAGTCGGCCTTCATAAACTGGTAATGGCTATAGAACTGCATTTGAAGGCTCCCAGCATGATGGGTGACTGGAAAGTGTTAGCTCTGTCCAATTTGTTTCGAACTGTTCTAAACTGGTCGCCACCTTTTCCAAACTTCTCAATGCAAAGCTACGTGCGGATTCCTTTTCTATCACTTTCTGACATTCTGACGCTTCTTTGAACCTGCTCTTGATTCCATGCTTAACCAAATCTTTTGAACTTAAATCATTTAAGAGAAAAATATACCTTTTGGCGTTTTCGACCCTAGTTGAGGCATCAGTACTCCCTTCGTGAAGTGTTCTTATGAACAGGCGCACTGCGGCCCTCTTTTTTTCAATGATCGTTAAGTAAACCCAGCGCTTCTTCACTTCCATAATAATATTGGCCCAAATCAAGCACCGAGCATCCAGAAGAGTAATATTTCCCTTTATCTGATTTGTGAGATCTTGAATGGTCTTCTCTTGCTGTGCCTTCTCCGGTTTTCCCTCCTCTATCTACTTCTGCAGAGCAGTGAACTTCTTGTAATTTTCCTTGATGGTGGCTTCGAGCTCACTGATCTTTTGTCGTGCTGTTAGGACCTGCTTCTCCACCATTTTAAGTTCGGCCAGTGTCATGGTCAACTGCTCCGAGAGTGAGCTGGTCCCTTCAGGAGGTTTTGTAGAGCATACATGAGTATCCTAGGTTCTCTGTAGCTCATCCATTTTTACCTGGAGGGCGGTCATCTCACCAGAAATTCTATTCTTTTCTTCCCTTTCCTTGGCAAGGGAGTCTGACAGGTTGGCCTTATCCTTTTCCACTTGGACTAATTTAGTAGTTTGTACGTGCTAGGAGCCAGGTATGTTCACCTTACGCTTCAAGGCTGCAATCTACTTTTGCAACTCTGAGATGAGATGACTTTGAGGGTCTGCTTTACCACTCTCTTTTCCTTTCACCACTTCTTAGAGACTGCGTAAATCGTTTGAGAGTGCACGAGAGTTTATCTTCTCCATTCTGAGGTTATCGAGCACTTGGTTATGCTTGGTTTGTAACTTCCTCAGAGTGAGGGAGAGCTTCACCACCTCGTCTTTTAGCATATCACCAAAACATTGGAAAATATTTCACTTGTCAATTGGCAAGACTTTTGACATGGTTATTGCTATTTCCAAAGCTTTATAGCTGGTGGTGCTAGCCTCTGGGTCTAAATTGCTTCAATCATAACCATTATCAGTTGTTCTTTTTCCATATCTATTGAAGCTAAAAACCTAGTCTGATACCTTTCAACATATCCCTCTAATTCAGACAAGTGCTTTTCCCTGACTACTTTGTTCCTCACCTTCCTTTCATTTTCCCCTCTCGAGCTGGTAGCAGTGATGGCTTGTGAAACTTATAAGAAGTCAGAGGATGATGTGCCATCATGTATTACCACAAAACCTGCTTTGCCCTTACCTGATTGACCATAAAGTGTTTTTTTTTGCAACAATGGGTCTTCTCCGGTACTTTCTTCTTCGTTGGTTTTGGTTCTTTTCCTTTTAGAAGGCGGGGAACCTTCTCCTGAAGCGCCGACCTCTTCCAATTGTTTTTGACCTGCTTCTTTTGTCAAAACCGTATCCCCCTTTTCCCCTATCGCAGATGAATCGGTCTCCATCTGTGAAAGCAAAGGCCAGGTTTCAAGGTTAGCTCGCCACTCGATGAAGGGTCTAGTTTCATGAGCATAAGGAGTTGATTTAATCTTCTTCCTTTTGTTTGAAATGATGCCTTTTGGATCATAGGGCCAAGCTTTCCCTTGGCTTAAATCCATGCCTTTGAGCAGGTCTTCCACTATGGGAAGGGCATGCCTCGAGTTAACAATGAAGGGACTGATGTTTGTAGGAAGCTTGAGAATGAACCCCTTTTTCGCAGGGAGGAAGTGGAGCTGGTCAACCTTCAAGGTCTGCCGAAGGTATTCCAGGGCATAAATCCATAGGGCAGGAAAAACTGGAAATTTTTAGGGGGAAACTTCAACACCATAAACCCTGATTTTAGTGTAGTCATCAAATAGGTACCAGTCTCCCGTGCTTTCAGCCTCACTGTACTGCAGCCATTTCTTCTGCTCAAGAAAAATTCTAGGTGGAGGATTATCATGAATGATGGTATAGGCTATGGACATAAAATCATTCAAGAAACTTGAGTAGCCCACCCCATTTTCCAACTGATGTGTTGCGGGATTCTAGTCAAAAACAGGTCTTGGCTGAGAGTTTATCCTATAGACTTTTTCTAAACCCAAACCCTCAAACTTATCAGCCTGCTAGAAGAGGAAAAGACAGAAGACCATGGAACAGAAACGAAAATGAGCAGTATCTGAGAGGTCCTAAAACTGGGTTTGGATGGTGGAGGCCAGAAAAATAGGGATATCCAATACAACACCAGGCTGTGACATTAACCATAGCAAGGCTATGCACTCTTTCGAGACTCACCTAACACCTTCTACACCTAATAGTCCTGCAATGAGAGCAAGGGTGGGTTGAAGGTCCTCCTTGAATGTACTCAAGGGCACTGAATCTGTAGATGGGAAAGCTCTGAGGTTTGAATCAGAAATAGCAACGACAAAATCACTCTGTTTCCTCCATGGTAACTTAGAAAACTGTCGAGATAGCATCATTTCATTGAAACTGACATAATTCAAACTAGTAGGGAAGAAGAGAGCTTTTCTGATGATTCTGGGGGATATACTGAATATTTTGTTCCCCTGAGAGGATAGGAACATATCCCGGTGTCCATCGTAAGCCTCTCTGAGCTAGAAAATAAATTTGACCACTGGGTAGACCGGGGGAGTAATTTGGTGATACAGTCCAGACAGAACGACTTGAAACTTGTAAATCTGTGAAGGGTTCTAGTCCAGGGGCAACCCTGGACTCTAGAGCTTGAGGGGTTTCGGGCTCTGACTTCTTGACTGCGACTTTACCCATGACCATTATAAAGAATGCAAAGCGAAAGGAAACCAGCTAGTAAAAAGGGATGGAATACCTACGTAAATAGGACACTGCTTGGGGGAAAACGATGCAGGGAGGTTGAAAACGACCTGGAGGCACTGGTACTAGGCATCCGAGCTTTAGCTTATACAGTATCCCATAAAAACAAATATTTTACCATAGTGACTTACAGGATAGGGTTCTACCTCTTCACACTACCCGGGAACCGAGACTAGGAAGACACTAGTAGGGCTGACTTCATAAGGACGTCGACACTAAGACACGTGGCATCTGGTTATTCGCTATCAAATTTTAGTTAGGTACATACCACGTGTCAGGTTAAATGCTGGTACTGGCCGTGTACCAGGTGTCCTAGGACTTTCCTTACTGTTGGATCGCAGTGATAGGTGTATATCGGGATCGGGCCCACTAGGGATGCCAGAGGAATTCCGCAACAGTTTCAGACCTGTGGTCGTTTTCCTTGCGTAGTTCTTAACTTCGACTCTCCTTTTTACCACGTCATTGGGATTCTGAGGGGGGGGAAGCTCTTGCCTTCCTCTTACCATCCTTGACCCCCCCAGAATTATCCATGCGTCCTTCTCTTGTGAATGTGTAGAACACGGGCGGGCCCCACCCCGTACCACTGTCTTTCACCTTTACCTTTTTGTTTTGTTTCAAAATTTTGCCACAAATCTGCCCATATATATATAGTGCCTTATCCTCTTTTCTTATATGGATCACTTGTCATATTTTCATGTCTCACACCTTTTATATTATTCACCTCTTAATGTTGTCAGGTGATCCGCTTGTGCAAGCTTTATTAGGGATAGGATGGTGAATGGTAAACAACATTGGCTCGATTTGGGGACGACACGTTTTTCCTAAAACATGTCAAGAACTTCGCAGACCATCTATTAGCCCCTTCTGTGTAAACACGGCTCCTCGGCACATTTCCTTCTTCTTCATGACACTTCAAAACAAACAACATTAAAATAAAAGTGACCCAATAATGTACAATATAATACATCAGACCTTCCGGCCAGAATTAGTACTGGAAGAAGGGTTTTAGGAATTTCCCATTCATAGGGGCGTCAAGCAGATAACCCTGCAAGTTTTCTAGCTTGAAGGTGTTGTTTCCTCCTTGTTCAACAATTTTTAAGGGACTGAACCATAAAGGATCGAATTTTCCATGCTTTCCTTTTTTAGCCCTCTGTATGTCCCATCTTAGTACCAAGTCTCCAACCTGCATCTTTTTATCTTTGGCATGCTTATCAAACAGGTCCTTCATTTTCTCCTGATATTCAGTTAATCTCTGATTCACTTGATTTCGAGTCTCTTCTAGCTCTACCAACTGATTCATTCTCTTGGTAATGTCGTTTGGTTCCTCCTGAAAATCATGCATTAATCTGGCCACTCGTAAGGCCAATTTTATGGGGAAAACTGCTGCTCTTCCGTAAACCAGCTCGTATGGGGATTTTCCTGTCAACCTCTTACTAGTGATCCTATTCGCCCGCAACGCGAATTTTAGCTGGTTATCCTAGTTCTTCTTATTTTCATTAATGGCTTTCTTCGGTTCCCTCACCAAGGTTTTATTTGAAGATTCTGCTAAACCATTCCCCTATGGGTATTATGTGGTAGAATGCCCCAATACAATGTTATATTGTTGACAAAAACTGATGAATTTAGTAGACTAAAAATCCTGAGCATTGTCTGTAACAATCTTTGCAGGACAAACAAATCTTGAGATGATGTTATCTTCCAGAAATTTTATCACTACTGTGTCTGTTGCATTCCTTTCTAGCACGACCTCCACCCATTTAGTGAAGTAGTCGGTGGCTATTAATATCCATTTATGTTTCCCACTTGATGCAGGATTAATTTCGCCAATAAAATCAATTCCCCATTGTTTGAAGGGTTCTTCTATGTGTACTGGGATCATGGGCAAGGGTGCAAAATTCTACCTTCAGCAAATTTTTTACATTTTTCGCAGGCTCTTACCCAAGCAAAAACATCTCCGAAGAGCTTGGGCCAGAAAAATCCATCTTTCAAAATCTTATGTGCAGTGGCTCTCCAACTATAGTGACCACCATAGATGCCTTCATGAAACTCTGCCATTATTTCTTCCACTTCATTTTCAGTGAGGCATAGGAGCAGTATTCCTGATGGGTCTCTCCAGTACAAATGACCATTTGCTACAAGGAATTTTTGAGATTTCAGCCTCAGCGTTCTATATTTTGTTTTGTCACAGCTTGGGGGACATCTAAGAATCAAGAGATATTCTACAATTTCTTTGTACCACGGACTGAGGAGGTACTTCATATGAGTCTTTTTTGTAGCTGTTTCTATCCCACACCGTTCATCTATTTTTTCAGACTCCTCGTTTGCTACCATAGATAGATTTATCCCCAAAGCCTGACAATTTGACTCTGACAGGATTTTAGCTAATCCCTGTCCTTTAATTAGCTTGGTGGGATGTATCTCTAACTCATATTCTTGTATCTTTGCAATCCATTTTCCTATTTAACCCTCACTATCTCCCTGGATCAGGATGTCATTCACATCTGCCATCGGTACAAATGCAGTAATGGAGGACTGCAAGACATACATCCGAAATGCCTTGAGGGATTTGACCAGGGTGTAAGATTGTTTCTCTAGGATGTTGTATTTTAACTCAGCGTCGCGGAGCACCTGACTAAAAAAGGTGATAGGTTGCTCGCACCCCTCCTTGTTCTTTTGTAATAATACTGTTGCAACAGTGTGAGGAGATGCAAATGAAAATATCATGAAGGGTTTAGCATAATCCGGTCCAGCCAACACCAAAGCTTCTGCGAAGGCATTTTTAATCCTGTTAAAAGCCTCACGTGACTCGGGAGACCACTTTACTTCATTATTCTTCTTCAGCATCTCAGTTATGTGCCGGACTATCTTTGCATAGTTTGGGATGAACCTTCTTAGGAAATTTATACGTCCAAGGAATAGTTGGACCTCTTTCTTATTTCTGGGGAAGGAAATAACATTTATAACTTCTACCCTTTTCGAGTCAATTTTCACCCCAGCCCTTATCACAATACGCCCCAGCAGTTTACCTTCTTCTAAAGAAAATAATGATTTTGAGGGTTTAGAGAGAGACCATACCTTCGGTACTTCTCAAAGGTTCTGCGCAGGTGCTCAATATGTTCTACATCATCCCTCGAAAACACAGTGATGTCATCTAGGTAAACCACCAATAATTTATCCTATTCCCCCATGAAAGAAATATCCATAGCCCTTTGAAATGTAGCCCCTGCATTGATCAGTCCAAACAACATTCGACCATACATAAACGTCCCCCAGGGGGTGGTGAATGCGGTCTTCTTTTGATCCTCCGGAAGCACTGCCACCTGATTGTATCCAGAAAATCCATCCATCATGGACATTCGTGAAGCTCCCACTACCTTCTGCAATATGTGGTCCATCTTTGGCAGTGGATAATTGTCCTTTAGAGATGCTCTGTTTAAGTTCTGAAAGTCGACACACAGTCTTATCTCTCCATTCATTTTTCGAACTGGGACCAAGTTGGCCACCAATTCAGAATATCTTAATGGTACAATGATCTTGGCCTTTAACAGCTTCTTGATTTCTTTCTCTATGGAGGGAATGAGTAGAGGGTTAATTTGTCTTAGCTTCTATTTGTGTGGCTTTGCGTCTCCTTTTAACGGGATCTTATGCTGAATCATGTTGATATCAAAAATTTTCAAATCTTGATAGGACCATGCAAAAACATCTTTATATGTTTGAAATAATTGCTGATATTGCTCCTTATATTCTTCAGGAACCTTTATAGACAGCTTTACAATCTTTGGATCAAAGTTAGTGCCGAGGTTTAGGTCATCTACCTGATTTTCTTCAACCACCTTACTTGGATGTAATGGGATGTCATTTCTATCAAAAAAACTCTCCAAAGGGACCAGTCCTCTAGGTATCACATTTCCTTTGAGTTGTAGCACCTTATGACCAGCCATGGTTTCTTGCCATTTGTTCTCAGGATTGTTTTCAGTCTCTTCTTCACAGACGTCGATCTCCATATTGGAGAACTCTCCAACAATCTCCATGAATCTTCTCACTTGCTCTTCATCTTCAAACACCTGCCAGTGTTTGACATTTTCGGGGATGGAAGGACGATAGCGGACCTCTATCTCGTATCTTTAAATAGGATTATGAGGTGGCTGAAAGGTGCTGGTAGCCACGGCAAGGGAATCCTCCATTCTGTTCTGATCTCTTAGCATAAACTGAATATTAAATGCTAAGAAAAATTTATCTACCAAGTCCCATACCTCGTTTCTATAAGACCTCAGCCATGGGTGCTTAGCTTGACACTGATTTCTCACTTGTCTCACCACCAATTCTGAATCTCCCAGTACTTTCAAGCTCTGAATCTTCATGCTCCTTGTTGTTTGTAGACCCAGGAGCAATGATTCGTATTCAACCACATTTTTAGTGGCTTCATATTCCAATTTAAAGGATAACGGAACCAACTATCCAGTAGGGGATATCAGGAGAACTCCGGCTCCGTTTCCTTATCTTGAGTTGGCTCCATCAAAGTGTAATGTCCAAACCCCACCTTCCTCATTTCTCGAGGGCTACTCCATCTTTACCTGGAAAAAAGACGGCTCCTGCACGTAATGAGGGTCTTCTTCAAGCATCAAACAAGAAAACTCACCCTCTTTGCTGTATATCGGAGAATTCACTGAATTATCAGCTTTAGTGACCATTTTCACAAACCTTGTTTCCTGGCATAACCTCTTTTCTTGCCCCCCGAACACAGGGATGGTAGCATAGGTTAGGTCCAGCTTTATAGATCCCCCAATTTTCGTTCCCCAATATCTTGATAACAGCATACCAAATCGAGCTGGGATATCTACTACTACTATATCCATCACCACGCTCTTGGCTGGGATTTGGGCTAGATTTACCATCAAATCCTTGATCATCCCCAAACATTTGACTCTTTTGGAATCAAAAGAGTAGAGGTCTTTATATGGGTGAGTGATTTGCAGCCCCAATTTCTCCATCACCGAGAGGGGTAGGATATTATGGGATGCTCTAGAATCCAGCATACAATTATGCAATAAAAAATCATGGATTACTAATGAAACATAGAAAGGAGGGGTCGAAGCATCTAATTCTTCAACATGAGGACTGAACACCACCATGGGCCTTTCTTCCTGAAGGTTCAAACTATCTGGGATTGGGGTTGATTCTTGGGGAAGCATGAAAGAAGAGACCTGAGACTAGTAGACTGGTTGTTTCAGTAGTTCGGTCAAGGGGACCGGGATTTTAACTTTCTCAAGTTCCTTTTGTAGATTAAGGATAGAGGGAGGCTTCTCTATGGTATTTTCTTTGACACTCTATTCTCGACTAGACGTTTCTCTTCTTTCAGTACAGGTTTGGCATTTGGAGTAGGGGCCAACTTAGAAGAGGAAGAAATATGATCATTAGAATGTGAAGGCTCGGTTATAGGTCTCTTACCTTTATCTCTGACCTTCTGCACCGTTGTCTCCTTCTGTACAGTTGTTTCTTTTTGAGGCATCTCTTCTTCTTGTTCTTGTGTACAGGTTTTTTTTTCTAGAAGACCTGAGATCATATTTTCTATTGAACTGTGCTTGCATGAAGTCTACGAACTGCTTGCAGTAATCATCGATCTCTGGATCCTCAGTGGCTCTAGCTTTTTCTTCTTATTCTTGCAATGGAAGCCCCACTCCATCACCTTCTTGTAAAAAAAACTCAACTTCTTCACTATTTGAATAAGCAATATATTGATCATCTTGTCCATCAGGAATGTCTTCGGTAGGGCCATACATTTTTCCTTCCAAATACAGCGGGGGTGGTACCTGGTCTTGCTACTCCTTCCAATCTCTTTATAGTATTTGTAGAGGTGGCTTTCTGTATTTCAGATTATAACCCCTATTTGGAACATTTTGGAATGACTTGGAGGATGAGTTCTTAGCTTCAAGTTCAAGCTTCACCAGCTTGCTTGAGAGGTTCCTGATCATTTTATTCATCTCCTCAATTTTATTTTCAGCTACCTCTCTGTCTTGACCGGATGTGGATACTTCTTCTTTTCCTCTCTGTCTAGTATAGTGATCTACCTTCCCCTTTGGTTTACCTGTAGAGGAAAAATTAGGCTCCACCTCCAGTGCATCAGTCTTGGCCTCATCCAGGGTGGCAAACTTCCTTTCTCTTAAAGAGAATCCAAATTCTGAATCGAATGCCACTAAAAGCACCACTTTGGCAGCAGTCTGGTGAGGTTTCATTTCAGCTGGGAGGCTTGTGTATAGTTTGTTGAACCTTTAAATGAATTCAGGCACACCCTCATTATGTCTTTTTATGAGTGCATTGAACTCTGTAAGACAGTATCGATGGTCTTTCTTTTCTCCCCACTTTTTGATAAAATCATTTTCCATCTCTTCGCAGTTGGTAATGGAGCGATCTCCCAAATTTTTGAACCATTTTCTGGCCTCTCCATCTAAAGACAGGACAAACAGTCTCAACACCACATCTAGATGTTCGACATTAAAGTTCTCTACAAATGCGTAGAAAAATTCCAGGTGTTTCTGAGCTTCAATATCATTTTCCCCATTGAAACGAGGCAGGATTTTCATATAATCTTGAGGCATTTCTTTTAAGACCTTAGGCAATGCCAGGGGGGAATATTTGTTTAACAGGAAGCCCGGAACAGCCATCGGAGGTTGTGGGGGTGGAGGGAGAATCTGATGAGTAAGAGGAGTTGGTGGAAGAGAAGTATGTATGACAATTGGTATATATTGAACGAGAGCTTGGGGGGTTGATGGAAATGTTGGAATGTTAACAGCAGAAAATTTTGTGACTTATTTTACTTCTTCAACTTCAGGAGTGGGATGGAGAAAGAAGCTGGTGGTATCTATAGATTTGGCTTCATATTTAACTTGGATGTTTTCCAGAGAGGGGTTATCTGAAGAATAATCAAGGGATCTCACTGTGGAATCAAGACCTTGATCTTGAGCTATTTGGGAGGAGGATGGAGAGTCTTCCAAAGAAAATCTAGGAATATTTGTGTGGGCAGACTATCTTTCCCTCCAGCCTCTCTTGTGTAAAATATTTTTTGGGTTAGACACCGAAGGTGTTCTCAACTGGGATGTATCTGACCTCAGATGTGGCTTTCGGGAAGCCAGGACTACAAATAGATTTATCTGTTAAATGACAGTGGAGTTGCCAAGGTGAGGGATCTACAACTCTCAGCGCTTCCTGCTCACCTATTCTGAAGGGTGAATGAAAATTTTTTCGAGGCCCAGGGATTTAGCTTTTCTCAAATTCGTTTCCCAGGCAACAGCGCCAGAAATATGTTGTCACTCCTAGACACAGTCTTGAGTTGTATAAAGACTAGTGCCTAGGACATCTTAACTGCAAGGAGCAAATGATTCAACTGATAGGAGTTGACATGACAAGGCTCTCATGCAATAATCACTTGGATGAATGTTTTGATGAAAATGGAACCAAGACTCTGAAGTAAAACACAACCACCATGAGACTGTAGTAACAGATGTACGCACTTCAATATATAAATGTATCTGACAGCTCTAAGACAGAACGCTGTAGAGGGGGCTGAATTCCAAAATGACTCACAGATATCAATTAAAGGTAGGTGATGACTGTGTAAGAAAATGTAGTGAATATTAACTGTAACAGTGACTTATTTGGAGGCAAAATCCACATATACTGGGCCTATGCAATGAAAATAATCCATATATGAGAACAACTTTAAAGACAAAGATCCATTACAGCTAACATCAGAGGAACGATGGAAGAGGCTAAGAGTGAAACAGAATATCCTGCCTGAGCCATATTTAAAGTACTAGGAATGAGTAAATATGAGTATCTATACGATAAATCCACATTTAAACATATGAGTACTCGCATTCCAGAACATAGATATGAGAAATCTGGAGATAGGTGAAATGAGCATTTGTATTATAAAACATAAGGAAGAGCTACAAACTGTGGATCATTTTGATCAGAATCACCAATATTAACAAAAATCCTTATCGCTGAATCCCAACGGGATATTCAACATTAATATCAAAACTCAGAGAAAATACATACAGAGTCCTTTCTAGTGAATTCTTTGAAAAATCTGGAACCTCTATATGTCCCTGCTTACTCCTTTTATAACATTTTCAATGATCATAAGTGGAAAGATATTTTGGGAAAATATCTTTTCCGCGTGCTAATATGTAGTTACAAGTCCTAATCAAAACATCAAAATTTATGATGAGGTAAAAACACTTCCCATAATTTTACAATTCGGGCTCATGGCCGTTTCTAAAGAAAACATCACAACTGTCTAATAGAAGGTAAAAATTTGAAAGAGTGAAATATGAATCTCACTCAAATAATGAAATTAAAATGTAAAAATAAGACAAGAGACCTCGCGGGCCCAATCATGAGTTAACAAATTTTAGTGGTGGGAAAGAGTCGAGGTAGTGGTTGAAACAGGTGGTACTATGTTTGCAAAAGAGCTGGCTAATGAAATTGCATGACTTGTACATCTCTGCCAAGTGTCGACTGTAGGTTCAGTCATTGCGGTGAAAGTTTTAGCCCGAATGTAAACTTTAGTCAGTTCAGCATAGCTCCCTTGAGTGGGGATCCTGTATTTTACCTGATGAAGAAGCGAGAACTCTTTGCTGAGTACTGAAACTATAGTTTCAGCCTTAAGTTGGGTGAACTTCTCAGAAGGTATGTCAGTTCGATTCATTTCTTCTATCAGCCAACCTTCATAAACTAGTAATGGTTGTAGAACTGCATTTGAAGGCTCCAAGCATGATGGGAGACCAACAAGTGTTAGCTCTGTCTAATCTGTTTCGAACTGTTCTAAATTGGTCACCACCTTTTCGAAACTGCTCAATGCAAAGCTATGTGCAGATTCCTTTTCTATCACTTTCTGACATTCTGACGCTTCTTTGAACCTGCTCTTGATTCCATGCTTAACCAAATCTTCTGAACTTAAATCATTTAAGAGATAAATATACCTTTAGGAATTTCCGACCCTAGTTGAGGCATGAGTACTCCCTTTGTGAAGTGTTCTTCTGAACAGGCGCATTACGGCCCTCTTTTCTTCAATGATCGTTAAGTAAACCCAGCGCTTCTTCACTTCCATAATAATATTGGCCCAAATCAAGCGCCAAGCATCCAGAAGAGTATTATTTCCCTTTATCCGATTTGTGAGATCTCGAATAGTCTTCTCTTGATGTGCCTTTTCCTGTTTTCCCTCCTCTATCTCCTTCTGCATAGCAGCAACCTTCTTGGAATTTTCCTTGAGGGTGGCCTTAAGCTCACTGATCTTTTGTCGTGCTGTTAGGACTTGCTTCTCCGCCATTTGAAATTCGGCCAGTGTCGTGGTCAACTGCTCTGAGAGTGAGATGTTCCCTTCAAAAGGTTTGTAGAGCATACATGAGTATCCCAGGTTCTCTGTAGCTCATCCATTTTTACCTGGAGGGCAGTCATCTCACCAGAAATTCTATTATTTTCTTCCTTTTCCTTGGCAAGGGAGTCTGACAGGTTGGCCTTATCCTTTTCCACTTGGGCTAATTCATCAATTTGTAAGTGTTGGGAGCCAGGTATGTTCACCTTACGCTTCAGGGCTGCAATCTGCTTTTGTAACTCTGAGATGAGATGACTTTGAGGGTTTTCTTTACCACTCTCTTTTCCTTTCACCACTTCTTGGAGACTACGTAAATCGTTTGAGAGTGTATGGGAGTTTATCTTCTCCATTCTGAGGTTATTGAGCACTTGGTTATGCTTGGTTTGTAACTTCCTCAGAGTGAGGGAGAGCTTCACCACCTCGTCTTTTAGCATATCACCAAAACATTGGAAAAGATTGCACTTGTCAATTGGCGAGACTTCTGTCATGGTTATTGCTATTTCCAGAGCTTCATAGCTGGTGGTCCCAGCCTCTGGGTCTAAAATTTCTTCAGTCATAGCCATTATCATTTTCTCTTTTTCCATATCTATTGCAGCTGAAAACCTAGTCTGATACCTGTCAACATATCCCTCTAATTCAAACAAGTGCTTCTCCCTGACTGCTTTGTTCCTCACCTTCCTTTCATTTTCCCCTCTAGAGCTGGTAGCAGTGATGGCTTGTGAAACTTCTGAGAAGTCGGAGGATGATGTGCCATCATGTATTACCAGAAAACCTGCTTTTCCCTTTCCTGATTGACCATAAAGTGTTTCTTTTTGCAGCAATGGGTCTTCTCCAGTACTTTCTTCTTTGTTGGTTCTGGTTCTTTTCCTTTTAGAAGGCTGGGAACCTTCTCCTGAAACGTCAACCTCTTCCACCTGTTTCTAACCTGCTTCTTTTGTCGAAACTGTATACCCCTTTTCCCCTGTCACAGATGAATCGGTCTCCATCTGTGAAAGCAAAGGCCAAGTTTCAAGGTTAGCTCACCACTCGATGAACGGTCTAGTTTCATGAGCATAAGGAGTTGATTTAATCTTCTTCCTTTTGTTTGAAATGATGCCTTTTGGATCATAGGGCCAAGCTTTCCCTTGCCTTAAATCCATGCCTTTGAGCAGGTTTTCGACTAGGGGAAGGGCATGCCTCGAGTTAACAATGAAGGGGCCGATGGTTTTACGAAGCTTGAGAATGAACCCCTTTTTCACAGGGAGGACGTGCAGCTGGTCAGCCTTCAAGGTCTGTCGAGGGTATTCCAGGGCATAAATCCACAGGTCGGGAAAAAATGGCAATTTGTAGGGGGAAACTTCAGCACCATAAACCCTAATTTTAGTGTAGTCATCAAATAGGTACTAGTCTCCCGTGATTTCAGCCTCACTGTACTGCAACCATTTCTTCTGCTCAGGAAAAATTCTAGGTGGAGGATTTAATAAATGATGGTATAGGCTATGGACATAAAATAGTTCAAGAAACTTGAATAGCCCACCCCATTTTCCAACTGATGTGTTGCGGGATTCCAATCAAAAATAGGTCTTGGCTGAGATTTTATCCTATAGAGTTTTTCTAAACCCAAACTCTCAAACTTATTAGCTTGCTAGAAGAGGAAAAGATAGAAGACCATGGAACAAAAACAAAAACGAGCAGTATCTGAGAGGTCCTGAAGCTGGGTTTGGATGGTGGAGGCTATAAAACTAGGGATAAACAATAAAACACTGGGCTATGACATTAACCATAGCAGGGCTATGCACTCTTTCGAGACTCGCCTAACACCTTCTACACCTAATAGTCCTGCAATGAGAGCAAGGGTGGGTTGAAGGTCCTCCTTGAATGTACTCAAGGGCACTGAATCTACACATGGGAAAGCTGTGAGGTTTGAATCAGAAATAGCAACGACAAAATCGCTATGTTTCCTCCATGGTAACTTAGAAAACTGTCGATATAGCGTCATTTCATTAAAACTGACATAATTCGAACTGGTAGGGAAGCAGAGAGCTTTTCTGATAATTCCGGGGGATATACTTAATATTTTGTTCCCCTGAGAGGATAGGAACATATTGTAGGTTTTAACCCTGAACAGAAATTATCTACACACGAATCTTATAACAGAAAATAAATAATAGCAAGAGCATAAAACATAAAACAGTTCAACATAGAGATTTTCCCCTGGATCCCAAATCGGGACGACCAGATTGATTTTTCATTATATTCCTTTTAGTGTTACAACACACATATATATACATGCCGAATCATACATAAAACTCAATCCATAAACCCTGGATTAGAACATAACCGTAGTTCCCTTGACCGGATCTACAAAAATACCAGGGGCTGAAAACCATCGTACCCCAATACCATGTGCAAAACCATGCACAAAACCATGGACGCGGACTACCCACCGGAAATTAAGGATATAACACATGCCCAACACATATCCCGGTTTTCATCATAAGCCTCTCTGAGCCAGCAAATAAATTCGACCACTGGGTAGACCAGGGGAGTAATTTGGTGATACAGTGCAGACATAACAACTCGAAACTTGTCCCTATTTTCCACATGCTTTCTGAACAGCTCGGGCTTGACGCTACTAATGAAAAACGGGTATTTTGGGTCTCGAATGTGAGCTTGTAAATCTGTGAAGGGTTCTGGTCAAGAGGCAGCCCCAAACTCGCAAGCTTGAGGGGTTTCCGGCTCTGACTTCTTGACTGCGACTTTACCCATGACCATTATAAAGAATGCAAAGCGAAAGGAAACCAGCTAGTAAAAAGGGATGGAACACCTACGTAAATAGGACACTGCTTGGGGGAAAACGATGCAGGGAGGTTGAAAATGACCTGGAGGCACTGGTACTGGGCGTTTGAGCTTTAGCTTATATAGTATCCCGTAAAAAAAAATATTTTACCATAGTGACTTACAGGATAGGGTTCTACCTCTTCACACTACGCGGGAACCGAGACTAGGATGACACTAGTAGGGCTGACGTCATAAGGACGTCAACACTGAGATGCGTGGCATCTGGTTATTCGCTATCAAATTTTAGCAAGGTGCATACCACGTGTCGGGTTAAATGCCGGTACTGGTCGTGTACCGGGTGTCCTAGGACTTACCTTACCATTGGATCGCAGTGACAGGTGTATATCGGGATCGGGCCCACTAGGGACGCTAGAGGAATTCCACAACAGTTTCAGACCTGCGGTCGTTTTCGCCGCGTAGTTCTTAACTTTGGGTCTCCTTTTTGCCACGTCATCGGGATTCTGGGGGGGAAGCTTTCGCCTTCCCCTTACCATCCTTGACCCCACCGGAATTATCCATGCGTCCTTCTCTTGTGAACGTGTGGAACACGGGCGGGCCCTGCCTTGTACCACTGTCTTGCACCTTTACCTTTTTGTTTTGTTTCAGAATTTTGCTGCAAATCTGCCCATATCTATATATATATATATATATATCCGACAGCATTAAGAGGTGAAAAATTTAAAAGGTGTGAGACATGAAAATATGACAAGTGATCCATACATGAAAAGAGGATAAGGCACTATATATATATATATATATATATATATATATATATATATAGTGCCTTATCCTCTTTTCATGTATGGATCACTTGTCATATTTTCATGTCTCACACCTTTTAAATTTTTCACCTCTTAATGTTGTCGGGTGATCCGCCTGTGCAAGCTTTATTAGGAATAGGAGGGTGAATGGTAAACAACACTTCCATTCTGAAATAATCTTCAATGGATTTGAGGGGCTAGTTTCTTTGTTTTTACCATGTGTCTCGGTTTGGTTTCATTTAGTAGTATTCATAGAGGGTCCATCTACAACGTTAAATAATATAATTGTTGCCCTTGTTCCATAAACATTCAAAGATACCTTATTTGATGTCATTTTTCTTATAAATAAATAAAAATAAATATAAGTTTATATTTTATTATTTTATTAATATAACTAACTAGATAAAATTAAATATATTCATTATAATTTAATTATAAGAAAAAATAAATATAACAATTTTAAAAATTATTTAAAAGACAACAAACATTAAATTTTAAAATAAAACATTTAAAAAAAAATTAAATTTAAATTTAAAACTTTAAAATAAACAATAAACAATAAAAAAAATTAAAACACATAAATTTAAAAAATTGGTTTTGGGTGGGCACATCCGTAGCCCTGTATCCCCTTGGAAAGTGGGGCACTGATTTTGGGAACCAAACCCTAGCCTGCGAAGAGACCGTAGTGCCATGCCTATTGGGTGCACGTGGCACTGCATTTTAGCGGAGTGAAGGCTGGTCCCTAATTTGCCTTAGCACTAGGGGGCCACGGGCACACTTTGCCCTTTTGGGGCCATTGGCACTGCCCGAGTAATTATATATATATATATATATATATATATATATTTATTTATTTATTTATTTATTTATTTATTTATTTATTTGTTTATTTATTTATTTATTTTAATAAATGTAACGTTTTTCTTCAAGGAATATTTTTTTTTCGTATCCTGAACCCAACATCCCACCTAACACATAGCTACTAGTAAACCTCTGGGGGTTTATGACATGTCCTCCATGTCGTAAATTGGGTTACCTCAAGGGGATTTGAACCTAGGTTTATCTTGTTTCAACGATTTCATAAATTTCAAATTAAGGAATTGAGTTGACCCCAAAATGAATAAAATTTATAAAAAAAATGGAAAAAAAAGAAAAAAATTGAACGTTGGTTTTTCCATTTCAAAGCCCTAAAAAATATGATTTTTAATTTTTTTCTCCTAAAAATCCTATAAATATGAGGCTTATTTTCATATATTTCCCTATAAAAATCTTAAAATTTTGATATTTTTATGTGGTTTTTCCCATAAAATATGATATTAAAAAAAAATCTTCGAAAAAAAAAAATATTAGCATATAAATAATTATTATTTTTTTTGTAAATTTCGTAATACCTTTCTATTTTCATATTTTTATAGAGAAAGTTGCTATACATATTGTATCATTTACGGTAGCCCCAACCTGCCCAAAGGAAACCAGGTTTGTTGGCCACCGCAGCGAGTTAAAAACTAACCAAAACATGAATTGTCTTTTTCGTCTAATTACAGCTTTAATTACTTTAGTATGTCCATAACATTTGCAACTTAAACAAAAACTATTACTAATATCCACTAAAAACATGAAAATAAACTATTCATTTAAACAGAAATCCCATCAGACGAATCCACAGGGGTTGGGTCTTTTGCTGTGGCGCCGAGTAGTTCCCCTCGTTGCATACTTTGAAGTTGTCGCTCTATCTTTCCAATTCTGTCATTTGTCTGGATTTGAACCTTAACCATCTCATGTATGTATTGTTTCATTTGTTGAAGTTCAAAAAGCATAGAATAATTGTCTTCCTTTGCTTCCATGCTAGCCATTTCCTTTGCGAGAACGCATTTCATTTTCCAGTTTGTCTTGACTGATTTCTAGAAGAGGGAAACATGACCTCTGATATAAATTCCATTTTGGTAGTCTATTCCTTCATGTCTTCATATTCACTATCAATTTGTCTTTCCCAACCATGTATTGTATTTCGTATATGAACCAAATTCCCATATTCATACACATGAGCTATATTCTCTAGTACTTGCTCATTTGTCTTCCTTCCCCTTTTACTTCGACCAATAGATTGATTGCTTTGTCTATTGTGGTTTTTTTTACCATTTTGGCTTTTAACCATGATGAACCAACAAGAATATAAGCCCAGAAACCTGGATAGAAGCCCTGTGTGTAGAGAGGGATCAATAATATGAACCAAAGAAACTTTGTTGAATACCTCTGGAGTCCACAGAATCCCCAGAATCTTTGTGAACAGGGTTATATGACGGTCAAAATTGTTAAGTAAAACAACCGCATTGAACCTGTTTGACATTTGAATTTTGCAGAGAGGAGACTGGTGCAAAAGCGACGTTAGGGGAATTTTGAGGTCTAAAATGGGCCTCCTAAGTAAATTATAAAATAATAGTGGACATAATAAAATAATATTTGATTACATCATCAAATTTTAGAGGGAAAAAAGAAAAAACTACTTTTTCAACTCATATTTTCAACTTATCTCCCAATTTTTTAAGTGAAATTTCAAGTGGGATTACTTTTTGGATGCAAAATTTAATTCCTCATCCAAGGAGTACCCATGTTGCATACTCTCGATGGGTCCTTCTATACAAAAAATATGAAATACATGAAAAATGTGATTGTACTCACGTGGTTTTATGTATTTCTCATTTTTCGTGTAGCAGAGCCCATCGAAACTATGCAACATGGGTACTCCTTGGATGAGGAATTAAATTTTGCATCCAACGAGTACTCCAGCTTGAAATTTGAGTAAAAAATTTGGGAGATAAGTTGAAAAAATAGTTTTATTATTTGATTATTTTTTAATATTTTTTCCCTTTTACTCAAAAAATGGTGAATCATCCCCCATGGTTGACATCATTATCTTGAATCCTATTGGTTCTTATAAAGTTTATTTTTGTTGTACATTTTTCTTAGGAGGTCCATTTTAGACCTCAAAATTCCCCTAATGAAAGACGGTTCCACCACGGAATGAAGTAAAATTTCCCTTGACAATGCAAACCCAAAAAAAAACCCTTACCCCACCTGGGAAAGCTGATATACCAATCTTTTATCCCCACTAATTCACCATATAACAGTTTTTGAAAATCGACTGAGAACATAATGGAATTGAGCTTATCAACCTTACCCAACTTCAAGCAAGTACCGAGACAATAGTGATAGACCTGATAATGAAAGTATTTTGATAGACACAGACAAAAATTTGTCCAAATGCAAACCCTCAGTAAATTTATGAAAAACAAGGTTAGACCGTCAAAACGAGACTACATGCAATGACTCCTACCAACCTTATTGAGCCTGAATGTAAAATTAAAGGACTGAGTGATCATTGGAAAGTTTTTAATGAAGCACAAAGGAAAAAACGAAGAGATACTGGCAGAGTGCATACTAAAATACGGAGGGCTGCGGAAATGAGGTTCAATTTTCAGACTAACAACCTCAGCTTTTCTATAGCATCCAGAGAAATGAATTGACATAAAATTGGCCCAATTCAAATCCAAAGAAACTAGATAATGAACAGAGACATTGGGATGACAGTCTTTTTTGTTTTGCAGAGTGGGGAAAGGAAAGTCGAATTGTAATATGAAGGGTAGTAGTACCATTACATACCAATTGATCTTCCTCCAATGTCGCCTATTATCTTGCTCCTACAATTTCTCAAATGTGAATTGGACAGGGTTGCACTAGACTGTTACAATGCTCTTCCTTCACAAAGAACTCTGCTCTATATCTTTCTTAGCAGAAATTCGATTTCTGGTAACCATCATCTAACTACTGTATAGACTCTGACAGATTTTGATGAGGAATGACCCTCTTTTTCTAAAATAATTTTTAATGGGTGAAGTTCAACATTCCAAATGCGAAAATATCTCATTCAATGTCTTATCGATGACAATGTAGCTCCTCCACAAACTCGCTCCAAGCTTGTTAATGAATCCTCCAGAAGACTTGATGTGATGTAAGGAATATAAACAATGAAATTTATTATATATTGAAGATTACAGAATTATTTAAAATTTTCTTGAATGTGGGATTAAAATTAAAATGAAGAAAGATTAATATGTAGTTAATATTATAGGTTTATATTAACTTTTGTTAAATGTGGGATAAAAAATAAAATAAAATTTTAAAAATTATCGTAATTACCTTATTAATGTTAAATAATTTATGTAAAAAATTTATTTATTTTTCGAAGGAATGCATTAAAGGGAAATTTGTGTGGAAAATTCTAATAGAAAGTAGGGTCAAAATTTCAAGATAAAATTTTAGTAGAATGTTTTGAAATAAATTTTAGAGGAAATTAATTTTTTGTAAACTTGGTAGGACTACATCTTCATCATGTCCAATATATCACCTCGATCAAGGCGGGGAATTGAACCAGTACTTCATATCAAGGAGTGCCTTAACAAAGCACCCAAACACCATTTATCCAAGACCTCGTGGACAAATTTTAGAGGGAAAATTTGGAGGTAAATATTTCAAACATAATTTTTAGAGGGAAATTTTCCAACTAAAATTTTTTTTGGGGGGGGGGGGGTAATTTTGGCGGGAAATTGTCATTTTACACACTATAAATTTTCATTGGGAGAGAGTTTATTTGTATCATTCAACATATTTTGTGAAAATTCATGGATTCTTTTGATAGTGAAGTTTCTATTCTTGCATCATCAACATCTTCCTCATGTAACAACTCTATTCATATTGATGATTATAACATGAATTATTTCACTATGAATGGAGAGTCAAAATTTCCACTTGGTCCTAATCTTAGGGATTATGAGAGGGCCACTAACAAAGGGAAGGATGAAGGATTTCATTTAAATCAGAGAGTCAAATTTTCCAATTAATCCTAATCCTAATAATTATGAGAGCACCACTAACGAAGGGGGGGGATGAAGAATTTACTATAAATAGAGAGCCACATTTTTCACTTAGTCCTAATCCTAAGGATTATTTAGAGCATCACTGACAAAGGGGAGGATGAAGAATTTCTAGTAAACAGGGAATCAAATTTTCCCCTTAGTCCTAATTCTAAGGATAATGTGATCATTGCTGATGAAGAGGGGGATGAAAAATTTCCAGTAAATAGAGAGTCAATTTTTCCACATAGTCCTAATTTTAAGGATTATGAGAGCACCGTTGACGAAGGGGAGGATTAAGAATTTCTAGTAAATAGAGATTCAAATTTTCGACTTAGTCCTAATCCTAAGGATTATGAGATCACCACTTATGAAGGGGAGGATGAATAATTTCCTACAAATGATAATTTTACTATGAATAGAGAGTCAAATTTTTCACTTAGTCTTAATTCCAAGGATTATGAGAGCACCACTAATGAATGAGAGATGAATAATTTTTTTCCAAATGATAATTTTAGAGGAACATATGTGGATAATGCATTTTCTCTGAGTTTGGATTTCAAAGGCGCTCATGGTGATGATGAATTTCCTCCAAGCGAGGATTTCAAAATAAGAGATGAGTATGGTGAAGGATTTCCTCCAAAAAGTGATTAGAAAGGAAAAAATGATGATGATGAAATTGCTCCAGGCAAGGATTTCAAAAGTAGGGATGAAGATGGTGAAGAATTTCGTCTGAGTCAGGATTTCAAAAGCACAGATAATGGTAATGAATAATTTCTTACAAGTGAGGATGGTAATGAATATTTTCCAAGCAATGATGGTGACGGATTTCCTAACTATGTTAAAAATGATCATAGTGAGTGTTGTACCTTAAGAGATAGTCCCTTAGCTATGATAGGGAATCCGTGCTTAAGACATTGATATTGTTATGTCATAGATATATTGGTCTTTGTTTAATCACCCTCAAATATTAATCATTAAACCCTCAAATATCAAACATAATGAATGTCCCAAAATGCTATTATCTGCTGATATCAAATGGAATGATTAGAAGAACATGTAAGAAAGAAGCCCAAACTGATATGCTGATGTGCAGAATATATCACCTCAAACTCCAAAAGAATTATAAGAAAGGAAACAGTTAAAATGAAGGAGCGCCTATTAAGGATTTTAACTCTTATTTACACAAGTAAAAAGAGACATGCAGCTTCATTACTTCATTTTATTCAAAGATGAAAAGTACACAATGTAACTAGAAGACACATCAACATCAACAAATTCCATAAACTTTCCTTTCATTCATTAATCCTTTGAAATCTGAGTACAAAAATTGTAGTCTGAAGGTCCAAAACTCGGAACCTTTCTCTTTCTTCTCTATCTCATTAAATACAATAGAAAGTAGTTTGTGACTGTTGTAACTGATCTTAACTACTTTAACTACTTAGGATGTCATAGACTATCTATTCCATGTCTTCAAAAATGTCTTAATTGACGCTCTCTCTTTAAAAGAGGAAATAACATGAAATTAAAATCGTAATCTATATGCTGAATATGGATTGATGATGATGCCGCTACATTTCCTTGACTGGTTGATTTATCCTTCTTTGCAGTCGAGGGATCCTTTGGTAAATCTATCATCCAGGCTCTGCACTTCTTCCATATTTCGATGTTTGTCTTTGGTGAATGAACCAGCTTATGAAACTCCAATCTGAAAGCAACGATTCTGTTGAAAGATGGTCTTTCCACAAATAGAGTTTTCACTAACCATAGCAGTTTAAAATTTCTCTGAAGGGAATTGATCTTTGTTTCTCCTTTAAGAACCTGAGTTTTCTCATGTGTGTTGTCTACCTTACTTTTTGCCAAAACTAGCAAGGGCTCATAATAATTCCATGACATAAGACCACCTCCAAGCCCTCAACATGATGGCAAACCTGCTCTTGCTATTTTATCAACTAATTTATCAAATTGACTCACTGCTTCCTTTAACTTAATCAGCTTCTTTTTGCAAACTTCCTACAAACATTTTTTACAATAATTTTGTTAATTTCTACTGCATATAAAATTATGTCTTTAATTTCATTTTCTTCCAATTCCTGATCTGTTTTAGAATCAATGAAATTAATGAAATTCATTGCCCAAATAGCCCTATTGATTGTCTTATATTTTTCTGTCATGAATTTCTCTTCAAATTCCCTGATAATGCTTTTTTCTTCTGCAATAACAATCATAAAATCCCAGATTGTTTTCATTTCTTCAATAATATCATTCCAGATGATATCCTTAGCTTGTATTAAGGATCTATTTCCATTTAATTTTTCTTTGAGATTTTTAATCTTAGCCTCAGCTGTTTAGTAGTCCATTTTATATTTATTGACTTCTCCTTCAATGGCCTTTATAATCTTTGTTGTTGTTTCTAAATCAACTTGTGCCCTTTTTCGATCTCTCTCTGCCATCTGCAATTCAGTGGTTAATTGAGAAATTTGTGCTAATGGATCTTCACTACCTATTGGAAAAACAAAATTGCAAGTATGAGATTCGATATGGTTCTGCAATGAGAGTGCAGTTTGCTTTAATTTAGTGAATTCTTCTTCCTTTTGCATGAGCTGTTGAAGAAGTTTTTCTTTCTCATTTTCCACCTTTGCAACCTCTACTACCATAGAATGTTCTCTTGTAGGCAATTTCAATTTTTTCTTTAGCACAGATATTTTTGATTCAGCACTTTACAGAAGCTTCTGCACAGCTGACCTGTCATTGGGATCTACTCCAATATTTACAATGATCTTCTTGAGCTCTTCGTTCTGGATTGTCAAAGCCCTGGAATTGGATTTTTCTAACTTCAACTGCTTTATCACTTTTCCAAGCAATTCTCTACCTTCATTGCCACCGCATTAGTTTTTGTTAGGTCATTCACAATCAATTGACCCGTTTGCATGTGTAGATTCACTTTATCTAGCAATGGGATTTTCTTCACATCTACAGTCAAGTTTACAGTATTGAAATTGTTAGAAGAACCAATTGACATATCAAAAGGATGTGAAAGGGAAATTTTGAATTGATATTTTTCAAGATCGATTGTAGTTAGAAGTCTTGTTTGGTCTAGAGCTATCTGGTACTCAGCTCGAGCTTCCATACTTGCCTTCATCTTCTGATTTCTCTCTGCAATCTGGGAAAACATTTGTTTAATTAGAGGCACTTGATCTTGAGTTCTCTCATGCTTCCTGGGTGAAGCAGGGACATTTTGTTCATATCCCAACTATAACGAAAAATCAGGTTGAATATTTGCAGACTCTTTGTTAAACATTGTTCTCTTCTCAGCTCTTTGTTCCTCATCGTCTAAATCAACAACTGCCTCTTTACCTCTTTTATTTGATTTTTCTAATATAACAGGAGTCTGAACATTTGAACTTACTGAACTCATGACACCTTTACTTGCCATTTTTACTAAAAATGACATTGTGAGGGTCATAAGCCCACTTCTCTCCTAACAGTAAGTGTATTCCATCTAACATCTGAGTGACTTCATCAAATGCTTGTCTCATATTAACTATAAAGGGACCCACATTCATTGGCAATTTGAACATATGACCGTTCTTCATAGGCACAAAGTGAATTTGGTCAACATTTAGACTTTGCCTAATAAAATCCAAAGAAAATAATCTCATAGGCACAAACACAAAAAGCCTATAAGGTTCTACACTAGCTCCATAAACTCTAATTTCATAATAATCTTCAAAACAAACCAATCACAAAATTTGCAACTTGCCCCAAAATGCAAGAACTCTTGAGCTTTGGGCAAAAAATAGGGGGGAGAAGTTCCATTCAAAACTTTATATGCAGAAGACATAAACTGACCAGAAAAATCAAACAAACCACCCTCATTCTGTTATTTTCTCACTATTAATGATTGTCTCCTCTTATTCATATCCATAATGTTTAACCCCAGATGCATGAATTCTTCTACATTTTGATATAAGAATAAGTAAACAATAAGTGAGGGAAACCTGAATGAACCCGTTAATGATAAGCTCATGAGTTGAGATTTAACAGCTTCTTGCCAATAGGATGGAATATCCAGCGCCAATCCTAGCTTCATCATCATGATGAACATCCCCAAAATTGACTTGTCCACTGTACTGTTGTCATTTTTTCTCAAAATCTTTGCAATGCAGCTCAACACCGATTTGACTTCAATATCAAAAACTTCCATAAGGGACTCTTTACTGTTAGGTATAAACTGCTGTGTATTTGGCTTCAGAAAATGAATGAATTGATTAAATTCTTGACCTGCAAGACTATCATAATATGCTATCAAGGAATCATCAGAGAATTGGACATACGACTCCGAATCAGGGTAATATAGAGCTTGGTGAATTAACTGAACTGATACTTGCAGAATGTTTTCCCCTTGATAATTCATTACAAAACATTTCACAGGGTACATAACAGACACTAGCCAGTAGATAAATTCGGGAAAAAGATGAGTTTTTGGTTAACATGCAGACAGCACACCAGTTTTTTCCATGGCGGTGTAAATTAGAGAATACTTTTCATTTAGAAGGACTTGCTGGTAAAAAGAAAGGTGGTCAAGGGAACAATATGTATCCTGGATATCTCTCTCAGTATCCATGAGAGGGATGTGACTAGCAGAACCTAACAAGGATGAGAATTTAGCCATAGTTTAACTTTGGGATGGTAAACAACTTACAGGGTGACCAATAATTGACAAGGTGATAGAAAACTGAAAAAGGCGTAGTGCAAAAAAACTTCAAACACCAACTAACCAATGATAATTTCAGAAAGAATGAGAATTTCCCTTAAATAGGTGGCCCGGCTTTGAACTTAAATGATGATAAGACGCGCCAATAGACCGTTAAGAAACCCTGACGTGAATGAAAACTGTAGCCAACTTGGCAGCAAACGTCACTATGGGGGGGCTCGAGGTATGGAGGATTCATTTGGCTTATTCCCCTGCAGTCAATATCGACCGTTCATCTGGGTTACTCCCGCAGTCAACACAACCAACTGCGGAGGCACCCTCCATGTTAACCCACACGCTAAAAGTGCCTGTGGGTTGAGCCCTTTGTTCAGTGCTTAATAAATCATCAAATCTTGCTCGATAAAGTGATCGATATTTAAGCTTTGAACTGGGACCCGCTTTCATAAAGCCTAAAAGTATATAAACTTTTAACTTTAATGTAACGAGTAGATCTATCTTATACTAGATTATATGAACTGTAATACTCTAACATATCTTTTTAGTATTTTTCTATTTTTTTGTATTTTTGAAAATTAAAATAAAAGGATATTGCAAATGATCCACAACATCTGGCTCCACCTGGGGATAGTGTTTTTTTCCATGAAACACTAAGAACCTGCAGATTAGTGCATTCGCCTTGGGCATGGAGTCAAATATTGTTTGATGAAAAATGTACAATGAAGAAAAACAAAATATGTACAATGGTGAACCATCAATCTTCAGTGCTGGAAATAATGTTTTAGATACTTCCCATTCACGGGAAATTCTACTATTTATCCATAAAGGTTCTCCAGCATAAAATTGTTATTTGATCTAGCTTCAATAATCCTATACGGGCCATACCAGAGAGGATCAAACTTACCATGCTTTACTTTTTCCTCTCTTCTGGTATATCCCATATTAATACCAAATCTCCAGTTTGGAACAAAATCTCCTTTGCCTTCCTATAAAAAATGGACTTCATTTTCTCCTGATATGTGACCAAGTTTTCCCTGACTTTATTCCTGCTCTCACTCAATTCTATCACCTTAATTAGTCTTCTTATCAATGCATTGGTTTCTTCTTGTGCTTCTTGAAGAAAAGAGATTACTGGTCTAGCTAGCTGAGTGGGAAACAAAGCTTGAGTACCATATACTAGCTCATAAGGAGACTTACCATTAGATCTTCTAGTAGTCATTCTCATTGCCCAGAGAAAAAATATCAACTTTGAATCCCAATTCTTATGATTCTCATTGATTTTTTTCTTCAAAATATTCACCAATGTTTTGTTGGAGGATTCAGCTAGCCCATTCCCTTGAGGATGATATGTTGTAGAATGAGACAAGATCACATTATATGTTTGAAAAAAATTAATTAATTTGACTGAGTTGAATACCTAAACATTGTCTGTTACAATATTCATTGGACATCCAAACCTATTGAAGATGTTCTCTTCCAGAAACGTCATTACTACCAGATCATTTTCTTTTCTGGTAGGTATTTCCTCCACCCATTTTGTAAAATAATCAGTGGCATTTAGAATCCATTTGAACTACCCACTTTATGGTGGATTAATTTATCCAACGAAATCCAATCCCCATTGTCTAAAGGGTTCTTCAACAAAAACAAGGAGAAGAGGTAGAGGAGCTAACATTTTCTTCTCTGCAAACAATTGGAATTTTTGGAAACTTCTAACCATTCTATATACATCAGCAAAAAAGGAAGGCCAGTAAAAACCTGATTTGAGAATTTTATGAGCAGTAACTTTCCAGCTATAATGACCTCCACACAAAAATTCATGGTATTCTTTGATAACCTCCATTGATTCTCCTTCTGTGAAACATATCAACAAAACACCAACAGGATCTTTCCAATATAATTTAGCATCAATTATAACATAAGGTTGAGCTTTCAGTTTAAGAGCTCTGTACTTTGTTTTGTTGATTGAGGGAGGGCAAGAGAAAAAACACAGATAGTGAATAATATCCTTATACCAATCCGAGCAGAGAAATTTGTACTTGATTGTTGACTTTGTGTTAATATGATTTGTTTCCTCAACTACTTCACCCAAAGGTGCAAGCAAATTAATTCCCAGAGCTTGGAAATTGGATTATGTCAGCAATTTTTCCAATCCTTGTCCTTTAACCAACTTAGTAGGCTTAGTATCCAAATCATATTCTTGAATTTTGGCAATTCATTTTCCTCTTTTCCCCTCCACATCACTCTGAACTAGCAAATCTTTTACAGCTGAATTAGGTACATATGCTACTATTTAATAATGAAGTACATAAGTCCTAAAAGATTTTAATGATTTAACTAAATCATATACCTGCTTCTCCAGGATATTGTATTTGATTTATGCATCTCTAAGAAATTTACTGAAAAATGCTATAGTTTTCTCATTTCCCTCTTCGTTCTTCTGTAGCAACATAGCAGCAATAGTAGAAGGTGATGCAAATGAAAAATATTTGGAAAGGTTTTTGATAATCTGGGCTGATCGGTACTGGAGCTTCTTGAATAGCCTCTTCAATTCTGGAAAATTATTCTCTTGCATATTTATCCCATTTCACTTTAGCATTTTTCTTCAACATATCTGTTATACTTCTGACAATATCAGCATAATTTAGTACAAATATTCTTAAAAAATTAATCTTTCCTAGAGATATTTGAATATAATTCTTACTTCTAGGCAATGGGATTGTTTGTATAGCCTCAACTCTTGCTAGATCAATTTTTACCCCATGATTTGAAACTATATGTCCTAGCAAGTTACCTTCCTCCAAAGCAAACAAATATTTCTTAGGATTCAATGGTAACCCAAACTTCCTGCATTTTAGGAAAGCCTTTTGTAGATGCTCCAAGTGCTCATCATCAGAACCTGAAAAAATAGTCACATCATAGAAATATATGACTACAAATTTATCACCTACAAATGCTATATCCATTTCCCTCTGGAAAGTAGCTCCTTCATTCATGAGACTGAATGGAATTCTATCATACATGAATGTTCCCCAAGGTGTGGTAAAAGTTTTTTTCTTCTGATCTTCCTTTTCAACAGCTACTTGATTGTACCCAGAGAAACCATCAACCATGGATAACCTATTAGCTCCAGTCACTTTTTGTATAACATAATCCATCTTTGGCAAAGGATAATTATCCTTCAGAGAAGCTCTATTCAAGTTCTTGAAATCAACACATAATCTTATCTCTCCATTATTCTTTCTAAAATGAACCAAATTAGAAACCCAGTCTTAGTATCTAAGTGGGACTATAATTTTTTCTTGCAACATCTTTTTCACTTCTTTCTCAATTGGGGCATGTAACAATGGATTAAATCTGCCTGAGTTTCTACCTATGACGCTTAACCCCATCTTTCAGTGGTATTTTATGTTGAATAATATATTAATCATATGTCTTTAAATCTTCATATGACCATGCAAACACATCCATATAATTCTTGAAAAGATCAACATACCTTTCTTTATAATCCTTAGGAACTCCTTTCAACAACTTAACCATTTTACGATCTTGCTGAGTTCCTAAATTACAGCCCTCCATTTCTCCCTCCTGAGATACTTTCTTCTGTTTCACTGCTACATCATTAGCATCAAACGATCTTTCAAGAGGAACCAGACCTCTGGGAAATGCATTATCCTTCAACTGAATTATCTTCTGATCACCTATTGACTACTTCAGGTTTTTGAGTACATCATTCTGATCAGCGTGTTCACTTTCTTGATCTATTTCACTGTCCTAGAAATTTCTAATCATTGTTAGGAAATGATTGATCTGCTCATCATCCTAAAAAACCAGCCAATGCTTTACATTATCGGGAATTGAAGGCCTATGTCTCAACTCAATCTCATATCTCAGTCTTGGATTAATTGGTGGGTTAAATGTACTGGTTGCAACTACCAGTGAATCTTCCATTTTGTTTTCTTCTCTTGGAATAAACTGAAGATTCAAGCTTCAAAATAATTTTCAATAAGTTCCCACACTTCATTTCTATAAGACCTCAATCTGGGATGCTTGGTTTGACATGAATTCTTAATTTGTCTTATAATTAACTCGGAATCACCAAAAATGGAAATACATTGAATTCCTATTTTTTAGCAGTTTGAAGACTCAAAATTAACACTTCATACTCAGCTACATTATTGGTTGATTCAAATTCAAGCTTCAAAGAAAAAGGTAAAAGATTACCTTCTGGAGATATGAATAAAAACCCAGCTCCTGTGCCATCCTTTGAGTAGGCACCATCAAAATAACACTTCCAAACTTTATTTGAATTCAGCTCCTTATGTACACTTGCTGAAGAGAGATTCTTCTATGAGTCTTCAACAAATTCTACATCTTCATGCAGCATAAAACAAGAGAGATCCTCCTTCTCTTGGCCATAGTTTGGGTAATTTCCTGCGTCCTCCTTTGTGGTAGTCTTAACAAATTTGGTTTCTCTGTATAACCTTCTCTCTTCCCCATTGAAGACTAGACTGATTGCATAAGTGAAGTCCAATTTTAAGACACCTCCAAGCTTTGCTCCCCAAGATCTAGACAATAGCATACTAAATCTAGCTGGAATATCTGCAACTTCTACATCTATCATAATACTCTTGGCTGGAATTTGATCCAGGGATACCACCATGTCTTTGATAAGCCCAACACACTTCATCCTTTTTGAATCAAATGAATAAAGGTCTCTATAGGGCTTAGTGATTTGTAAATTTAACCCTTTCATCACATACAATGGCATCTGATTATGTGATGCACCAGAATCTAACATACAATTATGAAAAATGAAATCATGTAGAAGCACTAATATATAAAAAGGAGGAACAGAGGAATCTACTTCTTCAACATGTGGACCAAAGGTAACCACTAGTTTTTCTTCTTGCAAATTCACAACATCACCAACATCATCAGACTGAGAGAGATTAATAAACTCGGAAATTTCCTTCTTATATCCAGGTGTCTTAGCTAACTCAAGCAAGGGTACTTGAATTTTAACTTTTTCTAACTCTTTGGACAAACTGAAAGTTTGATTTTGTTTAACAGTCTTCTGAGGTTCTTCTTTTTTTTTGTTAGGATTAGTAGGTTGCTCAGGTACAGTAAAAATCTTCTCCAAAATATTAGAATCATTATACTTAATTTCAGGAAGCCTCAATTTGCTGCTTATCGTTTTCTTTTACTGGATTCATGGGTTGTTTTCCCTTGTCTAATTTTTTTACCAAGTTCTTTGGTTATGGAGTCCCCATTGGAGAAGGAATTGGCTCTAGTTCTTTTCCCTCATCATCCAGAGTTCTCAATATCTTTTTTGATCTCAATTCATACTTCTTATGAAATTTTTCTTGCATAAAATCAGTGAATTGCTTACAATAATCATCCATTTCTTCCTGGTCAAATGATACATCAGCCTCTGTACATTCTTCTTCACGTTTCTCTTCTTCTTCATCATCCTCCATATAAACAGCAGAAATTTGATCTTCAACCTCTTTTTGATCATCATCAGCAGACTATGAAGGTGTTGCTTATATATATATATATAAGGGTGCTTGAACTTGGTCCTGATCTCTTCTTTCCCTCTGCAAAATCTGCAAGGGTTGATTTCTGAATTGGGGATTAAAAACCCCTCTGTTTTGCTGTGCAGGTTTCTTATTATCCAATTCCATATTCACTAATTTTTTTGACAAAATTTTGATGACCTTAGTCATGTCATCAATCCTTTGATCCTATGATGACTCTCCCTTGGCTTTACCTTTATCTTAAACTGATTGCTTTTCTTGTGCTTTTCCAACAGCAGCCATATTTTCTTCAATCTCCAAAGCATCAGTTTGGATTTGTTCAAGAGTAGCAGACCTTCTCTCTCTCAAAGTGAAACTAAAATCTGATACAAATGATCCAACAGAAACAAATCTTGCTCCAATAGGAGGGGGTTTCATTTATGTTGGCAAACTATTATACAATTTGTTAAATATTTTAATGAAATTGTTCATGCTTTCATTAGACTTTTTCTTAATAGCATTAAACTCTGTCAATGAATAACCATGATCTCTCTTTTCACCCCATCTTTCGATGAATTTTCTTTCTAGTTCATCCCAATTATTAATTGAGCCATTTGGCAATCCTTTAAACCATTTTCTTGCCTCTCCATTTAGTGGCTATACAAAAAGTATCATTACTACATCAAGATGTTCAACATTTAAATTTTCAGCAAAGGTGCAAAACAAAGGCAAGTGTTGTTCTGCAATTATTTCATCTTCACCAGTAAATCTAGGAAGAAATTTAAGGTATTCTTGAGGAATTGCATTCATTGGTTGTGGAAGATTTAATGGTGCATATCTATTCATCAGGAAAGCAGGAACAGGGGCTGCCATGTTTATGCCTTGATTTACTGCTCCTTGAGTAGGTGGGTTTTGTATACCAGTTGTAGATGTGGATGGATGAGGTGAAAAAACTTATATGGGAAGGGGTTTATGAACAATAGCGGAAGAATTGACAACTGTATTAGGTTGGGTTTCTGTAAATGTGAATGAAACAGACTCTAAATATTGTTCTTCTAATCTTGGTTCATGGAAATGAATGGGTGGAGACAAGAATTCTTATTTTGAGAAAATGAGTTTCCGGGAAATATCCTTGGATGAAAGGGTATGGTAACTACTACCTAGTGCAGGTAGTGTGGCATCAGGTGTAGAAAGAATTCTTGATTTCTGGCCTTTTTTAGAAACTAGATTTTTAGGATCTGAAAGAATATGAGCTTTCTGCTGAGAGGTATTTGACCTCGTATGTGGCCTCTTATAAGCTAGAATTATGAAATGAAAATAAAACTTTAATATTTCCTCCTCTCTAAACAACCAGAGGAAATATGAACAAAACCCAGGGAAATAACTTCACTTCTCGTCCCCCGCAACAACGCCAAAAAATGTTGTACCTTAAGAGACAATCCCTTAGCTATGATAAGGAATCTGTGGTTAAGAAATTTATATTGTTATGACACAGAAATATTGGTCTTTTTTTAATCACCCTCAAATATTAATCATTAAACCCTCAAACATCAAACATAATGAATTCCCACAATGTTATTATTTGTTGATATCGAATGGAATTATTAGAAGAACATGTAAGAAAGAAGCCCAAATTGATATGCTGTTGTGCAGAATATATCACTTCAAACTCCAGAAGAATTATAAGAAAGGAAACAGTTAAAATTAAGGAGTGCCTATTAAGGATTTTAACTCTTATTTACACAAGTAAAAAGAGACTTGCAGCTTCATTACTTCATTTTATTCAAAGGTGAAAACTACATAGTGTAAACTAGAAGACACATCAACATCAAAAATTACCAGAAACTTACATTTCATTCATTAATATTTTGAAATCTGAGTACAAAAATTGTAGTTTGAAGGTCCAAAACTCGGAAACTTTCTCTTTTTTCTCTATCTCATTAAATACAATAGAAAGCAGTTTGTAACTGTTGTAACTGATCTTAACTACTTTAACTACTTAGGATGCGGTAGACTAAGTATTACATGTCTTCAAAAATGTCTTATTACAATTAAATTCTCTCTTTAAAATAATAAATAACATGAAATTAAAATCCTAATCTATATGCTGAATATGGATTGATGATGACGCCGCTAAATTTCCTTGACTGGTTCATTTATCCTTCTTTGCAGTCGAGGGATCCTTTGGTAAATCTGTCATCCAGGCTCTGCACTTCTTCCATATTTCGATGTTTGTCCTTGGTGAATGTACTAGCTTGTGAAACTCCAATCTGAAAGTAGTGATTCTGTTGAAAGATGGTCTTTCCACAAACATATTTTTCACTAACCATAGTAGTTGAAAATGTCTCTAAAGGAAATTGGTCATTGTTTCTCCTTTAAGAACCTGAGTTTTCTCAAGAGTGATGTCTACCTTACTTTTGCCAAAACTAGCAAGGGCTCATAAGAATTCCATGACATAAGACCACCTCCAATCCCCCAACATGATGGAAAACCTACTCTTGCTATTTTATCAAATAATTTATCAAATTGACTCACTGCTTCCTTTAACTCAATAAACTTCTTTTCTGCAAACTTCCTACAATCATTTTTGACAATCATTTTGTTAATTTCTACTACATATAAAATTCCGTCTTTAATTTCATTTTCTTTCAATTCCTAATATGTTTTAGAATCAATGAAATTAATGAAATTCCTTGCCAAAATAGCCCTACTGATTGTCTTATGTTCTTCTTTCATGACTTGCTCTTCAAATTCCCTGATAATGCTTTTTTCTTCTGCAATAACAATCAGAAAATCCCAGATTGTTTTCATTTCTTCAAAAATGTCATTCTAGATGATATCCTTAGCCTATATTAAGGATATATTTCCCTTCAATTTTTCTTTGAGATTTTTAATCTCAGCCTCAACAGTTTGGTAGTCCATTTTATATTTATTGACTTCTCCTTCAGTGACCTTTATAATTTTTGTTGATGTTTCTAAATCAGCTTGTGCCCTTTTTTGATCTCTCTCTACCATCTGCAATTCAATGGTTAATTGAGAAATTTGTGCTGATGGATCTTCAATACCTGTTGGAAAAAAAAAAAGTGCAAGTATGAGATTCGATATGGTTCTACAATGAGAGTGTAGTTTTCTTTAATTTAGTGACTTCTTATTCTTTTTGCATGAGCTACTGAAGAAGTTTTTCTTTCTCATTTTCCACCTCTGCAACCTCTGCTACCATGGAATGTTCTCCTGTAGGCAATTTCAATTTTTTCTTTAGCATAGGTATTTCTGATTCAACACTTTTCAAAAGCTTATGCACATCTGACCTATCATTAGGATCTACTCCAATATTTACTATGATCTTCTTGAGCTCTTCGTTCTGGATTTTCAAATCCCTGGAATTAGCTTTTTCTAACTTCAACTGCTTTATCACTTTTCCAAGCATATTCTCTACCTTCATTTCCACTGCATTAGTTTTTGTTAGGTCATTCACAATCAGCTGACATGTTTTCATGTGTAGATTCACTTTATCCAGCAATGGGATTTTCTTCACATCGACAGTCAAGTTTATAGTATTGAAATTGTTAGAAGAACCAATTGACATATCAGAAGGATATGAAAGGGAAATTTTGAATTGATCTTTTTCAAGGTCCATTGCAGTTATAAGTCTTGTTTGGTCTGGAGATATCTAGTACTCAGCTTGAGCTTCCATACTTTCCTTCATCTTTTGATTTCTTTCTGCAATATGGGCAAACATTTGTTTAATTAGAGGCACTTGATCTTGAGTTATCTCATGCTTCCTGGGTGAAGCAGGGACATTTTTTTCATCTCCTAACTGTAATGAAAAACCAGGTTGAATATCTGCAAACTCTTCATTGAACTTTGTTCTCTTCTCAGTTCTCGGTTCCTCATCCTATGAATCAACAATTGCCTCTTTACCTCTTTTATTTGATTTTTCTGATATAACAGGAGTCTAAACATTTGAACTTACTGAACACACAACACCTTTACTTGCCATTTTTACTAGAAACAACACTATGAGGGTCATAAGCCCACTTCTCTCCTAACAGTAAGTGCATTCCATCTAACATATGAGTGACTTCATCAAATGCTTGTCTCATATTAACTATAAAGGGACCCACATTCATTGGCAATTTGAACATATGACCCTTCTTCATAGGCACAAAGTGAATTTGGTCAACATTTATACTTTTCCTAATAAACTCCAGAGAAAATAATCTCATAGGCACAAGCACGGGAAGCCTATAAGGTTCCACACTAGCTCCATAAAGCATAATTTCAGAGTGATCTTCAAAACCAAACCAATCACCAAATTTACAACTTGCCCCCAAATGCAAGAACTCTTGAGCTTTGGGAAAAAACAGGGAGGAGAACTTCCATTCAAAACTTTATAGGTAGAAGACATAAACTCACCAGCAAAATCAAACAAACCACCCTCTTTCTTTTCTTTTCTCACTATATTTGTCCAAATATTACTGATTGTCTCCTCTTACTCATATCCATAATATTTAACCCCAGATGCATGAATTCTTCTACATTTTGATATAAGAATAAGTAAACAATAAGTGAGGGAAACCTGAATGAACTCGTTAATGATAAACTCATGAGTTGAGAGTTAACAGCTTCTTGCCAATAGGATGGAATATCCAGCACCAATCCTGGCTTCATCATCATGGTGAACATCCCTAAAATTGACTTGTCCATTGTACTATCATTGTCTTTTCCCAAAAATTTTGCAATGTACCTCAGCACCAGTTTGACTTCAATATCAAAAACTTCCATAGGGAACTCTTTACTATTAGGTAAAAACTGTTGTGTATTTGGCTTCAGAAAATTAATGAATTGATTAAATTCTTGACTTGCAAGACTCTCATAATATGATATCAAGGAATCATCAGAGAATTGGAGATATGACTCTGACTCAGGGTAACATAGAGCTTGGCGAATTAACTAAACTGATACTTGCAGAACGTTTTCCCCTTGATAATTCATTACAAAACATTTCTTAGGGTACATGACAGAAACTAGCTAGCAGATAAATTCGGGAAAAAGATGAGTTTTCAGGACACATGCAGACAGCACACCAGGTTTTGCCATGGCAGTGTAAATTGGAGAATTATTTTCATTTAGAAGGACTTGCTGGTAAAAATAAAGGTGGTCAAGGGAAAAATCTGTATCCTTGATATCTCTCTCGGTATCTATGAGAGGTACGTGACTATCAGAACCTGACAGGGATGAGTGTTTAGCCATAGTTTAAATTTGGGATGGTAGATAACTTATAGGGTGACCAATAATTGACAGGGTGACAGAAAAATGAAAAAGACACAGCGCAGACAAACTTTAAACACCAACTAACTAATGATAATTTCAGAAAGAATGATAATTTCCCTTAAATAGGTGGTGCGGCTTTGAACTTAAATGTTGATAAGGCGTGCCAACAGACCATTAAGAAACCCTGGAGTGAATGACAACTGTAACCAACTTGGCAGCAAATGTCACTGCGGGGGGGCCTCGAGGTACGGTGGATTCATTTGGCTTATGTCCCTACAGTCAATCTCGACCGTTCATCTGGGTTACTCCCGCAATCAACACAGTCAACTACGGAGGCACCCTCCATGTTAACCCACATGCTAAAAGTGCCTCCGGGTTTAGCCCTTTTCTCAGTGCTTGGTAAATCATCAAATCCTGCTCGATAAAGTGATCTATCTTTAAACTTTGAACTAGGACCCACTTTCATAAAGCCTAAAAGTATTTAAATTTTTAAATTTAATATAACGAGTAGTTCTATTTTTATGCTAGAGTATATGAATTGTAATACTCTAACATATATTTTTAGTAGTTTTCTATTTTTTGTATTTTTGAAAATTAAAATAAAAGGATATTGCAAATGATCCAAAGTAGTGAGGATAATATTCCTCCTAATGATGATGAAAATGCTTATAGAGAGGATAATTAAATGATGGAGATGTTGTAAGCAAATATTGTGTCTAGGAGTAGGTGCAGACCTTTTCATATCAATCCAAGACATTTCAGTTATACAAGGGATAGGAAAGAATATCTCATGGGAATAATTTCTATCAGTGATCTGACTTCAAGTGAATTTTTTCAAAAGGATTGTTTGAAACCTAGATTTCAAGTTTGAATTGGAGAAAATTAAGAGATATTTGTCAATGAATAAAACCATGAAAAATTCATATTTAGTGGGGTGCATGTAATTTACATTTGCATGTTAAAATTGTCATATTGAGAGTTTATTTTTCTGTAGAATGGCTTTCAAAATGTTTCATTCAATAGGTCATTTTCATCTGTCAAGAATCCAAGAAAGATTGGAAAAGATCCCACATTTTATTCAGAAGTATTTCATAGATGAGAGATTGTGCCATTATCAAATACTGCAATTTCATGGATGCAAGGATTATTTTCAAAGCATGGAGAGTGTATACCAAATAAATACACAATACACATTCCAAATAATTTCTCAAGATGAAAAATATATAACTTATACAAATAATATGCAGAAGGTGTTGAAGGAGATGGTAATTTTATTACATATTCACATTTTACGAGGATATGGAGGAACGAATTCAACATTGTTTGTATTCCTAAGAAGACAAGGATGGGGGTTTGCAGTATATTTTCTTCTCTTAAATTAAAAAAGGGATAAATTTCAAGGGGAAGAAAGAGATATGCATTCATAACATTATTTTTAAAAATTGGATCGTTATCAACCGTATGAAAATGTATTTTTTAATAGATTTCTTTTATGTTATGTGCATATTCCATTGTCAAATCACTTCAAGAGCATTTCAATCAGCAAACAAGTGAAAGGAAAAGGTTGTATAATCATTTAAAGAAGTGTTATGATAAACCAAATAAATATTTAGGTTTGATAATTGAGGGTGTGGAGTAGAAGTAAACACTTCTACCACATTTTTTATGCACACCCAAAAATTTAAAGGAGGATTTTTTATTCAGTTTCACTTGTTCAGTTGTATGGTATGTAATGGGAAAATGTGGACAAGGGTTTACTTCACAGCTTTCAAATATTCATAATGATGCAAATTTTACCATAACCATAATTTATGGTGTTTTTTCTCATTAGTATGGTAATCTTCCTGAAGTCTTTTATCTGCAATTATACAATAGTAGTCATGGAAACAAAAATAAAATTGTTTTTGGATATCTAAACATGATTTTTGAATTGGGAATTTTTCAAAATGTAAAGGCTTGTTTCCTTCTTTTTGGGAATAATCATGACCATATTTATTAGATAATAAGTCATTTTTCAGTAACATTGAGGAGGAAGGATGTTGGGAACATGCCATCATTAATTGAATATATTAAAATCATACATTCCAAAGCCTATTTTTCACATGTTGGTAGAAAATATTGACATTCAGAGGTTTATTATGGGATCACATGGCGAGGAGAAATGCATTGAATAACTTAATGACATAAGCTTCCAACATCAATTTCATATCAAAAAAATTGATAGGAAAACACTTATATGAAGCAAGAAGTATTCAACTGCTGCAGAATGGGGGCCATCATCGAGTTTAGCATTTTTTAAGTTCATTCCAGATCATCCAATATTTTCATCAAATATATTGTTACTATAATCAGTTGGGGAAATCCATAATGAAAGAAGACACAAGAGAGATATAAATTATTCTGAATGTTTGGAAGAAAGTAAAAAATCTATTAGAGATATATATTAGTACTTTGATGTTGTTGATTTAGTTTGGTGAGATTAGTTTTTCAATAATCAAAGTGGTATCATTTCAAGATATAGAAATGAAGATATATTTTTGGAGAATCCATTTATTTGGCCACAAAATATGCCAAATGAACATGAGGTAATAAAAATTGTTGAATAGCAACAATCTCAAGGTATTATTAATTCTTCAAAGGTAGAGGAAAGATAAATGTATATTGGTTTTAGAAGATCGTGTACACAATGTGAATCCATGGAAGACCTTTACAAAGGTTTTGTGCATAATTTTAAGGAGGGTTACATGATCACAATGTTAGCATATGGAGATCCACATGGCTATCCATTATGGGTTGCCAAGGTCATAAAGGTAATAAAAGAAAGTGAAGATATTACAGTTGTTGAAGTACATTTTTATGCCACAAATACACACCCATTCAATGGTGTGTACAAGATAGAGATGGTAGTTGATAAACAAATTTGAAGAAAGAGAAAAAGAAAGGGTACAATTATAAATCATCACTGCACAAACCTCTTAAAATTGGAGGATGTTGACATGCTTTTTTATTAATTCAATTTAATAAAGATATGAAATCCTTGCTTCAGGACAATGGACATTTTTAAGAGGTTTCTACCAGAAGAAATAGTGTTAAGATGGGATTGTGTTGAACCTAGTCGTATATCTAAAATACTTTTAAAACCTGAAATGGTGGGCATGCATGTTGACTCATATGAGGCACTAGTTGATGAAAGAGAAGAATATAGGTCATCTTCATCTGCATCCATTCATTCATATGAATATGTTGTATATTTTGAAGGTGTGCTAGAACCTATGATTGATTTTGAATAATTTTCTAAGACATTTTATGTAAATGATGTTTGCATGGTAACTTGAAATAAACGTTTTAAATTCCATATGATCTTACATGAAATTATGAATCATTTCTATGTTTGTTGGATTATATGTTTTAATTACGAAGAATTCATTTGTTTATAATATCTACAATGCCACAATAACTTAGAGAAATAATTTATGTTTCATTCAATCTACCAGTATTGATATTTTGATTAAAAGTAAAAAAACTATTAGAAATTAATGTTCAATTTTTAAACTATGCAGTGATATTACCATGATATTTTTAATTGTTATCATTTGATATACCATAGTTGAAAAACATGTAGCAAAATTAATGCCTCATTAAAAGGGGATACTTCGTTTTTATGGTCAATTTTTAGGTTTTTGTTGCAATGCGATAAGTTGTCTTAAGCTAATATTTCTAACGAGGTATACTTTTAGCCTTTAAAAAGGAAATTATGCTTGATATAATGACTCTTTCATCTAGGAACTCATTTTTAAAGTTTTTTTAGTCATGTAATTTTTCCATAATTCCGTGGATGAAATATGTTGAAAACTTAAGGTTTTTTGTATTCATGATCTTTGGTTTTAATTCCAAGGATGAAAAAGCTCAAAAATTTAAGGTTTTTCTGAGTCATGATATTTTATCTTTAATGTTTTGGTTGAAAATAGTTATAAGTAATTTATCTTTAACACCATGGCTGAAAATGGTTGGAATTTTAAGGCTTTTCAGAGACATGATATTTTATCTTTAATGGCATGCCTTAAAATCGTTGGAATTTAAAGGTTTTTTGGAGTCATGGTATTTTATATTTAATATTGTTTCTAAAAAATGTTGAAAAGTGTTGATGCAACATAAACATTTTAACATTTTGAGGGTGTTTTTTGCACCAAAAATAAATGGTTTTTACTTTCATTTCTTAAAAATGTTGAAAATTTACCTCGGAAAAAAAAAGTTGATGCAATATCAACACTTTTCATTTTTAGGTTGTTTTTTCATGTTTTTGTGGGGATTTTTGGCTAGAGTTCTCATTTGAGGTCACAGTTCATGTTTGATCAGTAACTTTATTTTATGAAAAATGGTCCCCAAGCTTCTTATTCTTGAAAAACTAGATGATTACCAAGAAATTAAATCAACTAGATGTTACTACTACATGCTCCTATCTACGAGGCCATATCAAATCAAGATGCATGCTTACTTCTTTAGTCATCAGTTGCTTCGGGGTACTTATAGTTCCATCCATCATGCACATCATTTCCAAGGAGTCATTTATCAAGCATGATATTTTCTTTTATTCTTCCCTCCTTATCTCACTTTTACTCGCAATATTTAATAACAAGCATGTTCAATGGAAAAATATACAAATACAAGAGCATGATTTCTATTTTGTCAACCTAGGGTTTCCATGGTTTTTCTTAGAGGGTAGATTCCTAGGGTTCTCAATTACAATCCCTAAATTCCTTGATCTTTCCTTTGGAAACATCATCCCAATGGTTTTGATTTAATACCCTAGATATTATGAAATTCCACCCTCGCTAGGATTTACCATGTCTTATATTCTTCTTACAAAGCCTAGATAAAAAAAACTAGGGCTTTTGTGAGGGAACAAACCAGGTTAGGGCATCATTTATTTTCTTTTCCATTAATGACATTTACTTGTGATATTAAGTTCTTATATTTCTTTATTATTTTTATGACATTATCATCAAATAAATTCAATACAATGAAGATCACCGCCATACAAAATGAACACAAGATATAGGCTCCAAGAAAGGGAAAAAGCCCCTCAAAGTGGAAAACTCATAAATAACTTCTCTTCTTATAGAATCGACTTCAAAGGATAATTACAATACAAAACCCCAGACCTAGGCTACTAGCAAGAACTAATTCAACCATCCAATCTTTTTTTTGCAATACAAGAGAAAATCTTCAAGGGTAGTGAAGCAAGATTTCTCCAAGTTGAAAGATCTTCTAGCCTTTTTGTCCTTGTTAAAGAAGCATGCAACATCTCTTGTAGTTTTGGACTTGAGGTAACCTTAGAAACACTAAGGTACTCACACATGTGGATAACATAAAAATAATATTTCATACATTCGCTTTCCTTTTAATACCCCCTCATCCTTCACTAGCCTTCTCCCTTGTCTTCTAGGACTCTCACACTTTTCTTTTATTGCATAACGAACCAAATATATTCTTGCTTCATTATGTCACAAAGGAGTTTGAAGCTATTATTTTTATATCCTTTCCTAGGGCTTGAATATACCTCACAAGGTTGACTTCATGTAGGTTGGCCGACTTGGTTCTTAGGGGCCTTCTAGACATTTCCCTTTACAAAATAATTTTTTATTTCTTTGATACAAGTGCATAAGTGGGTATTTTACAATAAAAATGATTCTTTGACTCATGATAAACCTAGAATACCTAATGACAAAAAATTAAACTGATGCTTTTATAAATTTTTACTTTGTTCTTTACATCATATTTCTTTCTCCTTTCGATTGAAAAATAATATTTACATCATGACATGAGCCAAATGACAATTATGAAGGCCAAAACTAGTTACAATTTCCAACGAGCTCTTGCATGGCTCCCTCTTTCCTTCACATATCATTATATCGAGCTTGATACTTTCTTCGTATCATGGAGTGATGATATTATTCTAATGGGATCAATGTCATCAATCTTGTAGATCACTTTCATCTTATCATCATCAATCTAGCCTTACCATACTCTCAAATAACCAAAGCCTCCTCAAGAAAGTGATTCCTTTGACCTTCAGGTTATGTTCATGCACTTCTACCGAAGACAAGCACATATTGACTTCATAGCTTCCCTCAATATTTTCCATATAGTTGAATTTGCTTCAACTGATCATGAATTCCTACAACATTCTTTCAGGTAGTGTTGTAACCCTAGGGCCAACCTCTGGCTGAAAGGAGGTTAGTGCCTAAGACATTCTCTCAATTTAAATAAAGATATTTCTTTAAAAAATAATTAAATATCTCTACCCAGAGGTAATCCTCGAGGTGAGATGTTATTTTTATTCCTGGAAAAATGAATAAACCCTTCAAGATGGCTTGTCTATCTGTGATTACAGTCTTTCTAAAGTTGTAGTGTAGCAGGAGGAAATTTAGAGAATAAATATTTAGTGCACAGGGCTAAAACATCATCTTATACACAAATCTTAGCAGAAAATGTAGAATGAAATAGGATTAAATGATGAAACTGTGGAACGCTTCATTAAGGCTTCTTTGTGTAAAAATTTATAGGAATCTTTTTCTAATTTCGTATCATTGATAAATATGTTTATAAAAAGAAACCAACAACTTCATAACAAATTTCAATGGAAGGGTAAACACAATGAATGAGTTACAGAGAAGGAAACACATATTGTAGCCAACAAATATTGGAATCACTTGAGAATATTTTATTAATATTCCAAGATAATTTTCAGCACATTACACAAAAAAATGCTCCACACTTTGGTCACTTCTTCTTTTAAAGATAAGTTACATCTAAAAAAAAGTTATGAATAACTGTCAGTTGCCTTAACTACTTGAAATAATTTTAAATATTTAAAACTATTACAAAGATACAAAAATGAGAATATCAAACTATTCATAAATATATTCATTTAGACTTTTGGGACTCTTGTTCTTATGATGTAGCTCCTTCGTTTGATGTAGCCCCAAATTCTACAACTCGAATTTTCAATGGAACCACAAGACTTTGACACTTTTTTATGAGTGATAAATCAAGAACATGAGACTAGACCATTATGTTATAAGCCATATTTAGATCAGTTAGCTAAGCATAATTTGGCTTTTCTGTGAATAAAGTTTATATCTTCCAATGTAATTAAAAATATATTTGCAGGTAGTTCACTACGGTCGAGCCCTTGAAAGTTGCAGTTTTCCCATGTGATGAATCTACTTTTCTTTTTTACTCTACTAGAAGTGATTCATATTTATCCCATGAAAAAAATTTCCTTGTTGGTCCCAGCAAGTTGGCAGTCCTTCTCTAATTCTTTAATCAAAGTTGGAATTGAAGACTGCAACTGATTTTTTGAATTCTTCCAATCTATTCTTTGTTTTTTTATATACACATTCCCCTCAATCATTTTATTGATCCCCATTACTATAACTACTTTATATGTAATATCGACAAGTCTTAGATCTTGGGAAGATTTTCCATTTAAATATTCAATAATAGTTTTTTCTATTTGTGCGCTCTCGAGTGATTTGTCTTTATTTGTAGTAATAATCATTTCAAAATATTTTATCATAGCCTTTTCTTCTGCAATTACATTTATATGGTCCCAAATGGCTCGAATCTTTTGAATTATGTCATCCCACATAATTTTCCTTACCTGAATTAAGGACATATTAAATTTAAGTTTAACTTTTAGCTCTTTAATTTCTCCATATGAGGCTTGTCATTTAGCATTCGTTTGATTTGTATTCTATTTTGTTATATTTAGTTGTATGTCCTTTATTATTAACTATCCTTAAGTATCATCCATTTCCTTTAGAAAAAATTTCATTTCATCTTCTCATTTCTTCAATTCAGTTATGACTCTGGTTAATTTTTATGTAGGATCCTCTGAGTCAGCTGAGACCACTGTGGTACACACATGTTTGGCAAAGGAATATCTCTAACATTGAAAAATAGAATTTTTGTTTTTAAGTCTATTCCTAATGAAATAGATTGAGTGGTTGGGTGATTTAAAGATAACTTCAGTTGGTTCCTCTCAAGATCCATAGCTGATAGGAGTCTAGTCTGGTAATTTGATACAAACTGAGTCTCCAAGTGTGTTGCAATATTACTTCTTATTTTAATATTTCTCTCCTTAATCTGTTAGAAGACCTTCTACAAAAAATTCATGGAAGAATAATTCTCCTCGTTGGTAGGAATTGAGGATGAAATTGATAATTTTTTGTCTCCCGATTGCACCTAGAAACCTATTTTATTTAAATGTTTTTCAATCAGCTACGAAAAATATTTTTCTTTTGTTTCTACTCCTTGAAATCTGGATTTTTATTGGATTGTGGTCTTCAATGTCGATATCCATAAGTTCTAGAGCAGTCCTCTTCAAAAAAAAATTATTTTGGAAGAGGGGTTTTTACATCCATTTTATGTTGTTCATCCTCCATACCCAAATTTGCCAATATTTCTAACTCTATTTTTGCTACATGGGTGTATGGTGCACATGTTGTTTCTACTCTTCTCTTGGAAATTACTTGATGAGGATCATAGTTCCACTTTTCTCCCTGTCCAAAGTTTAGTTCCTTCATTATCCTTCAACTTCTTCTACAACTTGTTTTTTGTTCAAAATTAAAGGGCGAGTTTTTATAGGAAACTTAAATAGAAAACCTTTGCGAGTTGGAACAAAATGGACCTAGTTCACATTTAAGCTTTTTCTAATGAATTCCAAATAAAAATAGTCATGGGTGCAAATGTAAGCAACCTATAGGGTGGGGTTTCTGCTCCATATAGCCTTATTTCCAAATACTCCTAAAAAATGTACTAATCACTAACCCTAGCATATTTACTCAATTGCAATAAATATTTTGTAGAAACTACGATGTAGATTTACAATTTTTCATGAAGTTTTAATCAAAAATCTAAGACGCAAACATAATCTACTTCTCTGCGGACATTAATTCACAATTTAGAACAAAAATTTTAGACATTAAAGAATAAATCACACACATGAAATAACTGATTTTCCTGAGGAAATAAATCTTCTCAAAAACCTAATGTATTCTTGCATTAAATCAGAAGAATAGATATGTATTACAATTTCTTTACTCAACTCAGCACAACCTGCAAGTTCATAACCTATCTCTCTGCTCACTAAAGGCCTTTAACCTAGACTTAGTCAAATTTTTCCTCTGCTTGAGCTCATATTTCCTTGTGTTTATCATTGAGAAATTAGGCCCCTATTATTTAGGAAAATCCTCAAATTGAATTGTGCAATTCCTTAGGCTAATCATCAGACTGCATGCAACACCTGTACACTCAAGACTAGTCTACAAATGATGTTACATTGCGTTGGAATCTCCAAATTCCCAAGGGAACTCAAATTTTTTGCATGCACTAGCTATTTTGGGTTGATTTATCATTTAGCTAGATGACCACTAAGTTTGACTGAAGTACCAAGGCACAACTTGACCCTCCACGAGTTCCTCCAAAAGTTGGAACTAGTTTAACTGAAAACAGCCTTAGATAATTGACATTGATTGCTAAAAATTAGTAATCACACATGCTTAACTGAACTCTAATCCCTCCAACTCAAATTTATTGAGTAAACTAGGTGACACAGGCCATGTCAAACAAGTGAACATCATCCAAGTTGTCTGCTGATGTGGAAATTTGAATTTTCTCAATTTGATAAAGGAAAAATCAAATTGAGAATTTCTTGTTTCATTTTTCAAAAATCCCTCTCAGCAAGAAAGGGATTATCAACCACCCTTATCCTACACCTGTGGAACTCGAACTTCCCTCTTGAAAAATCATTTTTCAAAATGTCACCATCTTGTTCCTCTGTCAGAATTTACTGCAACAACATGATCTGCCTCTACACACAATCTCGTAAATGGTGATACCAGATATATTTATGCTTGGATCGATCATGAAAAATAGGATTCTCAGAGAGCTTTATGTAGCTTTCATTATCATAGTAGATCACAATTGGATCCATCATCTAACCAAAAAATCTATCAAGTGTATTTATCTTCCAGATTGCCTCTCATGTTGCTTGATTGGCGGCCATGTATTCTATTTTTGCCAAGTTGAGTACCACAAATATTTTCTTCCTGTTGTACTAAGAAACCATTGCAGACCCAACTCTGAAAATTCCACCTGGTGTATTCTTTCATCCTGATGGACTTCCCACCCAATCTGCATATGTGAGGCCACACAACTTCACTCCCTTTGTCCATTTGTACCATAGTCCAAATTGGGTAGTGCTTCTGAGGTACCGTAGAACATGCTTAGTTTCCCTCCAAAATAATTTGGTTGGCCTAACCATATCTTGGATCAATTGGTTGACTTCATAGCACATATATGGTTGTGTGTTCACAAGATACATCGGTGAACCCACTAACTTAGAGTAAATAGTAGCATACACTTCCTCACCTAAATTGGCATCCTCCTTCATCCAGTTGGTCGTTAGAGGTGTCTACATGGGTTTGAAAATCTCCATGTGGAACCTTTGAAGTATCTCATTGGCATGATTTTCCTAAGAGACAAGAATTTCTCCATCTCCTTACCATACTTCCAATCCGAGGAAGTAGTGCATGAGACCCATGTCCTTCATTTCAAACTCCCTTGCAAGGTCCTCCTTGAAAGATCTGATCAGCTACTCATCACCAGTTAAAATTGAGTCATCAACATATAAGAAAATAATCAACAATTTACCTTCTAAAAATATGTGATAGAGGTTTGCATATGCTTCACTTTTGTTGAAGCCTAAACCGGTGAGATAACTATCAAACCTAGTGTACCAATCAGGGGGTGCATGTTTGATACCATACAACACTTGCATGATTATACACACATGAGAATCACAATAAAGAGTCTCAAAGGATTTTGGTTGCTAGATGTACACATCCTCCTCGATAACTCCATTGAGGAATGTTTTTTTCACATCCATCTAGTCGATCTTCCATCCCATCTGTGTCGCCAGAGAAAGAATTGATATAATGGATGAGTACCTTGCTACAAGAGTAATGGTATCCTCATATTCAATCCCTTCAACTTGAGAATACCCCTTGGCAATAAATTTTGCCTTGTACTTTTCTATCCTTCCATCTGCTACCTTCTTTATCTTGAAGATCCATCGAGAACCCCCAACTAATTTATTTTTTTGTATTTGGACCACTTCCAAAACACTATTCTTTACATTTGATCCATACACCTTCACCATTGCATCGAAATAGGATGGCTCATTCTCTACAAGCTCAGTCATTATAGCCATGTAGTTAGTGTATCGATATGGAGACCATCTCTCAGCCTCCTTGGTTCTTTCCTTCCTTATCTAGATGTTTCTTCTTCAATGGTTGTCTACACTCTTTAATCCTAAATTTGTGGCTACTCAACAAATTCCTCATGCTCCTCCTTTGGAGCTAAAATATCCTCTTCTGATGGGATCTAAATCTCCCTCTCAATATAGCACCACATCGCTTAACTTCATCAAATTTTACATCCCTTCACACAACTATCATTCTAAGGGATAACAAGTACACACAGTAGTTGCAGGGAGTTTTTTGGTAACCCATAAATACCCACAAATAATCCTTTAGATTCTTCCTTTACTCTTTCGTGACATGGTAGTATATAGAGGCTCCAAAAATCCTGAACTACAACACATCTAGATTTCTCAATGAGAAAGCCTCATCTGGTGTAATCATGCCCAGAATCTAAAAAGGACTCTGATTCTACAAATAGACTATTGTGTTGCATGCTTCGACCCACAAGTGCAGAGGTAGGCCTTGGTCATGCAACATTTCCCTTGCTTCTCCCACAATGCTACGATTCATTATCTCAGCCACCCCATTCTGTTGTGGGTTGTGGGGTGTTGTCAAATCTCATTGAATGCCTTCTTTTGCACATAAATTTTTAAATTAATTTGACTTGAACTCACCTCCATTATTGCTACTAAGAGCCTTCAACTTCATTCCTATTTATTTCTCAACCAGTGCCTTGAAAGCTGCAAACTTTGAGAATGTCTCATATTTCTTCTGCATGAAGACAATTCAACACTTTTGTGAGAAGTCATAAAAAAAAATAACAAATTATTTATGTCTTACAGTGGAGGTTGTCAAGAAAGGTCCACAAACATCAAAGTGGATCCTTTCAACGACTGCATGTGCTTTTTTGTCCTAATAATGGAATGTGGATTTTGTGTACTTCCCCAAAGTACATCCTTTTCATACATCTTTCTACTTAAGTGACCCTTTAGGGAGGCTTTTGTTTTTTTGTTGCATGATATTTAGGGTGCCATGATGTAAATGGTCATATTTTATGCCAAATTCCATTGACATTGTGACTCTGCACTTTCTCCACCTTTGTACTTAATGTAGCACAATCCTCCACATCTAGCTTGTACAGATTCTTCACAAAAACCTTGATCTTCTTTACCTGTCCTGTGGCTATGTGTCTTAGGAATGCCTTTCCTTTGCTAAAGATCACATCATGGCCATGGTATCCCAAAACTGCAACAGAGATGATATTTTTCTTTAGGCCCAGAACAAACATGACATCCTTGAGCCTGAGCAGGGAGCCTATCGCCCTCTGAAAGGTGATTGTACCAATATTGGTTGTGATATACCTTCCGTCATCCCCCATCTCAATGTCAATTTGAAAATATTTCTCTTCTAGTTCACTGAAAAAGTCTTTATTCCCTGTCATGTGGAACAAGTCACCTGAGTCCAAGTAGCACACTCTCCCCATCACTGTGATGGTCATGCATGCAATGAGGATAAATTCAAGCTCGAACTGTGAAGCCAAAGCTTCACCTACAACTCCTCTTGAGGTCTTATTTCTTTCCTTTTTTTGTGTACACTTCCTGGCATAGTGCCCGAATTCATGATAATGGAATCATTTAATTTTTTACAAATCATTCTTCTTTCCCCCTTGACTGGATTTCGGTTTGGATTGGGATTTATTCCCTTTTACCTTATTTTCTTTTCTATCCAATGAAAAATTTTCTTCATCCTCACCCTAGGATGAAGTCCCATATCTAGTATTCCACCTTATTTCCTCATGTACCAAATCGGACCATAAGGGCTCCCAATTCGGTATTTTCTCCCTCCGGTCGCTAAATCTTGATAGTTATTCCAACTCTTTGGAAGGACCAAAAGGGCTAGGCTTACAAAGTCTTCTTCAGGGACATTAACACTGAACCTGCCAATTTCATCACGAAATTGTGTAAACTTGCTTAGATACTATGAAATTGTGTCATTCTTCTACATTTTTATACTTTGAAGTTTATCCCTGAGTGTCACCTTCATGTGGTCACTAGTATTATCGAAAAATTCTGTCACTGCTTTCCACATTGCGAACTAAGTTTCTTTTCCGTGGATATTTGAGACATTGTGATCATGTACTCCCTCCAAGATGATTCTCCTCACCTTGGCTACATATTTCTTCCACTGACAAAGGTTATGGGCATTAGATGCTTTTGGTTTTGCAACATTTGATTTGATGTATTCTAGCAATCCATTTTCATCCAATACGACCTCCATGTGATCCTTCCATGCAAAAAAATTAGAGGTGCCTTCCAAGGCATACTCTAGCCTTAGTCCATTGAAGGCCATCTTATCAATTTTGAATAAATCCTACAACATTGATCTCCAAATTCCAGCCTAAACAAATTTGAAATTTCAACTCTAATGTGAATCCTACTTTGATACCATGTAGAAAATACGATGTATATTTTCAACTACTCATGAATTTTTAATCAAAATCACAAGACACAAACCTACTCTACTGCTTTGTGGACCTTAATTCAAAATTTAGAACAAAAAATTTATACATGCAAAAAGAAATCACACACATGAAACAAGTTCTTTTCCCGAGGAAAGAAATGATCAGGTGCTCAAAAATATGCTTAAAAATGAAATTTGTCATAATGGTGTGGAACCTGAATGGCTGCGTTGATCTCGTCGTTATGAATCTGGTGCAACTAGTTTCGTGGAAAACCTACATCGTATGCTCCCAGAAACACAATCTATTTGTTTTTCCAAACAGGAAATTTTTTCAAAAAAATGACAACTGACTGTGTATTTTGGGCCAGTGGCAGGGTTCCACATGGACTCTTCTGGTTGGTCAAAAGTTGATTTTTTTTAGCCCAATCAAGCCTCGCCACTTTTCCGAATATGAATGGTTATGTGTGGGCGAATTCTCGTTGGGTGGTTGATGGCCAACCACATGCTGCCATGTGGCCCAACTGGAGGTCACAATGTGGCAGCACAGGAACCACCAAAATTATGTTTAAGATTCAAACTACATTGCGCCATAATTGAAACCGTGATCGCATATCTAACAGTTTCAAACCCTAACCGCATGGGCTACGTTAAACCTTGTTTAAACCATGTGAATAAATGTTATATAACATTTATGGTGGTGGACTATAGGGTAGGGGCCAAGGCTTAGCCCTGACCCCCCAACAAACTCACCATATGACCATTGTAAAGAGACCAGGGGCGCGGTGAAGGCAGATGCCCCACCGCCCAAATTTTTAATTAAAAAATAATAATAATTAACCTTAATGTTATTATTAAAATTGTGGCTTTTAGGCGTTATTGGGAAAATTAATCACTCGACAATTTCAACGAATTTCCGCCAAAATGGTGCTCAATTAGTGCAATTCAAGGAAAATTTGTAGGACAGGTCCAAATTTTGGGGAAATTTGGTGTGGTTAGCAGCAAAACTATGGAGTCTTGTCACTTCTTTGGTTTTTTACCAATTTCAGATCAAAAAGAGCCTAGACATGAATTTTGGGCCTTCTGAAGCTGATGGAATAGTTTTTAAAGCCATTTGGCATTGTAAATGTATGTAATCACCATTTTGAGCATAATGAAAGAGGTTCAAGCCATTGGAAGCTAGACCAAGGAGACATAGCTCAGGAGGGGTGAACTCCTTCATCACTTGTTGTGTTGTGATTATTTTTATACTGTATGTGTCTATTGTTTCTGCATATTTCAGATTTTAATTTCATGCTTTATGTGTTTAAAAATTAGCATAAAATCTCTCAAAAACTCAATTTTAACACTTGCAATTTACAAACCCTCAAGCACATTTACATTAAGATCTCATATAGATCAATTTTGGTATCAGAGCTTAGTTTTTCTTGTTGCTATGAGGATTTAATTTTTTTCAAGTGTATATGATGCTTACAAGCTTGAAGCTCAAGAGAGGATAAGGAAATCTTGTGCTTGCATGTCCTCAAGTGAGGTCAAGGACAAGGAGAGAAAGTTTCCCACAATCTCCACCACAAATTCTTACTCAAATTGCAGTTGAATATTTAGCAAGTATGTCACATGAAGGAGAGCCTAACAATATGTTAGATGATGAAAAATCCTTCAGGAAAGCATTCTTTGATATGAAAAGTGTTGAAATTTTCAACAAGAAACAGTGAAATTGGCATCCGGAAGCAACATGACAACACCTACACTAGTGTGGGACTAGGAGGTCCAAGCAGCACCTACACTACTGTGGGACCAGGAGTTCCAAGCATCACCTACACTAGTGTGGGACCACAGGTCCTAGCAGCACCTACACTGGTGTGGGTTAAATTTCGCACATGTCTATTTTAATTTTCCCTTAATTAAAATGGACAATAAAATGTAATCTTATCTCATAATCACTTGTAATAGTTAACTGAGTGTTATAAACTCAGTTAGCTCATGAATTTAGAGTTGAGGGTAGTTGGTGAGGCATGCAAAATAATTCTAGTTGTAACAAAGTTCAAAGTGCAGTTGGTGCATAAGTTTAATGCATGTTGTAATTAGTTAACTCAGTTAAGTGAGTTAAATTTGGTTGTGCTAGTTGTAATTGTTTGTTTCACTAGTGAAAGATCAAGTGAATTAATTATTATTTAATTCACAATCAGTGACTAACATGAAACTAATGATTTACTATTATTAGTTGCATACATTTCGGTTCCAATGGAGACCCAGTTGAGAAAAAGGTTAAAGGGAAGTGTGACTATCAGTTGTGATATTAGCAACCTGCCCAGATGCAGTTAAAACACCACAGGATGCCCATGATACTCATCGTAGTTGAGGAAGGCTGAAATTCCTAAAGAATATGGATTTCATTCATCGGGAATTGCGCGAGCAAGGCAGGCTGAAGATAGGTTGATAATTGGCTAAGTGTTGGACTGATTTTTTCTGGATCAATGTGAGACGATTAGAAGATTGCAGGAGACTCTTGTGAGAAGAGTGGATTGTAATTGTTTCATGATTCCCTGTGGAATATACAATAGAAGATAGAGGGGTTTTGAGCAACAAGCTTTCCCTGGGAAATTATCTGTGTTGTGGTTTGATTGATTCTTCTTTGCTTCATGGGATTGGCAATTGTGTTTAAATTCCGCAATTGATTTGTAAAAGTGATTTAGTATCTAGCTTTATTACATTGTTAGATCGGATTGAATCTATGATATACATATTTTTTGTATCATTTCTACATGGTATCAGAGCACTAGATCGGATTGAATCTATGATATACATATTTTTTGTATCATTTCTACATGGTATCAGAGCACATGAAATCACTATAGTGGAGGAGGAGTTGAGATTGTGACTGAATATAAATTGAATTTGCAGAAGACTTTCTTAGTTCTACAGGTGATTCAGGATTGAAATGGCTTTCAATGGCTTGACATTGGAGTATGCACTTGAGGGTAGCTCTAACTATATTCCTTGGAAAGACAGGATAGAGGCATTACTGGAGGACAATGGATGGAAGGAATTCATTGACAATGATGTTCCCAAACCTATTGTGGCAGATGTTTCAAATCTTGATGCATGGCAAAAGAAAGTTGCAAGGGCGAGGAAAATCTTACTAGAGGGAGTACGAGACCAAATTATCTCTAGTATCCATGGAAAAGTGACTCCATATGCAATGTGGAAGGCTTTGACAAATCTATTTCAGAACAGTAGTGACCATAGGAAATTGCCACTAAAGAATAAACTCAAGAATATCAAAATGGATAAAAATGACACTATTCCGCTATACTTAACAAAGTTTTTCCATGTCGGGATGAGCTTGGGAGTGTAGGAATTACTGTCACGGATGATGACTTGGTGAGCCTAGCTCTTCTAGAACTTCCCAAGAGTTGGCATAGTTATCAGGACTCTGTCAATGAGAGAGAGAAGCTACCATATTGGGAACGACTTTGGTCGGATTTTGTGCAAGAAGAATTCGATGGAATACAATAGATGGATCTTCATCTAAGAATGAAGATGAAGAAAATTTTTCTTTGGCTACCAAGGTGAAGAAGTGGAAAGGAAAGAAATATCATTCCAAATATGAATCCGGTGAAGAAGGCAAGGAGCGCGACATATCGAGAGTGAAGTGTTTTCACTGTCACAAGCATGGGAATTATGCCACTAATTGTCCAAAAAAGTAGAACAAGAAGGCTTCAGGATCTATAGCTGGTGAGGCTTTGGCCTCGAAATTTAATTTGGACTTATCACTGATCGCATGCATGGTGTCAAGTGTGATTGGATTAGGGTGGTACTTGGATAGTGGTGCATATTTCCACATGACGGGAAACAAAGAACTTTTCAGTAGCTTGGAGGAGAAGGATCTCCAGATGCATATCGAAATGGGTGATGACAGAAGCTATAGTGCTACTAGGATAGGTACAGTTACTTTCCAGAGACAATCAAGTAAACCATTTTTATTAAAAGATGTAATGCATGTACTAGCCTCGAAGAAAAAATTAGTTTCAGCTGCAATGTTGGAGGATAGAGGCTATGATGTTGTTTTTAGTGAAGGAAAAGTTTTCCTTTGACACAAAGCAATATGAAAAGACAAGAAGATTGGGATTTGTGTGAAGAATATCTATAAACTTGATGTAGATGTGATTTCTATAGAGCTTCCAACCATGGGGAAGCGTAAGAAGGCCATGCAATTGTCCCTTGAGAGGGAGCTAGATTTTCATGCAGATGAGGAACTCTTGGTTCAAAACAATGAACCTCAAGATGTGGAGCAGCCGCATGTGAATGATCATGGACTGGTAGAAACCACTGTTACACAACATTTTGTCACCGTCCCTGCAATCCCTCGTCCCGTACATTGGAGGACTATTCCCGTGACCTGTGAATAGTAAAATGTCCTGAAAACACCTTGATGGCATTCTTCTGCATAAGGGAAAAATTATCATCAAGGACGTTTCCTCTGGAAAACCCCAAAAACAGATGTTTTGGCCTTGGCACGAGTATCCAGTTCATCACTCATGCCGACCTAGAAAAGTTACACTAGGCCCATGCCACTTGGCGCTCTATCCCTGTGTCTCACCCACGCCAAGCCTATTTGGGAATGCTTTTTAAAAATAAATGGCAGAAGTTTGATTCTAACAACTTCAGAATGAATCATCAGAAAGAGGTTGGGTTGTTTGGCTCCAGATCTCCCTGATTAGGAAATAGTTTTCCACCTCTCATGGAACCTTCCTAAGAGATAGGACTCTATCCCATGATTATAGGGATCCCAACTTCCCTTCCTCCCTCTATAAAAGCCTGCCCTCTCCATTTGCAAGCTAGCTAAACTTTTGGGAAGGAAATTATAGCTAAGTGAAAATCAAGAGCAAAGCTAAGGAGAACCCTATGAGAGAGAGAGTTTTGTCAAATCCCTGATGAGCTTTGTGAGACACGTCCCGCTGGAATCCTGTCGAAGGAATATCATGACGTCAGAGCACCAGTTGTAATCGTTCTCTCGTATCTTAATATACATGACTCTTTTATTGGTTCCATGATTGTGTTTGTCCATTATATAATGCAATTTCATTCGTTCCTCTCTGACTGATCGATAGTTATAAAGTGTGAAATATTATGTTGCATGTTGTCTCTCTTCTTTGCATGTGTACAGGTATCTGGATGCAGCGAGCTCACGGATCGTGACCTGTCCAGCTAGGAACGAAAGAGCCACCTCTTCTTCGACAACAGCAGTGAAGGAATCACGGTAAGCGATCTATCATGATTCTATCTTTTGTAACTAGGAATCAATAGCTTTGTGTGTTTCGTTTGTTGCTAGACCCACTCTAGGGCTAGTGGGATCACCTCTGTCCGCATAGGGGATTTACCTCCACAAAAATTTGGCGACTCCGCTGGGGATCAGTGAGAGTTGGTCCTTCCTCCATTGGGTTGTATTTTGGCTTTTTTTTTATTAGTCTTCTTTTCTGGTTCACCTTCCTTGGTGTTAAAACCCTGTTCAGCCCCCAAAAGACCAGATCTAGCCTCTGTTCATTCATTTTCATAATTTTCTAGGCTAAACCTAATTGGCGCGGTTATCCCTCTGACAGTCACGCCGAAGGGCACTAGTTGATAGTTAGACACCCGCGCCATCCCCTATTTGGCGCAGATTATAGCCAGACAGGCGCGCCAACCCTGGTAGGTTTTAGGGTTTGCCTGTTTTTGGAATTTCTGAACTTGAGTTTTGGTCCTGGTTTGTTTTTTCTGATTGTTTGAGTGCTTTAAAGTCATTTTTTACTGTGTTTATCCCTTTTCCTATAGTTTTTTGCCTTTTTCTGTTATTTTTTCATTTTAGCCCTAGGGCTTCTAGGTGCTTCAGTGTGTTGAGCCTCCCATGGGAGTTTTGGGTCTTTGCTTTCCCGATCAACTTTGTTTCTACTTCTTTGCATTCACCTTGCTGAATCCGATTGATTCATTGCGTTTATTGAGTGATTTTCCTCTCTTTCGTTCAGTTTCTCTTTTAGTTGCTCCAAGCCCAGATCACGCGGTTTTTTTGAGTCTCCTTCGAGATTCTTCTTCGCTTTGAGGGATTTCGTCATCGGTTTGAGTCTTGATTGTGCTTGTTTGAGTTGAGTGAACTTGTTTTGTTTCAGCTCTCTCTCTATCATTCTCAAATTGATGTTTTCATTAGTTTTTCATTTATTTAGTGCATTTTCTCTAATATATTGAAAAATATAAAAAAAAATATTTTTCATTTTGATTGGCATAGTGAAAATTGAAAACTCTTTCGCATTACTAGTGTTGTATAATTCTAGAGAAAAGTTTTTCAGTTTCATTAGCTTGCATTGAAATCGGTAGTGGATGTTTTTGTGTGTTCATTTCGCTATCATTTGAAAGCTCTCAACTCTCCCGTAGATAGCTCTTCATTGAACAAAATGATATTTTGTGGCATGTATTCTGCATCTAGAGGTTTTATGAGATCCAACATTCGATAGGGCCTTGAAATTGAAACGTAAATTGAAGATCAACTTTAAAATTGACTGAATTAACCTAAGGCAGCATTGAAACTTAATGGAATATCTAGTAGTCTAAGGTAGAGACGTGTTCCGGTGTCTTTAATCCTAGTAGCTGTCGCTCGCCATCTGGCTACAAACAACGCTAGTACGGACTTGTGCTCCTTGTACCGTCGTTTATATAAAGGGAGACCTCATTAGGTTGCAAATCCTTTATCCATAAGAAGCCGGGTCTGCCGCCTTTTACTCGTGATAAACCGGACACAGCATTCGGAGAGATTACCTGCATGTACGTTAAGTCCTCAGTTGATTTTTCTTTCATTTTTACCAAGGTGTGTTGGAAATGTTGTCATTGATGGAAAAGGAGATGGAAAAGGAGAAGACAAGTAGTATAGGCAGCAAAGAAAGCAGTAAAGATAGCAAATAAGTAGAGAGATAGCAAGGCAACAAGGTAGATAAGGAATAGAGATAGTGGAAAAAGCAGAGACAGTGAATAGCAGCAGAGGCAGCAAAAGAAAGGCAACAGTAATAGCAAAAGAGAGGCAGCAGAGATGTAATGTGATAGGCTTGCAATGCAATGCAATACATGGGTCCTACAGGGTATGCGCATATTATAATATTCCGAAGGATTAAGCACAAAAGAGTTCACTTAAGTAATGTATTATCTCCGAAACATTTACAAAGAAATTAACACAATTCTGAAGGTTCAGTTAAACTAACAAAGGAAGTATGGTGGGACCCGACTATGAACAAGAACCGTGGTTTCGAAGGGATAAAACCAGCTGTATCATGCGGTCATGAGTGTAGTAAGTGGAATTACCTTTTTGAACGTGATATTGGTCTTCACTCGACGCGTCGCAATAAGTGGTATTTGAATACCATTTATATCGCGTAAATTTGGAGGATTAACCCACGAGCATCCAAATTGCGTGATATTGCACGTCATCCATCAAATGGGCGTCCAATGTTTAGTTGGAGCACGAGAACATATCCACTGTTGGATCATGACTGAAAGTGCACAGAAGTATGGCATAAGTTGTTGTGGGCCCGAAAACGATTATGTATGTTATCACTTGGGTAATTCCAAATGGTTTTGTTATAATGTCTGATGGAGGAGGTAATATATGTCAATATAGTATTATGGATATGAAATATCACAAAGGGTGCGCGTATAAAAATTGTATATGTGATTATAAGTTGCGGTGGGCCCAGTTGAATTATTGTGTTAATGGTTGGTTATTAACCATTGGAGAAAATGTTGAATGGTCGATATGTATATATATATATATATATATATATATATATATATATATAAGTTGTGGACCCCGACTATGTTGCGGATTAATGAGAGGTAAGCCAAGCCTTAGACATTGCATTATATTACTATAACCGAGGCGAGTTAAATTAAAACTGGAGCACAAGGATAGGTGCAAAACATATGCATTGACATGGGTTTTAATATAAGCCACGGGTTATTAATCTTTACAACATTTGATTAGGGAATACATATATATATGGCGGTATATATATATATATATATGTTATGTTTGATATGAGTTGAATGAAATTGTGGGCCCAAAATTCATTGTTGCTATATGCATGAGTGCGATGGTTCAACCAAAGTATTGAAGATCGACGGTGGAGATCGTATCAAAAATAGAATATCAATGGTGGAGATCTAATCGCATCGGCAGACTGAATGAACAATGGAATGAAAAATTGAAAGCTATGATTGCGATCAAGCGATTTAATCACAACCGTCCATTCCTAACTAACGGCAGCCGTCGGATCTATCACATCGGAGAAGTCTAATCGCATCGGCACAGCGGAAGTGCAAGTGAACAAGTTGTTGAACATTGCGATTGCGATGGTGCGATTCAATCGCAATCGTTGGATCCTGGAAGATGGCATCCTTTGGATCATAAAAGAAGTCGGAGTGGGGTCTACAGTGACACATCGCATCGACGGAGATTCAAACACAAAAATATAAGAATTTCCTTTGTAAAAGTGCTTCGACGGATAAAAGAAAATTGTAACATAGAACATTGAAATGCCGAAACATTGCCTGGTGGGACCTTTGCTAATCGCATCGGTGGAAATCAAATGACCAAGGAACAAGAGTAATTCTGAAAGTTGCGATTGTGATTGGAAATTTAAAAGAGGCGGAGTGTATTTGTAATGTGGGCTCCATACAAAAGAAAAAGGTTAATATATGTTTACTCCGAGTTTTTAACCAAAGCTGAAGAGTAAATAAAAGGTGAAGCGGAAAGTATATATATGAAACAATATATATATATACATATATCTGTGAACCGTGAACCATCGCATCGGAGTAAAAACAGAGCAGTGGCACATACCATTGAAAGTTGCGATTGTGATTAATCGCATTGGAACTATCACAAAGGAATTAATCGCATCGGAGTGAAAGCAGAACATCGGAACATAATATTGAATGTTGCGATTGCGATTAGTCACATCGGAACGATCGCAAAAGACGTAATCACGATCGAAAATCATCGGAGGAGGCTCATCGCATCGGAAAATAGAACGAGTTCAGAAAGTGAGCCCGAAAGCTATTTTCTTTGTTAAAAAGGTCTATGGTTATATGTTGAGAGTTATTTGGTTTTAATAGAAGAAGCAGTGTATATGCGTTGAGTATTTTTGAACCATATGAAGAAATTCTGCAATATGAAATACTATGATTTTTGATCAAGCGGCCAGAGTGGAACAGAATTTGGGAAACACATTTTACATACATGGAAAACAGAGGTATGCAAAACAGTTACAGTGACAGTGGCAGAAAAGAAAAAAGCATAGCAAGCCAAGGGCCATAAAAGAGCTGAGTGAATTTGTATTACTGTAACTGAAAATGTAAATGTTTTAATTGGTTTTATATTGTTTGTGATGCATTGGAAAGTCTCCGGAGGCAAAGAAATATCCCATTGAAATGTTGAAATGTATACATTTGTAATATTTTTCTGAATAGGCTAGATAGAGAAATGAGAAGGCAGAATTCAAAGAGTCAGGGGTATTCACTTCAAATTCCCTATGGAATACAAACAGTCATGAGGAAAACTCTATAAATGATAACACATTGATATGCATAGAGAGGTTAGAGAATGCAGAATTGAAGTAGAGAAAATAAGAAGAAGGTGGAGCAGATAGAGATGCTGTGAAAAGTCGGAGATTATATAAGATAGATATGAAGACCAGAGGATAGCAGTAAAGAAGGTACAAAACAGAGCTGATATCCAAGGTAAATCAGCAAGTGTTTTCTTTTGATAGAGTGAGGAAGTTGGAGCTTCCCTATCAAGTTGTAGCTTGATAGATGTCAGTTGTAGCTGACTGAGTTTGGAGCCTCCTGTAGGTTGGTGCCTGCCAAAAATTGATGGGAGTTGGAGCTTCCTTGCAAGTTGTAGCTTGCAGAATTGAGGTTGGAGACTCCTATAGGTTGGTGCCTACAGAAAATCAGTGGTGAGAGGGAGTTGGAGCTTGCCTTTGCATCACAACAATAATAAGTTGTGGTTTTCTCCCTTTATGGGTTTCCACTTATATCTGTTGTCTCTGTGTGTGATTTTTTTGTGTTGATATGGTTTATTCAATCTACTTAATACTTTTTGCTCTCATAATAACTCTGTTGTCACATTATCTTAATACTTGTTGCTCACATATTAAGATTGTTCACATATAAAGTTGATCATGAAATTAAGTTGTACATAAGCTTAATGAAAAGTTTTAAAATTTCATGAATGTGTTAAACTGATTCACCCCCCCCCCCCCCTCTCAGTTTAACTAAGGGTTCAACAATTGGTATCAGAGCAGGTTCCTTTTGTATCAGTTTAACAACTGAAAGGAGATCCTAGGTCCCCAGGATGGCTAGTGAAGAAGGATGCTCAACCAATAAAGCCCCTTTTTTCACCGGTGCAAATTATGCCTTCTGGAAAATCAGAATGCGTGCATACATAATGTCTCTAGGAATAGAAGTTTGGGCTGCTGTGGAATTTGGATATGCCCCAAAGGCGACTGACTCAGAGAAAGAAGCCAAACAAGATTTTGTAGCTAATGCAAAGGCCATGAATGCAATCTTAAATGGACTGTGTGAGGCAGAATTTATCAAAGTAATGCACAGCAAGACTGCCAAATAAATGTGGGATACACTAGAAAACATCCATGAGGGAGACAAAAAGGTGAAAACAGCCAAACTTCAAGTCTATAGAGCCCAGTTTGAAAATATAAAAATGAATGATGACGAAGACATTGCCAGCTTCTTTTTAAGAGTTGCAGAAATTGTGAATAACATGAAAGCTCGAGGAGAAACCATAAAAGAGGTTGTAATTTTTCAAAAGATTCTAATATCTCTTCCATCCAGCTTTAACCCCAAGGCTTTTTCCATAGAAGAAACAACTGATTGGGAAACATTGACCATGAACCAATTACTTGGAAATCTAATAGCCTATGAGATGAGACTACCACAGAGGAATTAAAATGTGACGGAGGCAGCCTTTAAGACAAAGAAGAAGAAAGAAGAAAAGGAAGATATATGCTCTTGCTCTGATGAAGAAGAGGCCAAATTTGTCAGGAAATTGGATAGAGGCTCAGGTAAATATAAAGGTAAACTTCCATTCAAATGCTTTAACTGTGGAAGAGTTGGACACTATGCTACTAAGTGTCCTCATAAGAAGACAAAGAATCAGACTCAAGAATCAGAGAAAACCATATCAAAGAATTGGCAGAAAGGGAAGAGATTCAATAGAAAGTCGTTCTATGCTCAACAAGGCAGCAGTGCATCTGAAGACTCAAATGAACCCTCAAGTGAAGAAGGAACCTCTAAATTTATATTGATGGCTATAGAAGAGCTTGAAGGATTCCTTCTAGAAGATGAGGAAGAAGGTGAATTTGATCTTGAGGGGGAGCTAAGAAGTGCCCTGGAGGAAATTGACAGACTCAAACTAAAGTGCAGAAAACAGAAAGACATTCTCCTCAAATATGTGAAAGAAGAACAAAATTCAGAAGTCCTCATTCAGTTGAAAGTAGAGCTTGAAGAAGCCAAGAAGGTAGAAGACATTTTACTTAATCAAATTAAGGATAAAATTTAGGAACAAGAGAAATTGGAAGAAGAAGTAGTATGCTTGAGGAAGAAATTAGAAAATTCCCAAAGGAAAGTGTTGATAAATAATTCTCAAATGACAAGCTCTGATAAGTTAAATGAAATTCTAGATGCTCAAAGATCTCCTCTGATAAAAACTGGGATAGGCTATGAAGGAGAATAAAGCAAAGGCAAAGAAAAGGAAAACAAAAATATCATTTTTGTAAAAGCAGATGAGGATAATAAAGTAGCTCAGAAGGTTCCTACAGAAGAAGAAACCTGCAATGAAGAATATAGAAACCAGAAGGAACCTCAAATGACAAAGAATTAAATAAATAAACAGTCAACTGAAAAAGGCTCATATACTCCTGAATATATCAAATTTGAAAGCCATCAAAGGATATTCTTCCCCCCCATGAAAAGTGCCACCTGTTATGTCTGCCACAAACTGGGACATATTGCTGCATACTGTCATACAAGGAGAATTAATTCAAACCAGTAAAGGATGCAAACAGTAAAAATATTACCTCAAGCAAACAAATGGAGAAGACAACCCTTCATCAAGTATGCAAATTGTTTTTATGGATATTGTTTTTACTGTAAGGAATTTGGCCATAAAACCATAGAATGCAGAACATATGGAAAAATATTGATGTTCAAAACCTCGAGGAGGTTTATGAATCATGGAGAGTTTACTCGTACTCATAATTCTACTAAAAATATGATCAAATGTTGTGTATGCCATAAAATTGGACATATGTCTTCCAAATGTCCTCTCAGAGAATGTGGTCCATCATCTCAGAAAAGGTACCAAACAAAAGGATGCATGCAGTGGAAAAAGAAGGTAAATAAATGTGACCTAGCTCTAATAGCTCAAGAACTGAAAAGCCAATGGTATTTGGACAGTGGTTGCTCAAAGCATATGACTGGAGATAGAAGCAAGTTTATAACCTTTGATGAAAATAAATCTGGAAATGTTACTTTTGGCAATGATAAAGTAGGGAAAATAAAAGGAAAAGGCTCAGTCTGTCTGGATAATGGCAGAGGAAAGGCCCAAGATGTACTATTTGTGGATGGGCTGAAAGCAAATCTGTTAAGTGTCAATCAAATGTGTGATAAAGGCTATGAGATTATTTTTAGAGCACAAGACTGTGAAGTAAGATCAAGCACCATAGGAAAGACCCTAATCAAAGGTGTTCGAACAGAAATTAATGTCTGCATAGTGAAAGAAGATAATGAAGCATGCCACCTTAGCAAACTTGAGGAGTCATGGTTATGGGATAGAAGATTGGGACACCTTAACTTCGACCATATCATCAGTCTGAGCAAGAAGAAAGTAGTCAGAGATATGCCAGCAATAAAGAAGCCTTCAAATACCATATGTAAATCTTTCCAATTGGGAAAATAGACCCGCACATCCTTTAAGACCAAAGATGAGCTATCAAAAAGTAGGCCTCTTTAGCTTGTACACATGGACCTGTGTGGACCTTCCAGAACTAAAACACCAAGTGGAGAATCCTATTTCATGCTGATAATAGATGATTTTTCAAGAATGACATGGGTTGCATTTCTCAAATATAAATCGGAAGCACTTGAGAAATTCAATATATTCAAGGCATTGGCAGAAAATCAAACAAGATGCAAGCTAAAGTGCATCATATCAGACAGAGGAGGTGAATTCATAGACTATGATTTTGCAGACCTATGCAATGAGCATGGGATAAAACAACAGTTTACAATTGCAGGTACACCTCAACAGAATGGAGTGGAAGAGAGACAAAACAGGTATGTACAACAAATTGCCAGAGCCATGATGCAAGAAAGTAACATTCCCCAAACCTTCTGGGCTGAAGCAGTACACACAGCTGTGCATATTATTAACAAAGCTCATTTTAGACCAAACAGTGGCAAGACTCCTTATGAACTATGGCATGGTAAACCAACATCAATCAAGCACTTTAGAGTCTTTGGAAGCAAGTGTTTCATAAAAAATAATGATGAAAATGTGGGAAAGTTCGATGCAAGAGCAGACGAAGGAATATTTTTAGGATATGCATCCAAGAGTAAGGGTTACAGGTGCTAAAACAAAACACTTCGCAAAATTGTGGAAAGCATTGATGTAAGATTTGATGAAGAACTACCAAACAAGACAAGAAGTACAAGTTGCAACAATCCTCCATAAGATCATGAAGAAGAGAACCAAGATGATGATGAACTAAGCAAGAAAACATAAGATACTGTGTTAAACTCAAAAGGTCCCTCAAGATACACTCAAAAGACCCATCCAGAAGATCAAATCATTGGGGACAAGAGTGTAGGAGTCCAGACAAGAAGACAGCTAGCTGAACAAATAGAAGAAGTATACCTGGATATGTTATCTCAAATAGAACCAAAGAAGTTTGAAGAAGCCAGCAAAGACAAATATTGGGTGAAAGCTATGAATGAAGAACTAGACCAGATTAAGAAAAACAATACATGGGATATAATACCAAGACCCACTGAGAAAAATGTCATAGGCTAAAAATGGGTATTCAAGAATAAGGTGAATGAACAAGGACAGGTAATCAGAAATAAAGCCAGACTTGTATGCAAGGGATATTCACAAATTGAAGGTCTTGATTATGATGAAACATTTGCCCATGTAGCTAGAATGGAAGCAATCAGAATGTTTTTGGCATTTGCATGCTATCATGATTTCAAGGTATATCAAATGGATGTGAAGTCTGCCTTCCTGAATGGAGATTTAGAGGAAGAAGTCTGCATGGAACAACCCGAAGGATTCTCCTTAAAATATAAACCAGACTATGTGTGCAGATTAAAGAAAGCATTATATGGACTGAAACAAGCTCCTAGAGCATGGTATTCAAGGCTAGAAAAATACTTGCAAAAACAAGGGTTCAAGAAAGGAGGAGTAGACAGCAACTTGTACATAAAGGCTAATGAAAGTGAACTCTTAATTCTAGTAGTGTATGTAGATGACATCATGTTTGGAAGCAACAAAGATGAGTTAGCAAAAGGATTTGCTGAAGAAATGAAATCAGAGTTTGAGATGTCTATGATTGGAGAGCTCACCTTCTATTTAGGACTTCAAATTCAACAAAAGAACACAGGTACATTTATCTCACAAGAAAAATACTTAAGATAAAAATGTTGAAAAATTTCAAAATGGAAGACTGCAAACCTATTTCAACTCCCATGATCACTGGATGCAAGCTATGTGATGATGATGGATCTGCAAATATAGATCAAAGACTTTACAGATCCATGATAGGAAGTCAACTATACCTAACAACTTCTAGACCAGACATTATGTTGGCAGTAGGACTTGTGGCAAGATATCAAGCAGTACCAAAACAAAATCACTCACTAGCAGTCAAAAGAATATTCAGATATCTACAAGGAACTGCACATTATGGGCTATGGTATCCAAAAGACAAAGAGATTCACTTTGACATCTTATACCGATGTATATTGGGCCAGCTATGTGGATGACAGGAAAAGCACAAGTGGAGGAGAATTCTATTTGGGAAAAAGTCTGGTAGCATGGCTAAGCAAGAATCAAACTTCCATCTCTCTATCTACAGCAGAAGAAAAATACATAGTAGCAGCAACATGTTTCACACAAGTCATGTGGATGAAACAAACCCTCAAAGATATGAAGGTAAGCATTGATGAACCTATTTCTATCAAATGTGACAATACAAGTGCAATAAGTATATCAAAAAATCCTGTACTTCATTCAAAAACAAAACACATTCCAATCAAGTACCATTTCCTCAGAGAACAAGTAGCACAAAAATTATTGAAGTTGGAATATGTGCCAACAAAGGAACAAACAAAAGACATATTCACAAAACCTTTTGCAAGAGAACCATTTGAATATCTAAGAGACAAACTAGGAGTAGTGTCTGCAGATGTTACTCTCGGATATGAAAAGGAAGCATCATTTCAGGGGGAGATCAGAAAAGAAAACATCATTCTAGGGGGAGATCAGTCACTAAATATTGTCACAAAAGAACCAGAGCAAGTGAGCAGAGCATGAAACAAGTCCTCAAGATCAGAGTGTTACAGAAAAGGTTTGGAAACATCACTAGGATATGTGCAACCCCTTGCCATTGATGTCAAAGGGGGAGGAAAAGCAAGCAAGAGAAGATAGGCAGAGGAAGACTTAAAGGAAGCATTATATTATTGGTGGATGTGTTGCCATCAATGCCAAAGGGGGAGACTGTTGGAAATGTTGTCATTAATGGAAAAGGAGATGGCAAAGGAGAAGACAAGTAGCAGAGGCAGCAAAAAAAGCAGCAGAGATAGCAAATAAGCATAGAGATAGCAAGTCAGCAAGGTAGATAAGGAACAGAGGTAGCGGACAAAGTAGAGACAGTGAATAGCAGCAGAGGCAGCAAAAGAAAGGCAACAGTAATAGAAAAAGAGAGGCAGCGGAGATGCAATGTGATAGGCTTGCGATGCGATGCAATACATGGGTCCTACAAGGTATGCGCATATTATAATATTCCGAAGGATTAAGCACAAAAGAGTTCACTTAAGTAATGTATTATCTCTGAAACATTTACAAAGGAATTAACATAATTTCGAAGGTTCAGTTAAACTAACAAAGGAAGTATGGTGGGACCCGATTATGAACAGGAACCATGGTTTCGAAGGGAGAAAACCGCCTGTATCGCGCGGTCACGAGTGTAGTAAGTGGAATTACATTTTTGAACGTGATATTCATCTTCACTCGACGTGTGGCAATAAGTGGTATTTGAATACCATTTATATCGCGTAAATTTGGAGGATTAACCCACGAGCATCCAAATTGCGTGATATTGCGTGTCATCCGTCGGATGGGTGTCCAATGTTTAGTTGGAATGTGAGAACATATCCACCGTTGGATCATGACTGAAAGTGCACAGAGGTATGGCATAAGTTGTTGTGGGCCCGAAAACAATTATATATGTCATCACTTGGGTAGTTCCAAAGGGTTTTGTTATAATTTCTAACGGAGGAGGTAATATATGTCAATATAGTATTGTGGATATGAAATATCAGAAAGGGTGCGCGTATAAAAATTGTATATGTGATTTTAAGTTGCGGTGGGCCCAAATGAATTATCGCATTAATGGTTGGTTATTAACCATTGGAGAAAATGTTGAATGGTCGATATGTATATATATATATATAAGTTGTGGACCCCGACTATGTTGCGGATTAACGAGAGGTGAGCGAAACCTTAGACATTGCATTATATTATTATAACCGAGGCGAGTTAAATTAAAACTAGAGCACAAGGATAGGCACAAAACATATGCATTGACATGGGTTTTAATATAAGCAACGGGTTATTAATTTTTACAACATTTGATTGGGGAATACATATATATGGTGGTATATATATATATATGTTATGTTTGATATGATTTGAATGAATTTTTCGGCCCAAAAGTCACTGCTGCTATATGCATGAGTGCGATGGTTTAACCAAAGTATTGAAGATCGACGGCGGAGATCATATCGAAAATAGAATATCAACGGTGGAGATCTAATCGCATCGGCTGAATGAATGAACAACGGAATGACAAATTGAAAGCTGCGATTGCGATCGAGGGATTTAATCGCAACCATCCATTCCTAACTAACGGTAGTCGTCGGATCTATCACATCGGAGAAGTCTAATCGCATCGGCGCAGCGGAAGTGCAAGTGAACAAGTTGTTGAACATTGTGATTGCGATGGTGCAATTCAATCGCAACCGTTGGATCCCAGAAGATAGAAATCGTTGGATCATAAAAGAAGTCGGAGTGGGGTCTACAGTGACACATCACATCGGCAGAGATTCAAACACAAAAATATAAGAATTTCCTTTGTAAAAGCGCTTCGACGGATAAAATAAAATTGTAACATAGAACATTGAAATGCCGAAACATTTCCTGGTGGGACCTTTGCTAATCGCATTGGTGGAAATCAAATGACCAAGGCACAAGAGTACTTCTGAAAGTTGCGATTGCGATTAGAAAGTTAAAAGAGGCAGAGTGTATTTGTAATGTGGGCTCCATACAAAAGAAAAAGTTTAATATATGTTTACTCTGAGTTTTTAACCAAAGTTGAAGAGTAAATAAAAGGTGAAGCAGCAAGTATATATATGAAACAATATATATATATATATACATATATCTGTGAATAGTGAACCATCGCATTGGAGTAAAAACAGAGCAGTGGCACATACCATGGAAAGTTGCAACTGTGATTAATCGCATCAGAACTATCACAAAGGAATTAATCGCATCGGAGTGAAAGCAGAACATCGGAACATACTATTGAATGTTGCGATTGCGATTAGTCACATCAGAACGATCGCAAAAGATGTAATCGCAATCGAAAATCTTCAGAGGAGGCTCATCGCATCGGAAAATAGAACGAGTTCGGCAAGTGGGCCCAAAAGGCTATTTTCTTTGTTAAAAAGGTCTATGGTTATATGCTGAGAGTTATTTGGTTTTAATAGAAGAAGCAGTGTATATGCGTTGAGTATTTGTGACCCATATGAAGAACTTCTACAATATGAAATACTGTGATTTTTGATAAAGCAACCAGAGTGGAATAGAATTTGGGAAACACATTTTACATACATGGAAAACAGAGGTATGCAGAATAGTTACAGTGACAGCAGCAGAAAAGACAAAAGCACAGCAAGCCAAGGGTTGGAAAAGAGCTGAGTGAATTTGTATTATTGTAATTGAAAATGTAAATGTTTTAATTGGTTTTATATTGTTTTTGATGCATTGGCAAGTCTCCGGAGGTAAATAAATATTCCACTGAAATGTTGAAATGTATACGTTTGTAATATTTTTCTGAATAGGCTAGATAGATAAATGAGAAGGCAGAAGTCAAAGAGTCAGGGGTATTCACTTCGAATTCCCTATGGAATACAAACAGTCATGAGGAAAACTCTATAAATGATATCACATTGATATGCATAGAGAGGTTAGAGAATGCAAAATTGAAGTAGAGAAAATAAGAAGAAGGTGGAGCAGATAGAGATGTTGTGAAGAGTCAGAGATGATATAAGATAGATATGAAGACCAGAGGACAGCAGTAAAGAAGGTACAGAACAGAGCTGATATCCAAGGTAAATCAGTAAGTGTTTTCTTTTGAAAGAGTGAGGAATTTGGAGCTTCCCTATCAAGTTGTAGCTTGATAGATGTTAGTTGTAGCTGACTGAGGTTGGAGCCTCCTGTAAGTTGGTGTCTGCAGAAAATTGATGGGAGTTGGAGCTTCCTTGCGAGTTGTAGCTTGCAGAATTGAGGTTGGAGCCTCCTGTAGTTTGATGCCTACAGAAAATCAGTGGTGAGAGGGAGTTGGAGCTTGCCTTTGCATCACAACAATAATAAGATGTGGTTTTCTCCCTTTATGGGTTTCCACTTATATATGTTGTCTCTGTGTGTGATTTTTATGTGTTGATATGGTTTATTCTATCTACTTAATACTTGTTGCTCTCATAATAAGTCTGCTGTCACATTATCTTAATACTTGTTGCTCATATATTAATATTGTTCACATATAAAGTTGATCATGAAATTAAGTTGTACATAAGCTTAACGAAAAGTTTTTAAAATTTCATGAATGTGTTAAACCGATTCACCCCCCCCCCCCCTCTCAGTTTAACTAAGGGTTCAACAAGGTGTATATGGCAGTTCACGGATATCTGGTACACCCATTTACCTAGATTACCAGAGCAGTCATTTTGATCTTTACTGACTCCCTAAATTTGAAAATAACATCAAGTGCTTTTCCTTTCACGCTTGTTTCTAAATTGAAAGTGATAGAGTCATTTTTTACTCATTTCTAGACTCTTAAAACATGAAAGAGTAAAATTTTCAGTTTCAATGTGGTAAAATTAATCACCTACGATCACATGCCCATTTAGCGATTGATTTTTTAGGCATGTTTTTGTTTTCCTTGGTTTTTGCCCGTGTGTCTTTCTTTTTTATCTCTTCCTCTTTTTGCTATAGTCACCGTGGCAGAACCATCAGTTTCATCTACTAGTAGTCCTTATACAGACGATTCATCAGAAATCTCTCAGTCCTCTACTGAGCATCAGCAGCCCTTTGTATCTGAATTTCCCTTTGGGGGACCGGTTATATGTGAGCTTCCCTTTGGAGGACCAGTTGAGTTCAACTGGCCCTTGTCCAACGCTTGGTTTGGATTTGGAGTTGGGGAACACTTCCCTCCTCTTACATTAGGATCACCATTTTTTGCTGTTGTCATACCTCCTAGTCCCCATCGTCTTTTAGAAGATGTTACGGCAGGGTCATCTATGGACTCATCCAGTCCTATTCCTAGTGAGGGAATTCCTAATTCTTGTGAAGACTACCATCTTTTTCCCGAAGACATCCCTGAACCATCTGTTCTGTCTTCACCTGTTCCATTTCTCCCAGCTGGATATAGGTCTTTAATTCAGGTCATGGTTGCTATTGCCTCTATGGTAATATCAACTCTGTCCACGGAACCGACCATTCCCTTGTTAGGGATGTCACCATCGACACCTCTCACGACATCTCCTTTTGTCACATCGGTACCTATTAGACCCACTGTCTGTGTGGCTACGTCTATGCCTGTTGTCACCACTCAGTCAACTACGACCTCGTCAGTTCCTGAAGACATTTATATAGCTACTGCCATTCCTGAGAACGTTTCTCCCGAGTATCGAATGACTTTACAGTCGCCAATCTTCCAGGTTGATCAGTCATCTCAGGATCTTAATCTTCCTTAATTTTCTCATTATGGAGCGGATGGTACCCTGATTTATTCATTTCTATTTCAATATGATGAGCACGGAAACCCCATTCGTTTGCCTACTCCTAAAGCTTATCAGTATATTAACAGTTTTATACCTACTCTGCCTGTGCAACCTTCTAACCAACAAGGACAACCCTTTCAGGGACAACCTTTGTTTCAGCAAGGATATGCTTCTGGCCCACAAGGACAACCCTTTCAGGGACAACCTTCGGCCCAACCAAGGTATGCATACAACCCGCAAGGGCGACCCTTACAGGGAAAACCTTCGGTCTAGCAGGGATTATTTTACGGCCTACAAGGGCAGTCTTACAATCCTCAAGGTCAACCTCTACAGCCTCACCCTGTGGTCCAACCAGGGCAACCTCAAGGACCAGCAGGGCAACCGGTGTATCAACCTGGACCTTCATACGGTCATGGGGGTCAAACCCATCCTTCTCAACCTTTGGTGCAACCTCAGCAGCCTCATTTTCCCATTGGTCAAAATTTTTCACAGCTAGGGCCATCTTATGGTCCTGTCCCAGGTCAACCTAGTTATTAGGCACAACCTGGCCCACTCCCCCCATCAAGCCAACCTGCTCAACTGGGGAAAACTAGTGTCCCTCATCAGCCAAGTCAACCTATTCAATCAAGAAAACCTACACAGCCTATTAACCCTGCTCAGCTGCCGATCTATTCTATGCCACAACCGAATCCACCTATGTGCCCGACTTATTCGACTCAGCAGGGCCCCACTTACCAGCAGCCCATTCAACCCCAAGGCGGCTATTACCCTCAAGGTCAGTCTTGAACGGTTTACAACCTACCTCAAGGTTCTGGTTATTACCCTCAACCGCCAGGCTATACTTATACTCTGGAGAAAAATCCTTACACTACTCAATCGGGACCCATGTATACTCAGAATCAGTACCCTGGTTATCAACCCTCGTATCCTGGTTTTCAGCCGCCATATCAACCCAATTATCCAGCTTATACACCCTATGGTAATAATCCTCCAGGACAGAACCAATGGGGGCAGAGTCATGCTCAACCAGGATGGAGTACAGGTACAGGTCCTTATCGGGGACCTGCCATGCCTTTTAACCCTCAATTACCTTTTCTCGCCACGTTGGAGTTACCAGACGTGTCCAAATTGACCAATGATTCGATTCTTCATAATCCATATTAGCCTCCAGTTTCGATGAAGGTGCCTGGTGATTGTCCTAAGTTTGAGGGAAAATCTGGAGAAGACCCCCAAGCACACGTCATGACATACCATTTATGGTGTTCTTCGAATTTTTGGGTGGATGACTAGATTCGTCTGCATCTTTTCCAGCGCACTCTCACTGGCACTGCTGCTAAATGGTACATAGAACTATCCCGTATTATTTTTCAAGATTTTAATACTCTAGCTATGGCATTCCTAACGCATTTCCAGTCATTTGTTCGTTACGAAGTCGGGACGCATCTCCTGAAATCTCTGAAACAGGACAAAGCTAGTCATATTTTAGATCACATTCAAGAATGAAGATGTTGTCGTCGTCTGATCAAGTTCGAAATTCCTAATCAGCTTCTAAATCACTGGTTCACTACCTCTTTTTTCAATAAAATTGCATGGGACATTGCTATGGGGGCATGTGTAACCGAGGAACAGGCCATTGCTCGCGCCCAGTACCTTGATTTAGTGTACTCTCAATCAGGCACATTATACGACATCTTGACTGATGCCCCGCAACCAAGGACCTCTAAAGCGCCAGCTACTCCATCAGTAGACGGTTTTATTGGTTCCGTCTCTCAAACTTTTTGCAATTCTCCATCTTCCAATGCCGAGAAGCCAAAATCCAATTCGTCTAATGATTCTGCTTCTCAGCTTGCTCCGGACTCTAGCAAGTCCTTAGAGGTCAACTTCGTTTAGGCCAATCCTGTGGAAAATACTTCCAAAGGTAAAAATAAGGTCAAAGGCAAGGCTAAAGCTGACGCCATGCCAGATTTGTCTAAGCCTCGTGCTGATAACAGATCGTAGCATAAGCCCAAGTATCCTTGTTTAATCTGCAATGAAAAACACTACACCAAGGATTGTCCACAATGAGCCAAGGTCAGTAGATTGCTCAAGGGCACAAAGGGAACTCATGTTGTTCTCAAAGAGCCCTTCCCATCTCAGCAAACACTAATGGTCGAGCAGTCTGCCCCATCTACCCCATTTGGTTCACAAGTATTCATGATGAATGGCTCTGCACCTGTTTCTATTGCCACTCAGTCAAAAGACTATGTTGGGTCGCGTCAGGCGACAGGGAAGGATATCATTGATGGTCCTCCTCCCCCACCTATATCTGGCCCACTTGAGATAGAAAGGCCTAGTCCTAAACCCGTTGTGCGGCCTCCTTCTAAACGTGTTCTCAGGAAATCTTCCTATAATCCGAACGCCCGTGCTGCCCAATTATAGCATTGTTGAGGATTTGGCACAAGCGCCATCTGCCATGTCTACGTTGGAAGTGCTCCAGAGTTGCCCATCTTAGCGAAAGGCGTTATTATCTACCATCGGCGGGATTGATCCTACTAATTCTAGCCTTCTTTCTTTCGACTTGGAAAATTTTGTTCCCCGACTTCCGCATCAGATTGCGCTTATTATACAAGTCGGTATTGACGTTCTCAATATCCATAGAGTAGTTGTGGATGAAGGTGCATCCACATGCGTCATGTCATCTGCCTGCTGGAAGGCCATTGGCTCTGCAGCCTTGACCTAATCTCCCAATGCCCTCGAGGCATTCGATGGAAGGGAATCGAAACCCTTGGTTGTTCTCGCGAGTCTACCAATTACTTTACAAGGGAAGACGGTTAACGTCGAAGTAGAAGTTGTTGATGCGAAACTCAATTACAATCTTCTACTTGGTCGCAGTTGGACCCATGCTATATTTTGCATGCCGTCCACCCTCTTTCGCGTGTTGAAATTTCCACATGAGGGCAAAATTGTTACTATCGACCAGTTATCCTTCTTTACCTCGTCATCCGAGAACAACCTCCCATATGTGGATCAGATACCTACTCCTTTTGACAGTGTGGGACCAGGACTTTTCAAAGATCCCGCCCTTATGGGTGTCTTTCCTCCTCTGCCACCGAATACCATTCAAGTCAATATGATCTCTAGGTCGGATGACACATGGATCATCCCTTCTCCTGAACAGGTTGCCTCTTTTGGAGAATCAATGCCTCTGACCCTGGTTGAAATCAATTATTGTGAGATCATTACCGCATCAGATCCTCCTCCTGCTGATAATGCTCCTTTGAGCATGGCTCTTGGTATTTATTCTCAATCCCCTTGGCTCGGCGATGCAGATTCACCTGGTCCTTTGAGAGAAGTTTTTACGTCTGACGAAGCTATCATGGAGACTATGTCTCTCGAAGATCTGCCATGGAGCGATGGGCATCATTGTTCCTCATTTATTCCTAGCCTGGGGGCAATGTCTAATTGTCTCAAGTGTTTTGCATCTCAGGTTCCCTCTCTGCCGCTCCAAACACCATTATTGACTCACGAAGTTTTCTTGGAAGGAAATTTGAGAAACATTACCCAAACGATGCCTATCGACATCTCCGTTAAAGCGACGGTTGTTGAGAACATCCATGTGGGAGTCACTTGTTCTCCTGATGATATTCAAGTGTACACTAGTCTCTTCAGCGAATTCCGTGATGTTTTTGCTTGGTCTTATGAAGAGATTCCTGGAATTTATCCCAGTATCATCGAGCACGAAATTCCCACCTATCTCAGTGCGAAGCCTGTGCACCAGCGTCTGCGTCTAGTGCATCCTCAGAAAGACGCTGCTATAAAAGTTGAAGTTGAGAAACTTCTTAAAGCAGGTTTCATATATCCAATCCCTCTGACAGAGTGGGTTTCCAATATTTTCCCTGTGGATAAGAAGCAGGGCACAATTCGATTCTGTGTTGACTATCGAGATATCAATCAGGCTTGCCCTAAGGACAACTATCCCACCCCTTCTATCGATCAGATCATTGACGATTGTGTAGGGAGTGGGATCTTTTCCCTTATGGACAGCTTTTCCGGTTATAATCAAATCAATATCCTCCCATCCGATCAACATAAGACCGCTTTTTTCTATCCATGGGGAACATTCGCCTATAAGAAACTCCCTTTCGGCTTGAAAAACGTTGGGGCTACCTTCCAGCGTGCCATGTCTTACGCCTTTCATGACATACGTAATGTTGTTTAGCCGTACCTGGATGACCTTCCAGCTCATTCAGCTCTACGCAAAGACCATTAGGAACATCTTTGCCAAATTTTTCTCAGTTGTAGATGTTACAACATCAGGCTTAATCCTCACAAGTGCATCTTCTGCGTCGACTCTGGTCGAATTTTAGGGTTCATTGTCTCTAAGGATGGAATTCGCCTTAACCCTCTTAAGGTTGAGACTATTGTTAATCTCCCCTCCCCATCCTCATTACATCAGCTTCAGAGTCTTCAGGGGAAAGCGAATTTATTACGTCGTTTTATCCCAAACTATGCGGAGGTAGCCAAAGGGTTCACGCGACTTCTAAAACAGGATGTCCCTTTCTGTTGGGACAAGATTTCTCAGCAATATTTTGATAACCTTAAAACATTTCTTATCAACGCTCCATTAATACATCCTCCAAATTATCATCGTGACTTTACCCTCTATTTAGCTGTTGCATTCAATAAGATTTCCATGGTTCTGGTGTAGGATGACGATGACGGTAACGAACACGTGATCTATTACCTGTATCACAACCTCCTTGGCACTGAAACGCGTTATGCACACGTCGAGAAGTTGGCACTGGCTGCGGTCTAGGTCGTTCAGCAGTTTCGCCATTACATCCTATTACGCACGATAACCGTGATTTCTGACTGCAACCCCATGACTTACATTTTGTCTCGACAATTGCTGGGGGGGAAGTAATCAAAGTGGATTGTGATCCTCCAAGAGTTTGATTTGGAGTTTACTACTGCCAAATCAAAGAAATCACTGGTTTTTTCTGATCTCATTTGTTCTCTCCCTACCGACTATGTTCCGTCTCAATCCGACGATCATATCCCTGATGAAACTCTCTTCTTAATGAGCACTCTCGATCCATGGTACGGTGATATCATCATGTACCTCCAGACATCAAACTTCCGGTCTGAGTTAACGAAGGATGCTTGACATCACGTTCGACATCAGTCGCAACCATATCGCATTGTCGGAGATACCCTATATCGTGTTGGAGTCGATTCCATACTCCGCCCGTGTTTGACCTGAGAAGAGGCTGAGAAAGTTACGAATGACTGTCATAGTGGTGCCTATGGAGGTCACATGTCTGGTTATGCTACCACACAGAAGATCCTTCGTGGGGCTATTTTTGGCCATTTATATTTAAATATTGTATTGTTGCAGTACGAAAGTGTCATACGTGCCAGATCTTCCAACGCAAGATGCGTGTGCCACCTCTCCCATTACATCCTGTCATTACTGTGGGCCCTTTTTCCAAATGGGGCATTGATTTTATGACGTGTAACCCTCACTCGGTCAGGGGGCATGCTTATATCATCGTTGTCGTAGATTATTTCACCAAGTGGGCCGAAGCAATGCCTACACTGGCTGCGGACGATAAGACAGCTGAATAGTTAATTTTCAACCATGTGATCACTCATTTCAGCATTCCTCAAGCCATCGTCACTGATCATGGCTCTCATTTTCATGACTATATGATGGCAGAGCTGACATCTAAGTTGGGCTTGCGTCACGACAACTCGACGCCACATTACCCTCAGGAAAATGGCCAGGTTGAAGCCGTGAACTAGGTGCTTGTCACGATGCTTCAACGAACAATTGGTATACACAAATCAAGTTGGCATCTCCAGTTTTTTTCAGCTCTTTGGGCCTACCGAACATCAGTAAAGAGTGCAACCAGATTCACACCATTTTAGTTGGTGTATGGTCTAGAAGCTACTCTTCCGGTTGAATGTGAGATCCCTTCACTAAAACTGGTTGTGGAATTACTGCCCGATACTTCACCGGAGGAAGAACGTCTCCTATATCTTGATAGATTGGATGAAACTCGCCGCTTGGCTTCTTTGGTTATCGAGGCACAGAAAAAGTGGGTTAAAGCTCATTTCGATCAAACGATTTCTCCGCGCTCTTTTATCGAAGGGGACCTCGTCCTCTTGTATGATCAAGCTCATGACAAGCTTGGGGCAGGAAAATTCCAACCTATGTGGCATGGGCCCTATATCATTAAACGTGTATTGAAAAATGGGGCTTATGAGCTGATCGATTATGAAGGTCTTCCTTTGGCGTAGCCCAGAAATGGATTGTACCTGAAGAAATATTATGCTTGAATCATTCTTGCGTAGTATATGTACATAGGTGATTTTTTCATTTTTGTGCATGTGTGGTGTGGTGTGCTTTGTAAGCGTTTTTCTGCTTATTGGCTCTTCCTGATTGTGCAGAAGTCTATTACTCCTTATGTCATTTTCACGGATGGTGCCTCCCACAGTACCAAGAACCTGTCTTCGGCAGCCTGGGTAATTTACAATCCTGCTGGTGAGTTGGTTAATTTACAAGGTGTTTGTCTAGGGCCTCCTACAAATAATGTTGCGAAATATAGTGTCATTTTGGAATTATTAAACGAGGTTGTTAACCTCGGCATTCGCGCATTACTTGTACATCTAGACTCACAACTTTTGGTTTTACAACTCAATGGTCATTATTTAGTTAGAAACCCATGCATTTTAAGATTGTATCTACATATTAGTTTACTTGAAATAAATTTTGATTACATCACATATCAGCATATACCAAGACGAATGAATACACTAACAGATGCAGTAGCCAACATGGTATTAGATAGACATTTACGAAATTTGTAAAAACATTATCATATGTAAGCAAGATCCATGTAGAAATAGATGTATATATATATATCGAGTGTTTGCAATGTGTGCATCATATAAAACCAAAATATATATGTTTGTTTCAGTTACATCCGAAGACGACATGTCTAACAAAAATATGCAAATGGAAAGCCTGGGTGACTAAACAGCATGGTGCTCATGGTAGCACATCACTGCCTGCACCAACCGCCTCAGTAAGCAGTGGAAACGACTCGGCACCCCTATGGTGTGCCTCTGATAAGCTAGGGGAACATCAACTAAACGAGCATAATCCCTAGGATCACGTTTATTATTCATGGTTTTGTACACAACTAAATGAAAGAAGGAAAATAATAGGAGAAACCTTCATTACTTTCTTTTCTCATGACAATGTTGGTGGTGAGCCCTAGTATTGCACCAAGAGTGCTGCAACTCCCAGGGGCTGCCCTAATTTACTTTATCAACCTGGGGTTCGTACAAACTTTGAGGTGACAGTGCTATATACACAGCAGATGCGCTCTGTTCATGTCATCCTCTTCCGCTCTACGAAAGGGTGCTATTTCTAAGGGTTCTCAGTGAAGTCTGTCATACTTCAATGAAACTAGACTAAATTGCATAAAGGAAATAACAGAAGGAAACTAAATTAAATCATTGAAAAAAAATGACATGAATGAAACTAATTTAATTTGCAGAAAAGGAAACAATTGAAAAGAAACTAAACTATATTTCTGAAAGGAAATGGCAAAAAGAAACTAAATTAATTTTCTAAAAGGAAATGACTGCAAAGAAACTAAACTAAGGTGTAGAAAGGAAATTGATTTAAACCACACTTAACTTGGCCAATCGGCTAAATGCACTCTATTTATCCTATGGTATATCTACCATGCTTCTACCCGTGCAATTAAGTTATCCATGACTTAATCCTAATTGAAAGAGTGTTGATTTTGCAGCTTGGAGAAGAAAAAGGGCTAAAGAGGCTAATGGAGGACTTAACACATGAAATGAGGCTTAGAAGTGGAAAGAGGGGGTTAAAACCTTTGAAAAACTTAGAATATGGCACAAATGGCTTTGGAGCGGAATGGATTGAAAAGTGCGATGGCGAAGACGCGATGGAGGTAAAAGCCACGATGTGAGATGTCGCAATCGCAACTTCGCAAGTTTAAATGGATAGCAGTAAGGACTTAATGGAAAAAAATAAATTGTGTGAAGTGTGATTTGTAATGAGGTAAAGGTTGCGGGTTGTGATCTGCGATGTGGTAAGTTCTACAGGATGTGATTTGTGATGGGGATGACGTGGTGGTGAAAAGAAAAAGGGGAAAGCTGCGGAATGCAATTTACGATAGGATAAGAACTGCGGGATGCGATTTGCAATAAGATAAAATCTACGAGATGCGATTTGCGATGGGGATGATGTGGTGGTGAAAATAAAAAGGGAAAATTTGCGATTTTTGATATGTTATGTCGTAATATCGCAATCGCAAGAACGAGCGATAAGCGTTAAGGTAAAAGGTAGATGGTGCAAAATGCGATTTTCAATTTCGCAATATCGCAATCGCAAGGAATGAGTAGTAAGTGTTAAAGGTAAAAGTTAAATGTTGTGATTTGCGAAGTGTGATGTATGGTGGCAAGAGTCTCAAGGAGGAAGGTGGAGGTCGGGTTTTCGGTGGTTTTCAAGTGTTTTTGCGTTAAAATGAGTCCAACGATGGTAACCGATAGAATGAAGGAATAAGGCAGGCAATAGGTGAAGGACAACAGTAAGTCTTCAACGCAAAAGGTAAGTGGGGCAAAGTGCGATTTTTGATTTCGCAATATCGCAATCACAAGAAATGAGAGGTACGTGTTAAAGGTAAATGTTAAATGATGCGATATGCACAATGCAACGTACGGTGGCAGGAGACTCGAGGAGAAAAGGTGGAAGACGAGTTTCAATGGTTTTTCAAGCGTTTAGCGTTAAAAAGGTAAAGTAGTTGGGACCAATAAAAAGACAAGAATAAGGCGGGTTGAATGGTTATAAGTGTTTTTATGAATCAAAACATGGGCATGGTAGCTGCGATGAGAGAAAAAAAGGAATGGAGGCATAAAGGCAAGGTCCGGGAGCGTAAGACAAAGATGAAAGGGAAATGGAAGATGAAGTTGGAGGTACTAGAAAACTTCTCCTAGGCTATGTTTCTCGTACCTGCAATTAACCTGCCTTTTTATGCAAGAAAGACAGACAATATGTTCATGAAAATACAGGCACTGATCTACTCTATTTCCAAGGAATCATAAATGAGAAATCACTTTTGGTCTGTGGGGAAAGGTATACCCTCCTCGAGTTCTATTGACAAAGATGAGAGGGGGGAGACTTGACCACATTTTTTGGGGTTTTTCCTCTATTTTACTATGCATAAATAATTAAAAATATAGCAGCAAAAAAACTAAATAGCAATGAAACTTATCAGAAGCATATCTAACTTAAATGGAAGAATCAAAACTAGCTAAATGATAAAAAGGAAAAGATAATAACAGTAGAGAAGTTGAAGCACATGGGTTGGGCCCCAACCCACGAGCCCAACTCTTTGGAATTAAATCAGTAAAATGGCATCTCTCTACTCATTTCATAAAAAGGAACACTCTGTTACATCCATAAAAGCTTTAATAAAGCCTAATGGCTTTATAACAAAAATTCAAATCCAATGGAATGGAATGGAAGTGGGATGGAATGGAAGTCGACTAGAATCAACTCACTAGCTAACTAACTAACTCCTTCCTAGCTCTAGCTTTTCTTTATGTATTCTACAGGTAGCTACCAACATCTCACTTGAAAATGGTGATTGAGTCCACTTTTACTCCAAGTAAACATAGATTGAGTGCACTCTGTCTTCAGTTTCCTGGCTGCCTCATGGAATTTGATTTGTTGGAGACTCCAAGTGAAGTATGGCTTGAGTGCACTTGGTCTTGAGTTACTTGGTTTCCTATGGAATTCGAATTGCTAGAGAGGGATATCATGAGGATCCTTTGGTTTCCTTTGAGAGTTAAGGAGGGTGGACAATCCTCTTGAATCTCTCCATGATTTCTCCCTAATTCCTTATTGGTGTGCTCATTTATTCTCCAATCCTGATCTTCCAGTGGCAGGGAGCAAGTCCCTAAATCATCTCCTTCTCCAAATCTGTATAATTTTCCAAATATTTCCACAATATTCTACAAAAATAACCAATATTATGCAAAAATATGCAACTACCTTTAATCCTTCCTAACAACATTTTAAAGCATAAGAAAACATTATTAAGTGCAGAAGGAGATATTTAATATATCCTTTTATGTGCATAAGGAAGGTATATGAGCCTAAGAAAGGTTGTATGGGCCTTATTTTATGTCTAATTTAGAGGCCCATCAACACCCCCCTACTGAAACAATTGCTCATCCTCTAAGCAACCTATTCATCCTCCCTGCCTTATGGTTCTTCCTGCATGCTCGCTTATTTCATTTTCTGTTTCTTAGGCCATGCGCTGCTCTTCTGCTAATATTCTTGCTATTATTCTTGCTGAACTTATTCTTGTAGGTGCTTCATGGAGGTCCTCAGATGCCTTAAATAAATCTGTTTTTCATTCCAAGAGGTGGTGGATCCACCTTTAATTTGATTTTTTTTCTCTCTTTTTTTTTTCTTTTTATTGCATGCAAAGTAAAATCACAGTTCCCTTTTTTTGTGAATTGAGTTCACCCTTGGCACTCCTTGTCCTCTATTACAATGAGTAGCTTACTACCCACTTTCTCAATTCCTTTTTGCTTTTGTCTTGTTCCTTTTCTTGGTGAAAAAAGTGAGGCTAGTTGCTAGATAAGGCTAAGGTTTCTCTGCTACTGATTTTGGCTATATAAAAAAACTTTCCTTCTCACACTTTTTAATGTTTTATTAAGCTAAAATAGATTCGAAGAAAGGGTTAGATGATTTCATACCTTAGCCTTACCATTGATTTATTTTTGCATGTGATATTGAAGCTGATGATATGGTTGTTGAAGCTATCTTTGGTGGTTCTGAAACTACATTTGATAATCTGCTTGTGTTGTGAAACCAACTCCAAAAATAGAAGAAAATAGATATCAACGCCTTATAAATAATCCACTTCGAGGGGGAAACCTCAAATACATTACATAAATGAACAATTCTTCGATGATTCAAATTACAAAACCTCCTTTCTATATATAGGAGTCCATAGGGCCACAATGTAATCCTAGTGGGGCCACAATGTAATCCTAGCCGAACTAACAATAATAATTTAAGGGCACAATAATAACAATATGGGGGTTACAGGGGTACAACAATAACAATAAGGGGGTTACACTAACAACAATAAGGGACTATACTAGTAATATAGGGACCTAACATGCCCCTCTCCTTCAAAAAAGTGTTGTCCTCAACGCTTGAGTAGCTCTGGGTGCTTCTATATAAAATTCTGATCCTCCCATGTAGAATATTTAGTGGGTAAGTTCTTCCACTTGATGAGATACTCTGAAATTGATCGATTCCATAGCTATCGAGTTCTAGTTTCCGTGACCTCTTCAGGTTCCAATATGATTTTTCCTTCCTCATCAAGTTCTGGAAATATTGTTTGAACTGGAATATTTTCACCTATAACCTTATTTAAGCATGAAACATGGAAAATTGGATGCACTCGTGAGGAAGCAGGAAGCTCCAATTTGTATGCCATAGTACCAATCTTTTGCGACACCTTGTAAGGACCATAGTACTTTGGCGATAATTTATTATCCTTCTTAGCTTGCTTGAGGGACATTTTTTTGTATGGTTGTAGTTGTAAAAATACCCAGTCTCCTACATCAAAACTTCTCTCGCTGCGATGTTGATCTGCCTGTTGTTTCATTCGATTTTGTGCCAAATTCAGGTTGTCCTTTAAGAGTTGGAGAACTTCTTGTCGATGCTCGATGTGATCTTCCACTGCTTGAACCTTCGAATTTTCTCTTAAAGATGATGTGATGGATGGTGGATGATATCCATAAAGTGCCATAAATGGGGTCATTTTTGCTGCAGTATGGAAGGAAGTGTTATACCACCATTCAGCGACAAGTAACCACTTGACCCATTGTGTTTGTTTATCAGATACAAAACAACGAAGATATCCTTCCAAACATTTATTTACTATCTCAATTTGACGATCGGATTGAGGATGATAAGATGAGCTATGAGTTAATTGAGTACCCAAACAAGAAAATAACTCCATCCAAAAATTTCCAGTAAAAATGGGATCTTTGTCGCTCACAATAACCCTTGGGTTTCCATGTATATTTTTAATTGTGTCCATAAATGTAGTAGCAATTGTACTTGCTTTAAATGGATGAGATAATGCACAAAAGTGTGCATACTTGGTAAGTCTATCAACTACCACCATGATGACACTCTTTCCTTCGGACTTAGGTAAACCTGTGATAAAATCCATTGAAATCTCCCCCCAACGTTGACTTGGAATGGATAAAGGTTGTAGAAGTCCTGGGGTCTTAATTGTTTCCACTTTATTCTGCTGGCAAACCAAACATTCCGCCACAAACTTTCGAATATCAGATTTAAGGCCATCCCAAAAAAATTCTTTCTTCACCCTGTGGTAAGTTTTTAAAAATCCTGAGTGTCCTCCCAAAGGAGAAGTGTGCAATTCCAGAAGAATATTTTGTTTTAGTTGGGAATTCTTACAAAGATATAAGCGATCTTTGTACCATAAGGAATCATTTTTCCAACTAAATGTATCAGATGTACTAGGATCTTGCTGCAACTTTTGAATGAGTGTCCACACTTCTTCGTCCTTCTTCCATTCATCTCTTGGTTCGGTTATCCAATCTGGCTGGATAATAGAAATGGCACAAAGCAATGCTTCCACCTCTTCATTCTTTCTTGAGAGTGCATATGCAACAACATTTAGCTTCCCTTTTTTGTATATTATTTCGAAGTCATAACCCAACATCTTTGTGACCCATTTTTGCTTCTCTTTTGAAGATAGTCTTTGTTCCAAAAAGTGTTTAAGACTATCATGATCAGTTTTTACCTTGAAGTGTCTTCCCATTAGGTAGGTTCTCCATTTCTTTAGTGCATGCAGTATTGCTAACATTTCCTTCTCATAAATAGGTTTTTGTAAGTACTTTCCCCTGATTGGACGAATTTCAAAAGAAATGGGTCTTCCTTATTACATTAAAACAACACCAATTCCATTTCCTGAGGCATCACATTCCACAATAAAGGTTTTTGTGAAGTCAGGCATAGCTAAGACCAGTGCTAGGCACATTGCCTCTTTAAGATGTTCAAAGGCCTTAGTTGCTTCAGGAGTCCATGAAAATTCACCTTTCTTCAATAATTTTGTTAGAGGTGCTACTATTCTCCCATAATTCTTTAAAAACTTGCGATAATACCCTGTTAACCCGAGAAATCCTCGCAACTAATTTATGGTTGTGGGGACTTTCCATTCCTTAATGGCTTTAATTTTGTTAGGGTCTACCTTAACACCCTCGTGAGATAAAATATGACCCAGTTATTCCACCTCTTGTACTCCAAAGTAACATTTGGATGTTTTTTCATATAATTGTTTCTCTTGCAATAGTTTGAGCACCCTGTCAACATGTTGAACATGATCCTTCCAAGACCTGTTGTAGATTAGTATATCATCAAAAAATACTACCACAAATTTTCTAAGGAAGGGTTTGAAAATGGAATTCATCAACCCTTGAAATGTAGAAGTTACATTGGTAAGGGAAAAAGGCATGACCAAAAATTCATAATGACCCTCATGAGTTCGAAATGTTGTTTTCAGAATATCTTCAGTCTTCATTCTAATGTGATGATATCCTGAACAAAGATCCAACTTGGTAAAATAAATTGCTCCATGTAATTCATCCAATAATTCATCAATCACAGGAATGGGAAATTTATCTATAATGGTGAGCTTATTGAGCTCCCTATAATCGGGACACATGCACCATAATACATCTTTCTTGTGTACCAATACTACAGGAGTAGAGAAAGAACTTTGACTAGGTTGAATTATACCAGCCTCTAACATTTCGGCAATCATACGTTCAATTTCACTCTTTTGGACATAAGGATATCTGTAAGGTCAGATGTTTGGAGGAACACTTCCTGGAATCAAATTAATAGCATGATCATGATCACGAATAGGTGGGAGTCCTTTGGGAGTATCAAACACATTGAAATAATTGTCCAAGACTCTTTGGAGATCTGGAGAAATAGATGATTTTGATGTTGGAACTTCTAGTGAGCTTAATTATGCAATTACGCCTCGTTGTTCTTTCTTCAAAAGATTTGTCATGACATTAGAGGTTATTATATTTCCTGGATTCCCTGTGATACACCGTAATTCAATTTCCTTTCCTCCAAAAAAAAAAATCAAGAAAAATTCTTGAAAATTAAAAGCTACCATCCCCAAAGATTGTAACCATTGTACTCCTAGTATGACATCAACACCTCCCATTGGGATGGAAAGAATTGGACTATTCAATACATATTCCCCCATGGATAGCTTGATATTATGGCATTTTCCATAGCAATTTATAGTTCCTCCATTTGCAACCATCACTTGACATTCTGGTTCTGGGTTTAGGAAACAATTCAATTCCTTGGCTACCTTACAATGAATAAAATTATGGGTACTACCTGAATCAATCAACACTATTACTTTTTTCTTCTTAAAATTTCCTTCTATCTTGAGAGTTTGAGGAGTGGTAATTCCTACCAATGCATTACACGATATGGTCAGACTCATTTATTCCTCTTCTAGGGTTGGTTCCTGGTGTATATCCTCTTCTTGTTCATTTTCTTCTTCCTCTTCACAATCTATGTAAAATATTTTCTTCTCAGCACACTTATGACCTTTAGTGTATTTCCTATCACAACTGTAGCAAAGCCCTTTTGCCCTTTTTTCTTCCAAGTGTTGTGGTGTCAACCTTGTAGGTTGTTGAAATCTAGGAGTAGTAACACTTCCCTCTTTATAGAAGTGAGTGGTAGGCTTCCTTGTCGCCATAGTTTTACATTCAATTTTTCTTGCAACCTGAATGCCTTCTCCAATGAATCCAGTTCCAAAACGCGAACTTCATGTTGGATGTTATCCTTTAAAGTACCTATGAAGAGATCAATCCTGTGTTCCTCTGGAATATCAGTTACCCTTATATTCAATTTTTAGAAGTCCTCAATGTGCTCCCCCATTAAGCCCTTTTGTTTGTGATTTATCAATGGGCTAAAGAAGGTGTTTCTCTTTGTATCCTCATAATGTGCTATCATTTCCTCCGTAAAAATTGACAAAGTGACAATTTTTTACGAGAGAAAAGCCATCGATACCATACAAATGTATTTTGTTCTAGATGTAAAGTTGCAATGCATACCTTTTGTGTGTTTTACACATTATTGAGATCAAAATATTGCTCCATTTTTAGTATCCATGTTATGGGATCCTTGCCATAAAACTTCCTCATATCCATCTTTGGAATATGGTGGTTCTTCCTGCTAAAATTAGAGTTTATAAAATCATGATTATCATTTATTTTGTTCTCATCATGAGTTTCCTCTACTATCTTTTCACCATTAGGAAACATTTGTCGTATCAACTTTGTCAAACCTTCCATGTCTGCTTTTAGATCATTCTTCATGTTTTCCATTTTTTCATCGATCTTAGCTTCCATGTCATCCATCTTAGCTTCCATGCCATCCATCTTAGCTTCCAAACCATTCATCTTAGCTTACACGCCTTTCTTCAAACCATCCATCTTATTTTCCATTTCATTTTTTGTTGCTCTTTGCGATAGCGAAATTTGGTGCACTTTCTCATGGACTTTTGATATCTCATGTTTCAATTCTTCATCTTCATGAGTCATAGTAGAGCCTTCTGAAGGCTTAATGGGTGTTGAATTATTTTTAGGAGGCATTTTAGAACCCAATACTGATAGCTAAGCTCAATAGGCCTTTGGAATCAACTAGAACTGATTTTTCAAACAAGACTTATGCAATTTGAAAAAAAAAATACACACCTTTTTCTTGATTTTGAGGAGCTCGATATTGAAACTGAATTATCTTTGTGATTTCGGATCTTCAATATCTGAAATTTGGCCCTGAAGTCACCCTCTGAATCTTATTTCACATGCCATAGGTCTGACCTAATTTGGATTCTTCAAGGAAAAGTTATGTCCAATCTCCTACAATGACCCAATTATGGACTGGTTCAGTATAGCGAACTTGTACGACTTGCCACGTGTGATTGTTTCCTTATTTGGCTCTAAAATTGATAGAAAAGAACCTACAGTCTGTGTACTTGCAGCCACTTTTTACATCATTCCAATCCGATGCTCAGAGAGAGATTTATGAAGGTTTTCCCACGATAACCTCTTTGAGATGAAATTCAGGAGCTTGAAAAACACCTAACTTCCATAGACCATATCTCCGGAAATATTGTGAACCAAGCTCTGAAATTTTGTGACAATGTTCCTCAGGATTTCAGCTTCGCTCTCTAAAAATTTCAGCTTCTGAAACCTCGTAGAAAAAAAATTATAGCGCAAATGTCATGATAACATGTTTAGGTTAAATTCTGGTGCCTGCAAAAATCCCTAACTTCCACAGATCATATCTCCGAAATTATTGCGAACCAAGCTCTAAAATTTTGTGACGATATTCCTCAGGATTTCGGCTTCACACTCTCAAAATTTCAACTTCTGAACCTTCATAGAAAACATGTTATAGTGAAAATTTCACAATGACCTATTTGGGGCAGTGAAACCCTAGAATCCAAAGCTCTGATACCAAATGTTGTGAAACCAGCTCCAAAAATAGAAGAAAGAGATATCAACGCCTTAGAAATAAGCCATTTGGAGGGGGGAACCTCCAATACATTACATAAATGAACAATTCTTCGATGATTCAAATTACAAAACCTCCTTTCTATATATAGGAATCCATAAGGCCACAATGTAATCCTAGCCGACCTAACAATAATAATTTAAGGGCACAATAATAAAAATATGGGGGTTACAAGGGTACAATAATAACAATAAGGGGGTTACACTAACAACAATAAGGGACTACACTAGTAATATAGGGACCTAACATCTTGAGGTCCTTTTGGAGCTTCCGAGCACAGGAGGAGGAAGTCCAAGTTTGACTACCTTTGACTACAGTGTTGACCAAAATTTCTTTTTGTGCCAACTTGTTGTTTTTTGCTTGAAAAGTTTGGAGAGCACCTACATTCATTAGAGAGAGATACATGAAGAAGTACATTTTTTTTTCTTCCTAGGTGCCTCAAAGGAGGTTTTCACCTAGGATATTTTGTTTTCCTTTCTTTTCTTCAACCCAATGACCGCCTCATGGAGGTTTTCAATCAGTGAGTCAATCTCAGATGCCTCAAAAGAGGTTTTCACCTGAGATTTTATTATTTTTCCCTTTTTTCTCATTTTTTTTTCTTCTTTTTTTTTAGTTTCCTACTCTACTTGAAAAAAAACAAAACCTTTTTCAAGTATATGAATACTTCCAATGCAGCCATGTGCACATCAAGATGGCAGATAAAATTAGGTGCACACTTGGAATACATGTTCTGACATGTACCTGAATATGAGAGATGATTTTCTTTGACTGGGATTGTATCAAGTACTATTGGAGAAGAGTGTGTTGCTGAAATTTAATGACTATTTGGAACCATATGTCAATATAGTTGTGATGCCCTTGGTTCACTTGCTGAGTTGGATCACCTTGGATGTCCTCTTCTATTATGGCAGTCAAATATTCCTCTTTTAGCTGGTTGTTCTCTTGAACACATGGAGGAAATGTTGGTAAACACGAGGGAACTCTCTCAACATCTGATTCTGATATTTACTCTTCATCAAGTGCGGCACTTGATTCTTTGATCTCCTCATTTGAATCTCTTTCTTCTTGAGGTTGTCCTGCAATGGCATTGAGAATATCTCTTCTTTGCAATACCTTTCTTGAACTAATATGCAGACCATTTAGATCAAGAGGATATGTTTGGTAGTGTTGTACCTCAGCATTGTAAGTGGGCTGAGATACTTCATGGTGTGGGTTTGTGTTATGCAGATAAATCCCTCTTGCTGACAAGAGCGATCTCCCTAGTATCCTACGGATAGCTAGAAAAAAAAATCCATTTGTAAATCGTTTTCTCTAGATTATATGCAATTCAGAATTATTATAAACAAAGAAAGAGGACATGATCCTACCTTGAAATTCTACGTTCGGTGCAGCCTTTTATCCAGTCGCTCCAAAGAGTCTTCTTTAGTAAGTAGAACCTACAATAAAATATAGATAAAATAATTAAAAGCACCTGCAACTTATAATAATTAAGAAAAACTAATATAACTCAGTGATCAACAAATCCAAGTATTGAATTATTCAAATAGACGCAAGAAAAAATCAATGAGAAAAGGAGATCCATATGTATTATCCTGTATGAAAAGAGTAACTTTACAACCTATCACCTTGATGTTGCACAAGTTCCTCCTAGGGTCCTGAACAATCGTTCCTCCTTTAGGTTGACAAGCCTTCCTCTCTTTGAACTGGCATGAAGTTATGGACATGAGTGTGTGATCATTCTCATATCAATAATAACTAGTGTAGAGAGTATGCTCTCTTGACAATTTCTTCAGAAATTACCATATACAAGGTACAATCTACCCTTGAGACTGAAACATGAGCTCAATTTATAGGGAAATGGAGGTAGTTTTAGATCCATGAAGAGGGGTATGGATTCCTCTCATGAAGGGATTTGAGCTCCATAAACCAAGGGATAAACTCCATGAATGAAGGGATAGAGCTCCATGAGTGGAGGGATAAAGCTCGAGCTGATTGTGCCTCTAGAAGCTTCCATTTGGGAGAATATTCATCGAGTTGAGCTTCTAGAACTTAAACTTCCCTTTATTTGATTTTTTACGGGGGTCCACAGGTTTTATAAGCAGAACGTGTGGGATCTACCATAGGCTATAGAATAAATATCTGCGGATCCGTAGGAAAGAGCTAGGAAAAGTGCGGAGTTAGACTTTTAAGGGTTTTAATGAGCTTTTCTCCAATTCCAATACTTGGTTTAGGAACATTATGGGTTTTGACCTCTAAGGGAGCACAATATAGGTGATTTTGAACCTATATAAATTTTCAAATGTCATGATGACAAAATAACGTGTAACAGATTGCCCCCTACAATGCGAAGTCTGAGGTAGTTCTGAAGAGTGAAGTGCTTTATCATTCCAAGGGTTGGATTGCAGACACACTGGTCGAAAACCTGTAACAACATTCAATGAAAACATATATATGTTTATCATCACTGAGGTAGGCATTCCCATACTTAGATCAAAACTAACTAAATGTTCTAGTACATAAATGATTTTAAAATTACATCAAAAGTAGACACAGCATGGATGCAGCCATCTATCATAAGTAGTCTACTGTATTATGAATAATAAAACTCCTCACAGCCTGGATGGTGGAAACTAGATCCAAGGTCTTGATTTCCACTTCTCGAACTAGTACGATTCTAACCATGCGATTGATTGTGTCGAAGTCGAACATGGTAGAAACCACTTGATTACCAATAAATGATGTGAATGGTTAACAAGTGTGAGAGAAACCACCAATAATGACAATGGCTCTCAAAGTACCCAATACAATCCACAAAGTTTGAATGAATGATCTGTATTCGAACACTTCGCGGAATCATTTGATCGAAGGTCAATGATGGAAACTATCGTCGAAGGCGAGAAACTTGCCATTAGGGCATGCAGATCCCAAGGTACTGATAGGATTCTAGATCAAATTTCTAGATAATGAGTTGTCATCGATAGAAAGAAACCCGTCGTAGGAAAGCCCACGACACGAAACCATTAGATCAATTTTTGAAGAAATATTTGCAAGGACTGAATCAGGGATAGTCAACACGAATGGAGACAAATTTTTGCAATGAATGGTTTATTTGAACTGTCTCTTGAACACATAACGACACTGCAGATGGTTTGGTAATAATTGACCTAAAGATAATACCCAGAAATCGGTTGAAGACTTTCAATGTGGTTTGATTAACTGTTAGACAAAGGATTTTCCCAACCCAGGTATAATTTTAACAAAAAGTGTCATGTTCAAGAGTGGTATACTGCTTTTAAAAACAAGGGTGACAACTGGATTCCTTTTCTCTTTTCCCCCACCATTTCTGGCAAGTACCTCTTTATTTTTAACAAGCTTAAGGAGGATAAAACTTTCTTTTTGTGTAAGTTCATCCTTCGAATGAGTCCATCTTAGTATTAAAACCGAACCCTAAGAAGGAGTGGTTTGGTCCTGTTGTAATCGACAGGTCCTTTACTGTTAAGTTTTAACGAGTCCAGTATAGGAGAAACTCAACGTTTTTCAGTTTTAGGGAGTCAAAAGAAAAACATAAGTAAACTCCATGGTTGTACTTTTTCGTAAATTTAGTCTCTCAAGCCCGAAAAAGGATAAAATAATACAAGAGAGAACTCTATTGACCATGATTAGTCAACGTATACCTTTTTCGTAAATAGTCCATTTCAGTCCGAAAAAGGGGTAAACTTATACTGAAGGGACGACAGGTCATTTAATTTAATGAGTTCGAATAGCCAAATACTTGGTGATATTTTCATATTTAGAGAGTCTGAAAAGGGCTTAAAAGAGAACTCCAGGGTTTCGCTTTTTCGTTATTTTAAAGAGCCCGAAAAAGTGATAAAAGTATACTCAGTTGGCCATCATTCAATTTAATTTATGAGCGGGAAAATACGGAAAGAACTCGGCATTTTCATGTGTTTTACAAGAATGAAAGGTAGCAAAATAATCTCGGGATTTTCATGAGTTTAATGAGTCTTGAAAATAATAACCGAAATGGACTCAAGATAGGTTTCATTTTTATACAAGCTTGAAACATAGGAAAAATTATGCTTGAGAGTGGTTTCATTTTTACACACGCTTGAAACATAGGAAAAATTATGCTTGAGAGTGGTTTCATTTTTACACAAGCTTGAAACGTAGCAAAACTGTGCTTGAGAGTGGTTTGTTTCATTTTTACACAAGCTTGAAACAAAGGAAAAAATAATGCTTGAAATAATTTTCAATGCCCCCCAAGCGTAACCTGCAAGAACATATGCCCCCCAAGCTTCATTTCATTCACCTAAGTAGACTACTAGTTACTAATAGGTGGATGGAATGAAGGTTCATTTACAAGATCAAATGAAAGACTCAACGTGACACTTACGAGATCTAATCAAAGACTCGACTTAATTAGGAGAGGATTTGTTTCATTTTTTAATGAGCTTGACACAGGAAAATAACTATGCTCATTGCCTAATTTATTTTTTAACGAGGTTGACACAGTAAAAGAACTATCCTCCTGGAAACATGTTTCATTTTTTACCGAGGTTGACATAGTAATAGGAACTCTCCTCATGGGAACCTGTTTCATTTTTTAATGAGGTTGACATAGTAAAAGGAACTCTCCTCATTGCCTAATTCATTTTTTAACGAGGTTGACACAGTAAAAGGAACTATCCTCATAGGAACATGTTTCATTTTTTAACAAGCTTGACACAAGAAAACAAACTGTGCTTCAAAGAAACATGTTTCATTTTTTAATGAGGATGACACAGTAACAGGAACTCTCCTCATGACCTGATTCATTTTTTAACAAGGTTGACACAGTAAAAGAACTATCCTCAAGGTACATATTTCATTTTTTAACGAGGTTGACACAGTAAAAGAACTATCCTCTGGCGACCTGTTTCATTTTTTAATGAGGTTGACACAGGAAAAGAACTATCCTCATGGAAACCTGTTTCATTTTTTAACGAGGTTGACACATTAAAAGAACTATCCTCTGGGATCATGTTTCATTTTTTAATGAGGTTGACATAGTAAAAGAACTCTCCTCATGGTGACCTGTTTCATTTTTTAACGAGGTTGTCACAGGAAAAGAACTATCCTCATGGAAACCTATTTCATTTTTTAACGAGGCTGACACAGTAACAGGAACTCTCCTCATGGGAACCTGTTTCATTTTTTAATGAGGTTGACACAATAAAAGGAACTATCCTCAATGCCTTATTCATTTTTTAACAAGGTTGACACAATAAAAGGAACTATCCTCATAGGAACATGTTTCATTTTTTAACGAGCTTGACATAAGAGAAGGAATTGTGTTTCAAAGAAACATGTTTCATTTTTTAATGAGGTTGACACGATAACATGAAATTTTCTCATGGAACCCGTTTCATTTTTTAATGAGGATGACACAGGAAAATAAACTCTCCTCATAAGGGTCTATTTCATTTTTTAACGAGGTTTAGACAGTAAAATGAACTCTCCTCATAGAGACATGTTTAGTTTTTTAATGAGGTTGACACATTAAAAGGAACTATCCTCATGGAAACCTGTTTCATTTTTTAATTAGGTTGAACGAGGAAAAGAACCATCCTCATAAGGACCTGTTTCATTTTTTAACGAGGTTGACACAGGAAAAGTAACCATCCTCATAAGGGAACCTTGTCATGGCTTCCAATTGGAAGAAACACATGTCAAGGGACACTCCTCGATCATGGCTTCCAAGAGGTCTTCATCAGATGGAAGAATAGTTCTCTGGAAGGAACACATGTCAAGGGACTCAATAGGGATAAGAACATCGTGTTCAAATGCCCCCATAAAGTTCACCATATCAATTACCAGATTTAAGTCTAAGGAATTCGAGCAAACAATGAGAGGCTCGCTTGCATCGGTAATTGAAAACATGGGACTGGTTGCCATATAATTAACCCGTAGTGAGGTTGATACCACTTCCGTATAAGGAAAATTTAGGGATGTCGGATTATTGGTAGTCAAATAAAACTAAAAAATGAAAGCTGGTCAATAGTCACAATGTTTCCATTGTGAGGGAATGACATCACGCAAAAGAGTGTCGATACGACAGCCTTCATTGCATACATATAGTCTCGCTCAAGGAGAAAATTTAAATCCAAGGGGCTTCGGACTACCATAATATCAATACAGACAGTTTTACCTTCCAACGTAATTGGAAGCTTAGGAAGGATCCCTAAAGGTTCACTAATCGTTCTGTTAAAAGCTGACAGATTATGTGTAACAGGCACAAGCTGAGGAGAACCCAAAGCTTGCCAAGAAGTTGAGGATAAAATACTAACATAATCCCCTTCATCTATATTTGTGTGACGCACATTCTTACCACAAACCTTCACAATGATTTGGAAAGGGATGGAGGAAGGAAGACAAGGTTCTTTCAGTCTATTCCAATCAAAGGAAAATACCTCAGTACTTGGAGGGGCTTCTGTAGGAACAGGTGAAATGCCCCCTGGCATAGAATAATTTGATGTAACAAGAAGAATCTGAGCGGTATGAATTTCACTCTCTACAGGGAGAGTGAGATCGATCGGATGTGAAATCAAGTTGACCACTTGATCAACTAAGGGATCATCAACCTGGGTGATATGAGTTTCACTCTTCAATGGAAGAGTGGGATTGATTGTACTTGGAATTAGGTCAATCACTTTGTTAGTTGACGGTAGGTTAGGATAAAGTTTACAATAACCAGTTGGAAGTTTTTTCTATGGAACAGTAAGGCTTTTCAACAATTTTGAGGCTCCATCCATGCGAGGGAAAATGTGAGTTTGATGACTCCCTTTGCATAACCTACAAGGAAACCTAACTTCACCCTTTTTCACAAGAACTTGACAATCACTGGTTGATGGATCAACATTAAGTTGATGAGATTTTTCTCACCATACTTCTAAGACCTTAGGAATACTAGGAAAATTGATAAGGAAGTGGTCACACTTACAAATATTGCAAGCGAATTTGGGTTTACGATGCATAGTGGAGGTTTCCTCAACACTACTAACACTTACAGCCATGGTTGTTTGGTTGACTTCTTTCTTATCTTGCTTCTTCTTCTTCTTCCCTTTCTTCTTCTTCTTAGCCAATTGGTTACTAGCATCAAGGTTTTTACCAAGCGAAGAAGAAGAAATGGAGGAAGAAATGTTAGGCAAAGAAGGTAAAGGGTCAACATGAGGTTGGTGATGTTGAGATGGTGAAATCTGTTGAGGTGAAGCATTTGGTTGAGGTGGAAAATTTTTTTTATTTTAGGCCAACGAAGTCGAAAATAACCATACCGATAAACCTATGGTAAATCCAGGTAATGACAATGTAGCCATATAAGGAGGACCAACATTTCCAAAGCAAGGGAAAGTACTAGGATTCTCGTTACGAGGGGTTCCTTGGTTGGTAAATTTTGGAACTGTTGCCATTAGATTCAACTTTAGTGAATTTTATTAAAAATTCAAAAATATTAACAGTTAAAATTCAAAATTGACACCTAAGGTCTCTAAAAAGTAGAAACAAAAAAATGAACACACACTATTAAATCTAGGAGTTAAACCACACACAAAAATTATGTTTTCACAGTGAAATCACTAGTTGGTGATGAAATCCAATGTCACGGAGATCAATGTGAAAAACTAGCAGTCAGAACAGTTACCCTGACAACCTGCTTAATGAAACAGTCTGGTGCAAGTACCTCCACTATGCCATCTCGAAGTGAAGTGCACCCTCCGAAAAGTCCAAGTGAGTCTAGTCAACTTTTGCTCCAGGTATAGTGGGACCTTCCCTCCACCGTCACCTTGGGAAATATTCTAAATATTATGGCCACTAAGGTCACCAACGGAAACAAATGCACCTAGGGGAAAAGTCTACGATCTGATATAAACATAAGAGTAGAGTATCAAGCTCAATCCCCTTGAAGGCTCCTCGACATGGTAAATCTGAGGTTTTCCAACAAGTGACCCCAGGCTCCTCGACAATAGTTGATCAGAGGTTTACCATTTGTATTACGTTCACATATTCTATCTTTGCCAATGAGATAAGTACGATTACCTCACTGGGTCAAACATGATCTCGTGCTTGACTCTTTTAAGAAGAGCTTCCCAGAGCACAATTGCAACAATTGGAATTTTTCCTTACCACAATATACTATTGTTTGTTTTAACTACTTTGGAATGTTAAATACAACCTATTCCAAAGCACTACCCTAAACTAGATTGGTGGAAAGAGCCCTAGAAAATGTAAAAATTTCTAGATGAATTTTATTAAGCGATGTGTTATTTGGCTGTTATTGCTCAAAAGGTAAATTGATATGAAACCAATGGTGTTATGACCTGACCTAAAACAAACACTCAGTAAGGAGAGAGGTTCCATTCACTTCCAACAATGAAAAAATTGATAAATAAGACACAAGATAACAAATTCTCTAATGCACTAATTTTATCAAGAAAAACTAATGCTAATCAATTCCAATTTTTATTTTTATGTTTTTAAAAAAAGCATAAAAAACATCTAAATTCAAATCAAAGAAACTGATCTAAATCTATGATTGATTTTTCTATAATGTAAACTATGCAGTTGTAATCTATGCACAATTCGCTTGAAAAGTATGCAAATGTAATCTATGCACATTTTTCGTTCATATTCTGAAAATGAGAATTCTAATTATGCAAATGTGATCTATGCAAGAGAATTCTCAGACACAAGATGATTCCAATGTAATCTAAAGGATCAATCAAGTGTTAGTAAAGAAAATTGGGTGAGAATTCCAAAGGTCAAAAAATAAAAACACTCAAAGGCGATTAACACTTGGACAACCCCCCCCCCCCCCCCCAAATGAGGGGAAATTTTTTTTCGCAAAAACAAAAGCAAAAAGATGCAAAATTTTTAAGAGACTAAGACAAACCTCAAAGCAATGACCAAAGGAAATCAAATTAAGAGTTTCTCAAAAAAGAGACTCAAAACACCCAATTAACTTAACGGAGACTGACGCAAAAGTTGCTGAAATGAAATTCACACATAAGATTTGACAGCTAAGATAGACTAGGGCAAGCACAAAGAATCATGTGATCTAGCTCCTAAAAAGAGAATCTTTATTTTTTCAAAAAAAATCCACAAGTCCGCAGTTTCTAATGGATAATAGAGCAGTACCGCACTGTTCTGAACTAAAAACTGCGGAGGCTACTGCATTGTTTTCAGATGAAAACTGCGAAGGCAAGGAAAAGTACAGAAAAAATAAATATTCAGTTTTTCTTTTCAGGGATTCTTAAAATTTATCTACCCAACCCAGTCTTAGAAAAATCAAAATCAGAAAACTTTCAAAATTCAAACTGAAAAATAAAAAAGGAAAACTAAGTTCTATTCCCCAGTGGAGTTTCCATTTTGTTATGCGGATAAATCCCTCTTGCTAACAAGAGTGATCTCCCTAATATCCTACAGATAGCTAGAAACAAACATCCATTTGTAAATATTTTTCTCTAGATTATATGTGATTCATAATTATTATAAACAAAGAAAGAGGACATGCTCCTACCTTGACATTTGACGTTCGGTGCAACATTTTATCTAGTTTCTCCAAAGAGGCTTCTTCAGTAAGTAGAACCTACAATCAAAGAAAGACAAAAGAATTAAAAGCACCTGCAACATATAATAATTGAGGACAACTAATCTAACTCAGTGATCAAGGAATCCAAGTATTGAATTATTCAAATAGACACAAGAACAACTCAATGAGAAAAGGAGATCCATATGTATTATCTTGTATGAAAAGAGTAACTTTACAACCTGTCGCCTTGATGTTGCAAAAGTTCCTCCTAGGGTCCTGAAAAATCGTTTCTCCATCATATTAAGAAGCCTTCCTCTCTTTTAACTAGCATGAAGTTATGGACATGAGTGTGTGATCATTCTCATATCAATAATAACTAGTGTAGAGAGTATGCTCCCTTGAGAATTTTTTCAGCAATTACCATATACAAGGTACAATCTACGTACAATCTACCCTTGAGACTGAAACATGAGCTCAATTTATAGGGAAATGGAGGTAGTTTCAGTTCCATGAAGAGGGGGGTGGATTCCTCTCATGAAGGGATTTGAGCTCCATATACCAAGGGATAAACTCCATGAGTGAAGGGATATAGCTCCATGAGTGGAGGAATAAACTTCAAATTGATCGTGCCTCTAGAAGCTTCTAGTTGGGAGAATATCCGTCCAGTTGAGCTTCTAGAACTTACTTTTTCCTTTATTTGATAGTTTATGGGGGTCCGTAGGTTTTATAAGCATAACATGCAGGATCTACCGCTGGCTATAGAAGAAATATCTGCGGATCCGCGGGAAAGAGCTAGGAAAAGTGCATAGTTAGACTTTTAAGGGTTTTAATGAGATTTTCTCCAATTCCAATACTTGGTTTAGGAACTTTAGGGTTTTTGACCTCTAAGGGAGCACAATATATTTGTTGATGAACCTATAGACAGTCAAATTTCATGGTCACAAAATAACATGTAACATTTTGGAAATGGTGGTACAGGTAGTTGAGTGGGGGTGGATATATTAGATGGATGTGGTTGAGGATGTGGTTGTGGTGGAGGTGGATGGTAGGGATAGCATGGAGTTAGATATGAAGGATATGGAGAGAAATTTTGAGGATGTTGAGGATTTTCCCAATAAGTTCCTTGCTAATCATGTTGCCAATATTGGGTTTGAGGTTGAGATGACCAAGGTTGCCAAGGAGGGAGTGTGTCCCCATTAGTTTGATATGGATGTGAATAAGTTTGACATTGTGAAGTAGGTCCTTGCATCATATCATGTTGACTAGGATGCCATGGTCTCCTTGGAGCTGCATAACATAGCTTCTTTGGTGATTTCCTTGCTCCATTGTCTTCTTGGTAAACTTCTTTAAACCTGGCGAATAATGAACAAAATTTAGTAGCATATGATTTGCATGGATAACAAAAATATCCGCATCTTATTTTTTCTCATTTTTCATTCTTAACATTTCTACTTGTTCCCTTAGATTGCTAAGAATTTATGTTTTGAAGTTATAAAGTAAATTTCCAAGCTCATCTTGCTTTACCAATGTTGATGTTGATTTACTTACTCTCTCCCTTCCTCTTGATATGCGCTTACATGTTTCACAAATTGATTCAAATGAAAATTGGTATACATCTCCTCTACTCATGAGATTAAGGATATCAATCTACTCATCCCTAATTGTTCTAAGTAAGAGGGTTTTTAGTGTGCCAAATCCTAGATAATGCATTTTTTCCCTCTTAACATTATACATGAATCTCTCTATTAGATCATCAAGGCTCTCATCTTCTTCTTGTTTCATTCTAAAAATTTCTTCTCTAAGATCACGATATTTATATTTTTCTAGAAATATATTTTTCATATCATTCCATGATCTTATTGAATTAGTACCTAGACTCATGAACCATTTAAGAGCTATATCCTTCAATGTTGCAGGAAGCAATCTCATTTTTTGAGTGTGTGATAAGTAGCCATAAGACCTACAAAGTATCTCAAATTCAAAGAGAAATGTTTCTGGATCCTCTGTCCTCATACCATGGAAGTTGGGAAGGAAAGATGGAGGTATGTTCTTCATAGGTACACTGATGTCCATATATTGAATGGGAAACCCAATAATATCTTCTTCATTGTCATCATATCCATCCATCTCTTCTTCCTTCAAAAGTGTATGGTTATGTGGTTCTTACTACACCGCGTTGTCAAGTGGGGGGGTTGGTGTTGGAGAAGTTTTTTTTTTTAAGATTTTGAGTATCCCTACTCCTATGAAAATTATATTTTTTGTATTTTTCAATATTTCATAAACAACATGAAAAAGGAAAGCAGAAAATAATGCTAAAATAGAATCAAAGCATCTATTAGACACCTCCCTGGAAACGGTGCCAAAAAGTGGTGAGCCCTGGTATTGCACCAAGAGTGCTGCAACTCCCAGGGGCTTCTCTACTTTACTTTATCAACCCAGGGGTTGTACAAACTTTGAGGTGGCAGTGCTATATACACAGAAAATATGTTTTTTTCATGTCATCCTCTTCCGCTCTACGAAAGGGTGCTATTTCTAAGGGTTCTCAATGAAGTCTGTCACACTTCAATGAAACTAGACTAAATTGCAGAAAGGAAATGACAGAAGGAAACTAAATTAAATCACTGAAAAGAATGACAGGAATGAAACTAATTTAATTTGCAAAAAAGGAAATGACTGAAAAGAAACTAAATTATATTGTTAAAAGGAAATGGCAAAAAGAAACTAAATTAATTTTTTGAAAGGAAATGACTAGAAAGAAACTAAACTAAGTTGCAGAAAGGAAACTGATTTAAACCACACTTAACTTGGAAAATCAACTAAATGCACTATTTATCCTATGGTCTATCTACCATGCTTCTACCTGTGCAACTAAGCTATCCATGATTTAATCCTAATTGAAAGAGTGTTGATTTTGCAGCTTGGAGAAGAAAAAGGGCTAAAGAGGCTAATGGAGGAATTAACACATGAAATGAGGCGCAAATGGCTTTGGAGCGGAAAGGATTGAAAAGTGTGATGGAGGAGACGCGATGGAGGCAAAATCCGCGATGTGCGATGTCGCAATTGCAACTTCACAAGTTTAAATGGATAGCAGTAATGACTTAACAGAATAAACTAAATTTTGTGAAGTGTGATTTGCAATGCAGTAAAGGTTACGGGTTGTAATCGGTGATGTGGTAAGTTCTGCGGGATGCGATTTGCGATGGGGATGACGTGGCGGTGAAAAGAAAAAGGGGAAAGTTGCGGTATGTGATTTGCGATAGGATAAGAACTACGGGATGTGATTTGCGATAGGATAAAATCTACAGGATGTGATTTTCGATGGGGATGACGTGGTAGTGAAAAGAAAAAGGGAAAAATTGTGATTTGCGATATCCGATGTCGCAATATCGCAATCACAAGAACAAGTGGTAATCGTTAAGGTAAAAGGTAGACGGTGCGAAGTGCGATTTGCGATTTCGCAATATTGCAATCGCAAGGAATGAGAGGTAAGTGTTAAAGGTAAAAGTTAAATGTTGTGATTTGTGAAGTGCGACGTACCGTGGTGGGAGTCTCAAGGAGGAAGGCGGAGGTCGGGTTTTCAGTGGTTTTCAAGTGTTTTTGCATTAAAATGAGTCCGGCGATGGTGACCGATAGAACGAAGGAATAAGGCAGGAAATTAGCAAAGGAGAGCGGTAAGTCTTCAAGGACAAAGGTAAGAGAGGCAAAGTGCAATTTTTTATTTTTCAATATCGAAATCGCAAGGAACAAGTGGTAAGTGTTAAAGGTAAATGTTAAATTTTGTGATCTGCGCAGTGTGACATATAGTGGCGGGAGACTCGAGGAGAAAAGGCAGAAGATGATTTTCAATGGTTTTTCAGACATTTAGCGTTAAAAAGGTAAAGTAGCCGGGACCAATAAAAAGAGAGGAATAAAGAGGGTTGAATGGTTCTAAGTGTTTTTATGAATCAAAAGGTGGGCGCGGTAGCTACGATGAGAGAAAAAAAGGAATGGAGGTGTAAAGGCAAGGTCCGAGAGCATAAAATAGAGATGAAAGGAAGATGGAATATGAAGTTGGAGGCGCTGGAAAACTTCTCCTAGGCTATGCTTCCCGTACCTGCAATCAACTTGCCTATTTATGCAAAAAAGAGAGACAATATGTTCATGAAAATACAGGCACTGATATAATCTATTTCTAAGAAATCATAAGCGAGAAAGCATTTTTGGTCTGTGGGGAAAGGTCTACCCTCCTTGAGTTCTATTGACAGAGATGAGAGGGGGGAGAATTGACCGCAGTTTTTTTGGTTTTTTCCTCTATTTTACTACGCATAAGCAATTAAAACTACAGCGGCACAAAAACTAAATAGCAATGAAACTTATCAAAATCCTATCTCACTTAAATGGCAGAATTAAAACTAGCTAAATGGAAGAAAGGAAAAGATAATAACAGCAGAGAAGTTGAGGCACATGGGTTGGGCCCTAACCCACGAGCCCAACTCTATGGAATTAAATTAGTAAAATGGCATCTCTCTACTCATTTCATAAAAAGGAACTGTTTGTTACTCCATAAAAGCTTTAACAGATCCCAATGGCTTTACAACAAAAATTCGAATCCAATGGAATGGAAGTGGGATGGAATGGAAGTCGACTAGAATCAACTCACTAGCTAACTAACTAACTCCTTCCTAGCTCTAGCTCTACTCTATTTATTCTACAGGGAAGCTACCAACAGCTCCCTTGAAAATGGTGATTAAGTCCACTTTGACTCCAAGTAAACATAGATTGAGTGCACTCTGTCTTCAGTTTCTTGGCTGCCTCATGGAATTCGAGTTGCTGGAGACTCCAAGTGAAGTATGGCTTGAGTGCACTTGGTCTTGAGTTACTTGGCTGCCTCTGGAATTCAAATCGCTAGAGAGGGATCTCATGAGGATCCTTTGGTTGCCTATGAGAGTTAAGGAGGGTGGACAATCCCCTTGAATCTCTCCACTATTTCTCCCTAATTCCCTAATGTTGTGCTCATTTATTCTCCAATCCTGATCTTCCAGTGGTAGGGAGCAAGTCCCTAAATCATATCCTTCTCCAAATCTGTAAAATTTTCCAAATATTTCCACAATATTCTACAAAAATAGCCAATATTAGGCAAAAATATGCAACTACCTTTAATCCTTCCTCACAACATATTAAAGCATAAGAAAACAATATTAAGTGCATAAGTATAGATTTAATATATCCTTTTATGTGCATAAGGAAGGTATATGGGCCTAAGAAATGTTATATGGGCCTTATTTTATGTCTAATTTAGGGGCCCATCAGTTGGTCCAGTCAATGATAGACTTATTTTTCTTATTATAATAAAAAATATTCAGACACAAATCAACAAATTGATCAGCGTCAGTGTACAGGAAAAGGTAAAGCAACAAATAAGGATATATTGAACATCCAAAGATGTTGAAGTTTTGAAACTGAAAATTGACAAAAAAACTCCTAATAAGATGGAATATCTAACATGGTACTCTAATGTATCATCAAATGCAAAAATAATAACACCTAATGGTTAATGATATATGAATTATCCTTTCCCATTATGCGGATGATAATTGAAAGGATTGGTTGGAAAAATTTTGAAAATGGGGATATAGGGCACTTTGTTACTGATTAAGGGAGAGAGGAATCAGCTGATAAACAAAGCTCTAAATTTTTTTCCATCTTCTTTTGAAAGTGTTTGATAAGTGGATAAAAGGAATCATCTATAAAAACCATGTAATTATCAAACACTATGAAATTTAGGGCTTGAAGAATTAGCTGAGAATTTACTTGCAAAATGTTTTTCCGTGAAGATTTCATCACAAAATTACATTAAGGATAAAGAGAAGTTAACCAACTGATCAAGACTGGAAAAATATAAGTATGTGGAATAGTTGCAGCATAGAGGCCCGGCTTGACTGCTAGAAAGGGGTCATTGGATTCAATTTCACTGGAAAATAAGTTTTTTTGGACTTCCATGAGGTCTAATGGAAAAAAAAGATAAAAAATGTCTCTTTCTATATCCATTAGAGGAATATGGGAGTTTGATGTTGAAGGAGTAGCTTTATTGGTCATTCAAGTAATTTTTTCCATAATTAAAGACAAAACAACTTGGGGAAATTTTGTTACCTGGATATTTAGAAGGTCAGTGTTGCAAATTTGGACCAGGAGCGTAGGAAAACACTATCTGGAAGTGAAACAAATGACCGAATAAACAGACTGAGGTTTTGTTTAGTGTTGATGATGGAAAATAAAAATTTGAATATGGAAAAAGATGATGTGGAAATATGAGGTGGAGGCAGATAGTGACATGGGGGATGATTTGGCTCACTTGTTCCATGCTCTCTTGATGATGATGGCAGTGACCATTGCAACTACTTACTTCCCTTGAGGGCTCTCGTTCCAGTATATGGTTTTTCAATGGGATATGGTGGGTAATATCATCAATGTAGATCTCCTGATTGGCTATTTTGAGAAACATCCTCTTGAAGGCTCCCTCTCATGTAATTTCTATTCAGTTTACACCGTCGAGAACACAAGAAATAATAGTTTAATTTAAATGTGTACAGATGCATTCGGAATATGCACACCCTTTAGTTTCTCGTCGATAAGCATGCATGTGGTGTGGCCCACCTCTTGAAACTTCATGACACTTAACTTCTGACTTGCTTCAAAAAACTTAAGCCTAAAATATTAGGCTTACATCGTGGACATACCATAAAAAATTTGATATAAGGACTTTACAATACATTGGTTATATGAGTCCCTATACACATTTGTTTTGGTTTGTTTTGCATATATATATATATATATAAACAAAAAACAAAAGTGGCTACAATAGGTAACAAAAAAATATTTTAACTAGATAACCAATATAAATATTAACATTATACTTACCTCATCATGAAAACTTTCTCATCAACATTCTCATTATCCATCTCCACTCGAATCTTCATTCTTGCATCAGAGTACTCAAGGATCAAACTTGATTACCAAGTTACCATTTTATTTTTTTGTTAATTTGAGAAAGTTTTAGCATTTTATCCATTCTACTGTAAGCCAAATTCATCCTTTTAGGCATCAAATGAAAGATTCATCATGCATAATTCAAGACCAACCATTTCTTACGGGATTCTGTGTATGTGAATCCTAAACAAAATTTATTTAAACATGCATTCAATATTTCATATAATCATCTAGCTATATATCCTTGACCAACTATCCTACATCAAATGAGCCTACAACTTTACTAACTGCATTCCTTCATCCTTCAAGAGTATTATTTCCATATTATATGGAAGGTATACTAATGTTGTCATAATGCTTCTTCCAAGAGTCTTCCAAAATTATGACTCTTACAGGATCATGATGATCCACTTTAGGCGCAAAATGATTGCTTTTAACATAATTTTAGACACTGAATGGATGAACACTTCTGCAATATGGTCCTAAGGCTTCTTATTCTTGAAATACTAAATAATTTTTACGAAGAATCTCAATCAAGTACATTCTAGATATACTACATGATTCTTTCTATGATGCCATACAAAAACAAATTTTAATATAATGATGCATGCTTACCCCTTTAGCATTAGCTCCTTTCAGGTCCTTACTGTTCCCCCCTTCCATCATGATTTTATGTACCTGTAACTTTAATTGTGACCAAGTAGGATATAAAAACAAAAAGGTATGATGATGATCTAGGATTTTTTATGGATTTCTTAAAGAGTGCACTCCTATGGTTCTTAGACACAAACCATACATTCCTTGAATTCTACTTTGAAATGTAAACCATAATGTTTTTGTTTCATACCCTAAACTTGATCTAATTCCACCCTCACTAGCTTTTACCATAAGCCCCCTAGATCTTCCTTGCAAACCCTAAAATTTAGTGGTTAGGGTTTTTATGAAGGAACAACTAGATTAGGGCTAGGGTTACTTACTTAACAAGGTCTTCTAATCAAGCCTCATCTAGGATTTTCAATCCCTAGATGCCTAAACATTTCAAACCCTATATTCTAGTCTTATAAAACCCTAAAACACTGCTATCGATGAAACGGCAAATCTAGCCCAAAAAGACTCAAAAAACATGAAAAAACGCCCCAAAAACAAAAAGTGTGTAGTCCAGAACACATTTGTTTTTTTCTCAAGGTCAAATTTCAACATTTTATAAAATTATGCTAAAACCAAAATTGTTTCTTGAAAAAGGATTGAAAAAACACCCTCAAAACAAAACGATTTGATGCTGGAATAACAAAAAAAAACATTGTGTCACACTTTTGACACATTGTAACAATGGAATTAAAGACAACATATTAGGACATTGAAAAATCGTAAAATTATAAATTTTTTGATAGATGATGTTAAATATAAACAAAATCATGTCTGAAGGGCTTATCATTTCGAACAATTTTTATCCATGTTGTTAAACATAAAATATCTTGACTCTAAACAACCCTAAAATTGTAATTATTTTCAACCATAACATTAAAGAGAAAATTTCTTAGCGCATAAAAACCTTAATGACAAGTTGTAAATCTCAAGTTTTTAAATCTTAAGTTTTCAAGATACTTGAACCATGAAATTATGGAGAAATTATATGACTTAAAACATTTTTAAAAATGAACAAGTAAATGAAAATTTTAGTATTCATATATTTGTTTGTATATATATTAAAACATTTTTTTTTCTATATTTTAAATTATAATTGTTTTAGTTTTAAGAAAATAAAAATTAAAAATTAAAATCTTCTTATATATGTTTGTTTATATTTTAAAACATATTTAAAAAAAAAAAATTATTGTTTTTAAATAGTTTAAATAATAATTGTCTTAATTTAAAAAAAAATTAAAATTAAAAATTAATTTTTTTTTATATTTGTTTGTTTATTTTTTAAAACATATTTTTTAATTTGTTTTTATTATTTTTTTATATTTTAAAATTTTAATTGAATAGCTTTTTTTATATATTAAACTATACATTTTTTTTTATTATAATAGTTTTTATTTTAAAAAAAAAAAAAAATTATATAGTTTGTGTTTGAAAAAAATAAAATAAAATAAAAATTAATTTGCCGTCCACCAGGGGCCGGAGGCAGGGTGGGCAGCCCTCAACGTTGTTGCCCGGCCAGCCTCCGGCCCCTATCTAGGCGGAGGCTGGTCGGGCGACACCGTTGAGGGCTACCGAGCCTGCCTCCGGCCCTCGGTTGGGCGAAGGGCGATTCTCGGAATCACCCTCCGCCCAGCCAAGGGCTGGAGGCCGACCAGGCAGCACCGTCGATTTTTTGCCCAGCCTTCCTCTAGCCCTTGGCTGGTGGCCGAAGGCATGCTAGACAACCCTCGACGAAGCTGCCCATCCTACCTCCAGCCCCCGGCTGGGCAGAGGGTGATTCTGAGAATCGCCCCTAGCTGGGCAGAGAGCGATTCCAAGAATCACCCCCTGTTGGGCGAAGGGCGATTCCGAGAATCGCCCTCTGCCCAACCGAGGGTCGGAGGCAGGCCGGGCGACGCCGTCAAGGGCTGCCCAGCCTGCCTTCAGCCTGTGGCTGGGGGGAGGGAGATTCTTGAAATCACCCTCCGCCCAGCCGAGGGCCGGAGACAGGATGGGAAGCCCTCAATGGTGTTGCCCGGCCAGCCGAGTGGCGCCATCGAGTGCTTCCCAGCCTGCCTCCAGCCCCCGGTTGGGTGGAGGGCGATAATAAAAATCATCCTCCGCCCAGCCAGGGGCCAGAGGCAGGCTGGGTAGCCCTCGACGGCGCCACCCGGCCTGCCTCCGGCCCCCGGCAGGGCGGAGGATGATTTCGAGAATCGCCCCTGGCTAGGAAAAGGGTGATTTTGAGAATCACCCTCCACCCAGCCAGGGGTGATTCTAAGAATCTCCCTCTGCCCAGACGGGGGCTAGAGGCAGGCCAGGCAGCACCATCGAGGGCTACCCAGAATCACCCTCTGCCCAGCCAGGTGCCGGAGGTAGGCCGGGTGGCACCGTCGAGGGCAACCCAGCCTGCCTCTGCCCTGCAGCTAGGTGGAGGGTGATTCTCGAAATCACCCTCTGCCCAGCCGGGGACTGGAGGCAGGCTAGGAAACCCTCGAAGGTGCCACCCGGACGGGGGCCGGAGGTAGGCCAGACGGCACCGTCGAGGGCTACCCAACCTGCCTGCAGCCCCCGGCTAGGCGGAGAGCGATCGCCCTCCACCCAACCGGGGGCTATAGGCAGGCTGGGTAGCCCTCGACGGTGTGGTCTGGCCTGCCTCCAACCCCCGACTAGGCAAAGGACGATTCCGAGAATCACCCCCAGTTGGGCGAAGGGCGATTTCGAGAATCGCCCCCGGCTGGGCAAAGGGTGATTCCAAGAATCGCCCTCCGCCCATCCGGGGGTGATTCTCAGAATCGTCTTCCACACAGCCAGGGGTCGGATGCAAGCTAGGCAGCCCCAACAGCGCCACCCGGCCAGCCTCCGGCCCTCGACTAGGCGAAGGGTGATTCTTGGAATCACCCTCCACCCAGTTGGGGGCCGGAGACCGGTCGAGCAGCACTGTCGAGGGCTGCCTAGCCTGCCTCTGGCCCCCGACCGACGGTGTCGCCCAGCCGGCCTCTAGACCCCGGCTGAGCGGAGGGCGATTTCGAGAATCACCCCTGGCTAGGGGAGGGCAATTTTGAGAATCACCCTCCATCCAGCCAGGGGCCAGAGGCAGGCCAGGAGGCGCCGTTGAGGGCTATCCATCCTACCTCTGGCCTGCAACTGGGTGGAGGGAAATTCTCAGAATTGCACTCCGCCAACCGGGGGCAGGAGGCAGGCTGGGTAGCCCTCGACAGTGCCACCCAGTTGACCTCCGACTCCTGGCTAGGCAGAGGGTGATTTCGAGAATCTCCCTCCGCCCAGCCGAGGGCCAGAGGCTGGCCGGGTGGCGCAATCGAGGGCTGCCCAGCCTGCCTCCAACTCCTGGCTAGGCGGAGGGTGATTCTAGAAATCGCCCTCCACCCAGAAGGGGGCCAGAGGTAGGCTGGGCAACCCTCGACGACGCTACCTGACCTGCCTCCAGCCCCTGGCAGGGCGGAGGGTGATTCCAAGAATCGCCCCCGGCTAGGCGAAGGGCGATTCCGAGAATCACCCCCGACTAGGCGGAGGGCGATTCCGAGAATCACCCCGGCTGGGCGAAGGCCAGCCGAGTGGCGACATTGAGGGTTGCCCAGCCTGCCTTCGGCCCTCGGCTGGGCAGAGGGTGATTCTCGGAATCGCCCTCCGCCCAGCCGGGAGCCGGAGGTAGGTCGGGCGGCACCGTCAAATGAAGGAGATTGGGTTTTGGATCTATTCTCAGGTTCAGGTAAGTTTTATTATACAAATTTAAATTTAAATATTTTATTTTTTACTTTTTATGTCTTTATACTAATTTTCTTACTTATTTCTTTTGTACTTGATGATTAGGTACAACACTAGCATGTTGCCCACCAAAAAGAAGAAATTGCATTGCCATTGAGAAAGACTCAGTGCAATGCAAATTTATTCAACAAAGAATTAATGCTCTTGAATTCCTTCCAGATGGGAAGCAAGAAGTTGGTTTGAGGAAATGGGATTTTAATGAATCGCGTGTGGAAAAAAAAGCAAAGGAACCTCAACCACCATTATATGGAATGATTGGAAAGGACACTTTGGAAGATTTGCAGACATGAAAGATCCATTAGAAGATGACAATGACCAAAATGAAGGAGAAAATGTTGCAGAAGAAGCCATCAATGATGTTCTAAATGATGTTGAACATGTATTAGTTGATATTGTTGATGATCTTTAAGTTATGCTTGCAAACAAAGCTCATTTTTGAGATCTATTAATTAGTTTTACTTGTAATGTTTAGACTTTGATATTTTATGAGAAGAATCCTTATTTTTTGCAAAAATCATTTGATTACTATTATTTTTTGACATAGAATTCAATAAAAATGCTATTTTCTTAAGTTTTTTGGTTAAGATTTTCCCAAAAAATTAGTTTATTTAACATGTTTTTTTTAACAAAAAGTCTCTAAAAGTGTATTTTCTTCTTTCTATTTGTATTGAAAATTTGTATTTTTTTGTCATATCATTCAAAATATTGGTTTTTTAGCGACAATTATTTGATGTGCATTGAAAAATTAATTAGCAATACATAAACTTGTAGAAAATATAAACTTTATAATATTGAGCCTTTTTTCATTTTTTATCTATGTGAAAAAGTGAAGATATCATTACAATTTTTTTTCTTTTTAAAACACAAGTACATAAATGCACTTAAAAATAAACATCTCACGGAAGAAGAAGACAATAGAAAATGTATAGTGTCAAAATCAATCCTCTAAAAAAACGTTGGTGATGATACGCCACCACTATTCAAAATCGACATAAAAAGCATCACAGGAAAAAAAAAAAAAAAAAAAAAGGTGCCAAAAACACGCTAAAAAAAATGATTCTACATCACCACTTTTCAAAATCGGGTGTTTTTCTTGCTATCAAAAATTAGGTACCAATGCAGTTACCTATTTCATTGGTAACATGTTCTAATCACTAAACAAACCCTTTGTAACTTGAAATGCATGAGTTTTTGTATCATTTTCATCATAAGTTTCTTCTTCATTCAATATTTTTGGTCAAATTTCCATTCCATCTCTTATCACTCATTAAGTTGTGAAACATTTCTTGATAGGGTCATATAGGTCACTCACCAAATGGATAAGGTCTCCTAAGCCATTTCAACGTGGTATAGGATTTTTGTTTTTACTTTTTTAGCCTATCTTAAGTTTCATGATCACCTTCATTTATGCCATTTCAGTCAAATCAGCCCCATATCATGTCAATTGTCATTTCCCATGCATTCAAACTCAAAAGGGCGCATCTGTCAGTTTTTCAAATTTTCATAGCATTTTACACAGGAAAACAACAAATTTCGCTACGAAACTGCCTAATAGTTTCGTAGCAAATCTGTCAGAAGCTTACTAATTTCGCTACAAAAATTTTTTTTTTAACCTGTCTTATCAGAGTTGTATAAGGTGTCATTTTATTATTAGAGGAGTAAAGGTGGGGGTCATTCAAGGTTGTTATGGTAAAATTTAAATGTACATAGTCATGCTTGATGTCATCATTACCCCTTTTTGCTTGCATGTGTTATGATTGAAGCTCAAGCTATCAGTTAAACTATTAAACCTTACCTCAATTAGCCTTTTGTCATATTGTGCTTTATCCTTGCATGTGATTTGATCCCTAGAAAGCTGCTTCATTGAGCCAAGCAGGTTGGTGGCAAATTTGAACTATGAAGGTGTCATCAACAAGTGAGGCAGTGAATATTATAAGGCATCCATGGCTACAAGAAGAAAAAAAAATAAGGGTGGCCATTGTCATAGGTATGAGCCCATGGACATGAAATTACTCAATGAATACCCTACTGCCATGGAGGATTTCAGAAGGACTAGTTGCTTTCAATTCTATCAGAGGTTGCAGGGATTTCATTTACAGGTTTCAAAGGATTTTTCCACCAGCTTCACAGGAATAGCATCAAAGGTTGGAATTCTTAACCTTACAGTGACACTAGAGAGCATAGCATCAGCTACATGAATCCCTAGAGGAGGTGAATAGTGGTTTAAAGGCATCAATTCAAAATGCAGGATTGCAAAGAGCTTATCAAGCAAGAACACAGTGAATTTGATTTGACAAATGCTATCCCTAGGAGCTTCATGAAGGATAATTATGCAAAGTTGTTGATGGTCATTCAAAATTATTTTACTTGTGAAGGAAGGTTTCACATGGTCTACTCCTATCATCTCAAACTTCTTATGCATTTTTTTGGTAAGAGGTCACTTGACCTGCCTTTCTATTTATACATAAGTCTAGGGAAAATTTCAAATAAGGTTCAAATTAAGACAGAGGGCAATGAGACATCTCTTTTTCACCATGGTTTAATCAAGATGTTAGTGTTAGAAGAATTGAGAAGTTTAGACAGAGATTGGATTTCTTTCTTGTTCATGAGTGGTTATGAAATTGGTGTGGACACTCCTAAGAAAGCCTCAAAACCTAGAACCACTTCATCACTAGCTGTGGTAGAAGAAGTTGAAGAAGAAAATAGATCATCTCCTGCAAAACCAGTGAACATGAGAACAAAACCTTTGCAAGAGACTGACACACCTCAAGCAGCACCTGCAAAATAGAAGCATACAGTCAGCAAACAAGGCAGTAAGAGAGTCACTAGAATATAGAAAATGGCTAAAGGAAATTTGGAGGATATCCTTCATGCAATTGACATTGAAGAGTAACCCATTGTACAAGCTGAAGACATTGAAGATGGAGGAAGAAAGCTGAAGAAAGGTAAGACTGCTAAAAAACTAGATTTTGCAGGTGATGATGCTGGTTTTATATTTCAACCAAGGAAGCCAATGACCATACATGCAAAGAAGGTCATGGAAAGCAAAGAGTCTGAGAAAATCAATGAAGCTGCCCAGCCAACAAGCATCATAGATTTTTCTTCATCAGCAAAGGAGGAATTGGTTATCAGACCAAGAAAGGGCAAAGAGAAAATGATTGAAAAAACATAAATAGAAACCCTCAAAGAGCATCTGAAGGAATCAGGTAAAGAGATATCAGTTTTGAAGCAAGAGGCAAAGAAGCACAGAGCTTAGAAGGTTCAATTTGAATAGATGAGGAAAATATGGGAGGAACAAGTCACAAGTGTCTCAAAAATTTTGGACAATGCAAAAATGTTGCTGAAATAGACTCAGTAATTAAGATGGGAGGTCAAACACATTAAGAATATGAAATTGCACTTACAATCCAAGAACAGAGCATTAAAATATCAAGTGGAATATCTTCAGGAGCAGTTGGATTTGATTCAAGTGGAGTTAGAAAAGAAAGGGTTGAATATGAAAGTGGTAGAAGAACCCATCAACCAATTGATTGTAAATGAAGATGAAACACCACAGGAGTAAAAAATTGAGTTGGAATATGTTTGATGAGGTTCATGACTTACAAAGAACCTAAATTTTACCTCTAGAGATCAATTTTTGAAAACAATCTTGAACTCAACAAATTTTGGTTTTTTGGATAGTTTCATAGTGTACCTCAGGCTTGAGGCCAGAAAAACGCTGCAAAAATTTATGTAGGTGCATTTTTGCTTTAAAATTCAGTTTTTTCAAGTATTATGGAGGGATATTTATTGTTTGCAAGGTGTCTTGGCATATTAAATGTGTTGGAACAGAAAAGGTGTCAAAGAGATAGGTGGAAAAGCAAGTTTTCATGCGCTATGAAAACTCGCTACGAAACTGCCTAAACTGCCCTGTTTCATAGCGAGGAACTTTTTGAAGATTTTTTAGCATTCCAACAACACATTAGCTAGTTGGAGACCTCCAGCATGTCAGTGAACCATATCAGCAGAGACTTATTGCTCAAAAGGATTGTCGCACAGCCAGCTCATCAGTCAGAACAGTGATTAAAGTGAAGGTTATCCATCCCTAAAAAGTAGGATCGTGTTCCACAGATCTAGGGGTGTTTTAAATATGTTAAGTGATGGTGATTTTTCCCTCGAGCATGTGATATACAGTATGTAACTTTTTCACTGTTAGGATAACCGAATGTAATAAATGGGAGATAGATTCCTATTAGGAGTTTGATTTCTTAAAGGCTAGTTGTCCTTTTTTTGTTTCAAGTTAGTAGTTTTAGTTATGATAGGTGTCAGAGTAGAATTTGAAGATCTAGCCAGTTGGGCAGATCATCTACATTGTAAATAATGTCTATTTATAGGCTAAACATCGAAGAGCAAGGGGTTGGAGAATATTGCACCAAATTGTTGCTTGTATGGTTTTGTCCATTATCAGTAATATACAATGACATTCTACTTCCAGACCTGAGATTCTCATGAGGTGTTTAATGTGTTTTTATTATGTATCTTTATGTCTAATCACTTGCAGTGGATTTTATCTCTAATTACTCATAATTCATACTATTGTGCTCTGACTTCCTTTAGGGGTGAAATTACTGTGTTTTCCTTGTATTGTGTGTTCGAATTATCTAGATTAAAGACCTCTATCTGCCTCAGTTTCTATGTGAAGAAACACTTTCATTAAGAGTACTGGTGTTGACTCCATAGCCCAATGGTAGAAAGCCTTCATTTTTCAACTTGCAATCATACAAAAACCAAGTTACAATTCATACAGTTAGCCATCTAGTATTATCCTTATTCAAATTCATAAACCCATTTTGAGAGAGCCCTCTCAAACTGAAGAGGCTAAACTTCAGTTAGAATTGGTTTGAAAGAGTTACATTTCGTTGATTGATGAGCAGCCAATCAAGATGAATTTGGTGATAACACCATCTATGATGCTCCAAAACATTCTCAGCATAAAAATGTTTCTAATTTGTGTGAGTCTGGCAATATAACACCTTGAACAAGTCCTATATCTTCCAACTATATTTATTAATATTCTCACATTGTCCAATTGAGATTAAGTATATAGAAAGAGTCTTTGACCTCCTCAATATGAAATGAAATTTTCCTTTGTCCATTGATAGTACTATCCAATCATTTTTCATTTGGTTTTGGAGCCTCCCCTAAATGTAAAATCTCTTTTTACAAGTTTTCTTTATTTTCATCCTATCTTATAACATTTCCCTAAGCCATGTTTGGGAATAGGGGGAGGTCTAGAGCTTCTTCACAACAACATAAACATGAAATTGCAACTTGTTCCTTGATCAACGACTACTTCTTAATACCACGAGTTCTACTTCAACATTGAACTTTGGGGCAGCTTCCGCCTTACTTCACCTTATCTCTAGTTTTCATTCTCTCCCCTAGTGGGGACATCTAAATCCATTTGTGGATCACTCCCTAGGGGCTCATTAGTGTGAGCCATTCAAAAAAATTCTCTTATAGGTCCACCAGGTAGACATTTTATGATATTTTGATGTTAATGTTAATTTAAGGATAACTTGGCCTAATCTGCAAGAATGTTGATATGTTCATCACTACTATGTCAAATAATAAGTGAAAAACGAGGAAATTGAATTGATTGCATCTCAAGATCATCTAGTATATATCTTCACTAAGCCAACAAACAAGGAAAATTTTGAAATGTTAAGGGATATTCTTGAAATTAAAAGTAAACAAAAGGGATCGTTAAGGGGAGTGGTAGAAATCAATTCCAAATTTATATATTGGTCTTGGGTTAGCAATATTATGATAGCATATGAAATATGAAACATACTTATGTTGAAGATAAAATTTAGGAAATGTTTGACCTCACTTCTATATCAAATATCATCTAGTATATATTCACTAAGCCATAAAATAAAAGGAAATTTTGAAATGTTTAGGTAGATACTTGGTATAAAAAGAAAATAAAAGGTACAATAGGGGCAGTGTTAGGATTCAATGCCCATTTTGTATATTGGTGTCATGTCAGCTATATCACAATGTATAGGACAATGTGCACATAGTTTAACTATGTTTATATCACAACCAAAAAGAGGGGATCAAATGGAAACAAAATTTCAACCCAAAAACATGTAGTATAAAGAGAAAAGTAAAACTAAAGAAGTGCACTAGCACTAGAACAAAGTTATGCTAGAGAGATAAATTCCCAAGCATGAGATATGCAATTTGGAGTATTCCAAAAGTCTCAATTGATGTTTCTTGTTTTAAAAAAGATGTATATGTAGGCCTATTTTGAACAAGAAACTAAGTCCCAACTTAGTTCATGGATAAGTATGTTGAAGGTAAGAATAATTTCCCCCATGTTGAGGTTGATAAGGAACATTCCATACATGCATGCCATATGTGAATTATATTTTTTCTTAATTCTGATGTACCTATTGGATATTCAGGTTTTGAATTGTGCCTGTCGAAGATCCGACTCCATACTGAAGAAACAAATCGTTGGATATCTGGATCCATATCGATGAAAATAACCATAGGATCCATAACACTCCCATCGCACTAAAGTATTATGACGTTGATTATCTGATGCCAAATTTTGGACAAAACGAAGGTGTTCGCATCAAATATCCAAACTCAAAGCTTCAGATGATGAAACACATTCTTGGCATCTTGGGCGGAAAATATTTTTAGGCCCATAGAATATTCGAAACCTATTTGCCTCGAATATCCAATCACAAATTTTTGGATGAATAAACACATTTTTGGTCATCTTGGGCATTGGATATTCAATGAAGTAACCAACTAGAGGATCCATAATTCTCCAATCGCACTAAAATATTATGATGTTGATTATCCAATGCCAAATTTAAGATAGAACGAAGGCACTGGCATCGAATATCCAACCTGAAAGCATTGGATGATGAAATACATTCTTGGCATCTTGGCAGCAGATATCCAACTTAGGCCCATCACATATCTTATACCTATTTGCGTCAGATATTTGACTGCAAAACATCGAATGATTAAAAACATTTTTGGTCATCTTAGGCATCAGATATTCGATGTCAATTTCATAGTATATCTGATGCTTTTAAAAGTGTTGACTATTCAATGAAATTCCACTGATGAAAATTATGACTCTAATGTGTTAGATAGTTGACGACAATGAGTCGAATAGCTGATGAATATATGTTAGATTTTTGCCCCATTTTTACTAGTATAACTTGGTTGTGTGAAGGCTTAGAAGGGTACATGGAAGGTTTGTGAGGGTAGTAGAACTCCTAGAAGCCAAAATAATTTTGGTTGGAGGCTCTCGTGTTTGATCCTTTGGCAATGTGAAGGCATAGAAGGGTACCTAGAATACCCGTGAGAATAATGGAACTCTTAGAAGTCGTATGACTATTGGTTGGAGGTTGTTGGTACTAGGTATGTACCAAGTTATGGGAAAACTCAGAGTTTATGTTGATGCCCCATGGAGTCAAATCTGGAGCTTGGGGGTGACCCAATGTTGAAAGAAAATAAACAATGTGATCTATGTCTGAGTGGAATGTCGAAGGCCTGCAACCAGTTGGACACCATTAAAATATAAGTATCATAACTTTATTTGTATTTTTTTCATTTAAAATAATTCATATATTGATTGTGAAATGTGTATGAAACTTATTTTAAATACATGTGTGTTTATGCATTGCATATTAACATGCATTTAGTATGTATGGAAACATGCCATAATTGGCATATATGAGGGGAAAATTTTTGTTACAAGTTTCCATGTGTAACTAGCCATGGTATTGGGCCTCAGTAGGAGGCTATAATTAGCCGATAGGTGACCAGGGCATGATATAGGTCAAAAAATTGAAGTGTAGCTCCCAACCCCTTGGTGTTGTTATACAAAATGTCAATTTTCCAATGCTGCAAAAATATCCTCAATTGGAGCTTATATGTATAATTTGTTCCTCTTGTAATATGAACTACATGTTGAAATTTGGTTACCGGAGGACAGGTGGTTCCCTAAGGCTTTGATCTTTGGCCTAGGGAAAAGTGTCCAAAAGAATTTAATTTTTCTCCTAAAGTGACTTTATAAAGTTTTAAAGTCAAATCTAATTTAAAAGTGACTTTAAGTGATAAAGTTACTAAAGTCTAATTTTAAAGTGACTTTAATAAAGTCAATGTAAAATTAGAAAGGAAGAGTGACTTTGGAAATAAATGACTAAGTGGGTCTTTATTAAAGTGGGGTGAATTAAAAAAATAGAAAGTGAGATTTAAATGAGCATTTAATCTCAGCCCTAGATCTCAATCTATTTCAGCCATTGGATTTAGGGATTCCCCAAAAGTCACTTAGGGTTAGGTTAAGGGAGGAAAAGGAGGAAAAGGTCATTTTTTTCTTTCATGATCAGATTGAGAGAGGAGGAGGAGAGCTGGAGACTTTTTCTGAAGAGAGCTTGAGAAGGTGAAGGAGAGGCAAACCCAGCAAATCCGTACAGCAGCAAGGAGGGCACGATTTTCGAGGCAATAAGAGGTTGCACGAATATCGAGGTAGCAAGGCCGTACAGCAGCATGAAAACTAAGACATCAGTCTGTACAGCTATTTTGGGGCACATTTTTCGAGGAGAAAGGCAGCACGATTTTTGAGAAAAAGTACACCAACAAAGGGCTCGATTTCCAAGGTTGTTGGGCACACTTTTTGAGGTAGTGAGCACAGTTTTCGAGAAAGGCAGTTTGCTGTAATAATTTCTGCTTTGAGTATTTTGCTGTTCTGGCATGTTTTCCAAGGCGGAGGCAAGCATGGAAAACCAGATAAGTCTATAATTAATTTGCTAGAATTTTTCCTGTATATTTCACCTCTCTGTAAAAGCATTTTCCAGAAATAAGAAGGAGCTTTCAAACTGGTTTTCCCCAAGAGTTGTAGGGGGTTTTTCCGGGGTCACCTTGACCAAAAATCTCTGTCTTAAAATGTGTTGAATGGCTGTTTTAAGCTTGCTGATTTTTATTTATGCATTTTCCAGCATTCTGTAAATTTTCCAGAATTTGTGTTTTCAACAAAAAAAATATTTTTTTGTTTTTGAATGTAAGGATATGGGAAAGGGCATTTAACTAGAAGGAGAAATAAGGTGAAACTGAAAACCGGGGTGGGAAAACAAGAAATTTCTACATGGTATCAGAGCTTGAGTGTTGAAGGTGTAGTTTGGGATAGCAAGGAGAAAAATACAGCCTGCTGATTTTTCACTCAGAAATTCCAACAAGCTGATTTTTCACAAACATAATTTTTATCTTTACTACAGCAATGCTATTTTTCAGTTTTAGGACAGCAGGATGTCATTGGGATTGAGGGTGGAGGATAGGTTGGATGGGCATACCAATTACAGTGTTTGGAAGGAGAGAATGCAGAGTATCTTTGAGGAGGCAGAAGTCTGGGATATCATGGTTCATACCCAACAGCAGCCTGTTAACGTGCCTACTGATGTTGTTCAGTTGGCAGCATATAATAGAAAGAACAACAAGGGTAAGAGACTGATCCTAGACGGAATCAAAGACCATTGCATTCCTCATGTGAGAGGAAACAGAAATGCTCATGAGATGTGGACAGCATTGTCCAATCTCTACCAAAGTACCAATGAGAACCAGAAAATGGTCCTGAAGAAGAAGCTGAAAACCATTAAGATGGGTAAGACTGATAGTGCAGCTGGATATCTCACAAAGATTACTAATGTGAGAGATGAGTTGGTAGAAATTGGAGAGGTCATTCCACCCACTGAGTTGGTGCGGATAGCAGTGAATGGCCTCCCCAGTTCATGGATGAACTTTGCTGATGGGGTTTGTGCACGTGAGACCCTTCCCACATGGGAGAGGTTTTGGGATGATTGCATTCAGACAGAGATCAGGAAAGGTCATCTTGGGGCAACCAAGCCAGTTGAGCAGGATGAGGATGTAGCACTGTTGGCAGGAGGCAAGAAAGGCAAAGGCAAGAAGAAGGCTTCCACAAGCAATGGTGGGGGAAAAGGTAAAGGTAAAGGTAAACAGGGTAACACACAGAAGGACTATTCCAAGGTGAAGTGTTGGAATTGTCAGAAGATGGGACACTATGCAGTTGTGTGTCCAGAGAAGAAGAAGAAGAAGGGGAAGAACCAGAGCATGGCAGCATCAACAGAGGTTGAGGACTTTGCAGATCGCTTTGACCGGGACTTTGGGTTCATTGCGTGTGAGTCCTCTAGTGCAGGATTACCTGCCACAGAGGTTCAGAGGGAGCATGCATTTCCCTCGACTAGCGGAGCATCTTTGGGTATTTGGTATGTGGACAGTGGGGCTTCACGTCATATGACAGGAGTCCGTGAGTACTTCTCAAAGCTTTCGGAGAGTGGCACTGATATAGAGGTAGTACTCGGTGATGACAGAGTTGTTAGAGCAGTCGATGTGGGAACACTGACATTTCAGAGGGAGTCTAAACCTCCCTTGAAGGTTTCAGATGTTCTTTATGTGCCAGGGATGAGGAAGAACCTCATATCCGTCTCATCTTTGGAGGACAGAGGATATGAGATACTGTTCAGGGGTGGACAAGTGCTGATGTATCCCAGGGGCGCTCCAGCTAATTCAGCTAGAGTGATAGGTGTACGCCATGCAAAGGTGTACAAGTTTGCATTTCAACCCCTTTTGGCATTGAGCAGTAGTACCGACAGCAGAGCTAGCAGTTCTGAGCTGTGTGAGATTTGGCACCGCAGGATGGGACATATGTATCATGGAGCCTTGAGGACCTTGCGGGAGATCACTACAGGTGTGCCAGATTTCAGTACTGATCACTTTGATACTTGCAGAGGATGTGCGATGGGCAAGTTTTCCAAATCCCCTTTTCCCAGCAGTGACAACAGAGCGACTGGGATACTTGATTTGATTCATTCCGATGTGAGCGGTTGGATGTCTCATGTTTCCTTGAGTGGATATGAGTACTATGTTTTATTCATTGATGATCACTCCAGGAGGACCTGGATTTATTTCTTAAAGACCAAGAGTGAGGTCTTCAAGCGGTTTCAGGAGTTCAGAGCTCTTGTGGAGACACAGACAGGTCGGAAGATCAAGTCCCTGAGGTCGTACAATGGAGGAGAGTACACCCTTGGAGAGTTTGTTGACTATTGTGCGGAGGCAGGAGTTAGGAGGGAGTTCACTGTTCCTTACAACCCCCAGCAGAACGGGGTTGTGGAGAGGAAGAACAGATCCATCGGAGGGGCTGCCAAAGCCATGTTACATGATCAGGGGTTGCCATTGTTTTTGTGGGAAGAGGCCTGCAACACTACTGTTTATTTGCAGAACAGGAGTCTACATCGCGCCTTGGGGCATATGACTCCGGAGGAGGCTTTTTCTGGGAAGAAGCCTGATATTGGTCATCTTCTTATCTTTGGGTGTATCACATACTCCTACATACCCAAGGAGAAGAGGACCAAACTAGAGTCCACCGCAAAGAAGGCTATCTTTGTGGGCTACAGTGAGACCTCAAAGGCCTTTTGGATTTACATTCCTGCACAGAGGAAAGTTGTTGTCAGGTGGGATGTGAAGTTCGAGGAGGATAGGGCCTTTAGGAGGTCACGGGAGTTAGAGTATCTAGATCAGCCAAACCCTCAACAGCAATTGAGTCAGTCATAGGGATCCAGTGGGCAAGGATCGGGAGGATCCGGAGGTACATCTATGACGATGTCAGGTCCGTCAGTGAGCAGTGGCTCACAGAGTCAGAGGGGTGGTGCTTCGGGTAGCATGTAGAGCAGTCCACAGATTAGTTCACGAAGGAGTCCACTGATGGACAGTTCACACAGTACCTCAGCTTCTACAGGTTCAGGTGCAGGAAGGAGGACAGCAGACAGACAGTCAGGAGTTCAAGCTCCTGATGATGATGAGGAGGAGGGGTTTCATTCTCCAATGGGGGAAGTATGCTCAGGGAAGAGGAAGCCCAAGTGGCTTCAGGACACCTTGAGAGAGGCCACATCTGTTGCTGGGCCTAAGAGGCCGGTCAGAGAGAGCAGACCACCTGAGAGGTTTTGTAGCTATATGGAAATGGCTACCAGCATCCTTGACTCTGAGCCTTCTAGCTATGAGGAGGCAGCTAGCCAGCAGGTCTAGAGAGAGGCCATGCAGGAGGAGTATTCCTCTATCATGAAGAATGATGTTTGGGAGGTGGTGCCGAGGCCTGAGGGCAAATCCGTGGTTACTTCCAGATGGCTTTACAAGGTAAAGCATGCTGCAGATGGCAGCATTGAGAGATTCAAAGCGAGGTTTGTGGCTAGAGGGTTCTCCCAGGTAGAGGGAGTTGATTATGAGGAGACCTTCGCTCCCGTGGCTCGATATACTTCGATCCGCTCCATCATATCGATAGTAGCAGAGATGGGTTGGAAGATCCACCAGATGGATGTGAAGACCACATTTCTCAATGGCTTCATACAGGAGGAGGTGTACATTGAGCAGCCACGGGGCTTTGAGGTGCATGGGAAGGAGTCCCATGTGTGCAGACTGAAGAAGGCCCTTTATGGCCTGAAGCAAGCTCCCAGAGCTTGGTACTCCAGGATAGATACTTACTTGCAGAAGATGGGTTTCACAAAGAGTGAGGGAGATCCGAACCTTTACTATATTGTGATAGGTGAGGAGCCTCTCATTCTGGTGCTGTATGTGGATGACTTAGTCATTACAGGTGCAGAGAGACTCATAGAGCACTGCAAGAGAGATCTTGCGGCGGAGTTTGAGATGAAGGACATCGGCTTGATGCATTACTTTTTAGGTTTGGAGGTGTGGCAGGAGGAGGGGCATTTCTTCCTGGGGCAGGGGAAGTATATTGTGGATATCCTTGGCAGATTCCACATGGAGGATTGTAAACCCATGTCGACACCGATGATCACCAATTGGAAGAAGCTTCATGCTTCGGATTCCGAGTTGGTGGATCCCACATTGTACAGACAGCTGATTGGTTCCTTGATGTATTTGGTCAACACTAGACCAGATATTTGTTTTGCAGTCAACACGATGAGTCGGTTTATGTGTGAGCCTAGGAAGGTTCACTGGGTGGCTGCAAAACACATTTTGCGATACTTGCAGGGGACAGTGGATTATGGTCTGGACTACAGGCAGGGGGATGGAGTGAGATTGGCAGGTTACACTGATTCTGATTGGGCAGGTTGTGCTTCTGATAGGAAGAGCACTTCAGGGTGCTGTTTTGGGTTGGGTTCGGTAGTGGTGTCATGGTTCAGCCGGAAGCAGCAGTCAATAGCATTGAGTTCAGCGGAAGCAGAGTATATGGCAGCCAGTCTAGCTAGTTGTGAGGCCATCTGGCTTCGCAAGATGTTGTTTGGCTTATTTGGTCAGCCGTTGAGACCTTCAGTGATATACTGTGATAATCAGAGTTGCATTAAACTCACAGAGAATCTAGTATTTCATGATAGGTCAAAGCATATCAGGATCAAATATCATTTCATCAGAGACTATGTTCAGAAGGGAGCTGTGAAGCTTGAGTATATTCCCACTGATGAGCAGGTTGCAGATATTCTTACCAAAGCCTTACCACGAGGCAAGCATGTCTACTTCAAAGACAAGATGGGTGTGGTGAGGAACACCTTTCTCGGTAAGAGGGAGTGTTGAAATTTGGTTACCGGAGGACAGGTGGTTCCCTAAGGCTTTGATCTTTGGCCTAGGGAAAGGTGTCCAAAAGAATTTAATTTTTCTCCTAAAGTGACTTTATAAAGTTTTAAAGTCAAATCTAATTTAAAAGTGACTTTAAGTGATAAAGTTACTAAAGTCTAATTTTAAAGTGACTTTAATAAAGTCAATGTAAAATTAGAAATGAAAAGTGACTTTGGAAATAAATGACTAAGCGGGTCTTTATTAAAGTGGGGTAAATTAAAAAATAGAAAGTGAGATTTAAATGAGCATTTAATCTCAGCCCTAGATCTCAATCTATTTCAGCCATTAGATTTAGGGATTCCTCAAAAGTCACTTAGGGTTAGGCTAAAGGAGGAAAAGGAGGAAAAGGTCATTTTTTTCTTTCATGAGCATATTGAGAGAGGAGGAGAAGGAGAGCTGGAGACTTTTTCTGAAGAGAACTTGAGAAGGTGAAAGAGAGGCAAACCCAGTAAATCCGTACAGTAGCAAGGAGGGCACGATTTTCGAGGCAATAAGAGGCTGCACGAATATCGAGGCAACAAGGGCGTACAACAACACGAAAACTGAGACAGCAGTCCATACAGCTATTTTGGGGCATGTTTTTCAAGGAGAAAGGCAGCACGATTTTTGAGAAAAAGTACAGCAACAAAGGGCTCAATTTCCAAGGTTGATGGGCACACTTTTCGAGGCATCCAACACAGTTTTCGAGAAAGGCAGTTTACTGTAATAAATTTCTGTTTTGAGTATTTTGTTGTTCTGGCACATTTTCCAAGGCAGAGGCAAGCACGGAAAACCAGATAAGTTTGTAATTAATTTGCTGGAATTTTTCCTGTATATTCCACCTCTCTGTAAAAGCATTTTCCAGAAATAAGAAGGAGCTTTCATACTGGTTTTCCCCAAGAGTTGTAGGGGGTTTTTCCGGGGTCACCTTGACCAAAAATCTCTGTGTTAAAATGTGTTGAATGGCTGTTTTAAGCTTTCTGATTTTTATTTCTGCATTTTCCAGCATTCTGTAAATTTTCCAGAATTTGTGTTTTCAGCAAAAAAATATTTTTCTATTGTTGAATGTAAGGATATGGGAAAGGGCATTTAACTAGAAGGAGAAATAAGGTGAAACTGAAAACCGGGGTGGGAAAATAGGAAATTTCTACACTACAATGTGACCGTGATAGTATGAGTGGATTTCATGTCGTCTTGCATTACTCACACATGTGCGGATAGCCACATGTAAACTTTCAAGAAGATTCTAGAACATCCAAAACATTATCACTAATTGAGGGTTGAGGATGCAAAATCCCTAACCCAAGATGGTTATCAAGCTATGTTAAATACCATGATGCTAGGAAGATAAGGAATCTCCATTTTTTACCATTTTACTTGTTCCATAGTTGAGTAACGCATCTAGGAGTGAGATTTGAAATCATAACAAAGGAGGAAGAATATTTTGTAAAATTTATTTGGGCCAAAATTTGAAAGGAAAATTAACTATTAGTACCTACTTTTTTGTATTTTATTATAACTAAAGAAGGGGAGAAAAGAATATGCCTCACCTCCTATTTGGGATTTCTCTCATACTATATTTCCCAAGATACAACTTGTGTTGATTTTTGTGGATGGGTTCTTCCTTTTCTTATTCTTTTGTTTTCAAATTTCAGATATTTGATAAATTCAAGCACTAAGTTAGATAATAAATATTGCAATACCAATGGTCACATGCATTGAAGACAAGTGTTGGAAGTTGCATCCAAAACTTTATCTAAAGAACCATAGAAAGGATTTTGAAAAGAAGCACCTACTAGGCATGGGTTCAGGAAACTAGGTAGAGATAAACTCAAATATGGATGAGAAGATTTTATGCACTTAGTGTATAAATAAGTGAATCTAAGTAATTTTCATCACAAGGAATATAATTAGATGAAAAATCTTTTCCATATTAAATATAAGGAACCAAGTTGGATTCTTTATTTGATTCCATTTCACAAGTCAATCTCAAATAAGATGATTTGGTTAACAATTTTGGGTTGGAGATTCATGATCATCTGATCCCATTTCTATTGGGATGGGAGAATAAGGATGTGTGGATCAAAGTCACAAAATAGTGTAAGATCAAGTTTTATATAAGTGTATATTTTATCGATGAAGTGGAGTTAGATGTTGTACCCCTTGATGTGTATGATGTATTATTTGGAAGCCCTTATATGTATATGAGAGATGTGATATTCATAAGAAGAGAAAACTAGTTTCACCTTATCAAGGATGAGGCATATTACATCATTGGTGCACGCGAAGGTAAATAAAATAACTCTTTGGTCAGTTCCACAAAGCCAAAGAGTTGATCAATTTTAGTAAGAAGTGTGTATTATTTTTCTTAAGAGAGAATTATTTTCTTAAAATAGAATCAATTATGTGATGAATCAATGTGTGTAAAGGAATTCCTAGAGAGATGTACCAAAGAGAAGAAAAGTATAGTTGGAGGAGTTGTTGCAAGCATACAAAGGAATTTTAAAAGGATGGTTTCCAATTAAGAGAGAAGTGGAGCTCAATATATAGTCGTTTTTTGACTCCCCATCATCAAATACCAGGTTGTATTTATAGTATTCTCTAAAAAGGGATGAAGCATAGAAACAATTTTATTGGCTATTGGAGTGGGAGTAATTTGACCAAGCACTTCACCTTCTTAGTTACCTATCATCATAGTACCCAAGATAGATGGGACTTGGTGAATGTGTATCAACAACAAAGCTTTAAATAATATCACACTCAATAATCAATATCTCTTCTATAGATCAATGATTTGTTAAACTAGTTGCACCATGCCAATTGCTTCACAAAGTTGGATCTCAAATAAATATACCATCACGTACATGTTGAATAAGAAGACACTTTGGAGAACACCTTCAACATAAGGAAAGGTATGTATGAAGGATTGATTATTCTTTGTGGTTCATGTAATGCACTAGCTACATTTATGTAATTGATTGATGTATAGCCTTCTTATTTACATTAATTTATAATATTTCATTTGGATGACATATCATTTATATTTATACCTGGTAGGAGCACATCTCACATATTATTTAGGTGTCTCGGCCTCTAAAAAAGAATTAGTTGCTAGAAAACCTCAAGGAATGTGATTTTTCTTAGCAACCATTAGTGGTACATAACTAGTGCAAGGGAACTGAAGATAGATCCATGAAGATGGAGGCCATAATTAAGTAGCCAATTCCTAATAATGTCACTATAGCTAAGAGATTTGTTGGAGAAGTATGGTACCTATGGAAGTTCATTGCATTCTTTTTAGTGGTAGATACACCACCTCATGTCATAACAACCAATGGTTATATTTTGTTAATGGGGAAATAATTAACAAAATGATTTTGTTGAGATAAAATGAAATATCAATTGATCACCTTCCTTATTGGACCCACCCCTTGATACTAAATCCAAAGGAACTCTTAACTTTATGAGAAGAGACAACTACTATCATCATTAATATCTCATTCACTCACTTTATTATATAAGTAATATGACTAGTGAATTGAAAAGGAAAATATAACTACCCAAAATTCCCAACCTCCTCTATTCAAGTGCCTTTTGGCCCTTCGAGAGTAGGTACATGGAAATAGATAGATAGATCAAATAGACAAATAGATAAATACTTCCTTAAATTATCTAAACTAAAAAATACTTTCAAAATGGAGATGGATTCTAGTGGGTATGTTATGGGAGTGGTCTTGGTGTATAGAGGTAATCTAATCTGCTATCATTTTGAGATGTTTCATGGGGGGCCTCCTAAAATACCCTAGTTATGATAAGTAAATCTATGTTGTATTCCAAGCTATTAATAGTGTAATAACTACTTAATGGGAAAGGAGATCATTATCCACATTTATCACCAATAACTACAATATTTTCATGCCCAAAGTAAGCTTCAACATATCATACATTACAAGTCGATGGGTTTTTGTAGTAATTTCATCTAGTCATGGAATATAGAAGGAGAAACACTTATTATAAGTTAGTAGATATGCTTAGAGGACACCCACATCCAAGATCACAACTTTAATAGCTCTTATGCACATGAAACATTTTACCCATGACGCATATAAAGAGTTATATAGAGAAGGTGTGTACTTTAAAAAAAATGTTTCAATACCTATATGGTGAAATTCACATAGAAGAAGGTGATTGTAAGGCTAACTATCATCTCCAAAATGGGTTACCTTATAAGATAAATAAGCTATATTTTTATAAATTTGAAAGATTATAATTATTAGAGAGGTTCACACCCTCAAGATTGTGGATTAGCTTGGAATGCAAGAAGATGTAACTCAATATATTAGAAAGCACAAGCTTTGTTTTACAAGAAAACCTAGTAATAGAAACCAAGGTTTATGATTCAGGTGGATATTGATGGTCACCCACCCCACCCCTTCCACTTTCTCAGCTATTATCTATCTTCTTGGTACTTTTTCTATTATTTTTGGGACCCAAACGTTTGAGGTCATTTTGAGGCTCTAAACAATGTTTTTTGGGAACTTAAGGGGCTAATAGTTGCCATGACATGACTTGGACCCAGTCAAAAGTTTTATTCCTCACATAGGTCTTTCCAACAAGATACTATGCGCCCAAAAAATATATTTTATGCAAAATTTGCACCCCCAAGAAGTTGATGTACCAACTAACCTCCTTGGGGCATATAGATATTTTTGTGTTTCATCATCTAGTACTAGGTTCTTGGACCTATAGGGTTATTTCTTTATTATTAAAAGGTATTTATTTTGGACTCTTCTAATATATTTTGAAAATGGAAGAAATGGGTCTCAAAACAGTATATATATATAAAGAACCAATAAACTATAAGATGATGATATCATTCCTAGTTGTAAACATTTTTGGAGGGAAAGAAGAAAACAATTTTTTTAATTGTATTTTCATCTAATCTCCTTATAGGATTACACAAATGTCAGTGTAGACACTTGTTGCATGTGGATTTTTTTTTTGCATCCAACGAGCGGTAACATTTGACATTGAATAAATCTATAAGGAAGTAATCTGAAAATACAATTAAAAAATGTAGTTTTATTTCTTTTCCTTTAAAAAATCATAACTCCTAGCTTATTATTTTAACTATTTTTTAATTATTTTCCTTGTGAGGCCCATTTTATACCTCAAAATTCCCATATGTTCCATTCTAACCTTTTTGTGTTCTATAGTATTTTTATATTTCATTTATTAATAGATTTTGTTGCTCAAGGAAGCACCAGTGAAATAAAGGAATGAGATGATGGAATTTTTTCCCAGATCCTTTAACGACATCCAACAATGGTTGAGGCACCTTCAACTAGCAACAATTTTGGAGGTGCAACTCTATTGAAAGAAAAATTTGACTTTGATATACCCTTATTTAAATGCCAAATAAATGTATATGCTATGTGGAAATGGTTAAATATGTGAGAGGACTATTACTCTATCCAAAAAATTTATGATAATGAAAATATTTCCTTTGCACTCATAATAGTCCTTCCTTGTGTCAAAGATTGGAGGGAAGTTTATAATTTGGGAGAGATATAACGAACATGATTCTTTGATATTTAAGGCAAGATCCACTTGGGAAACTTTTATTGATGTCCTTAAGGAATAATTTTACCCTATAGGGAACTATGATGACCAATACATGAGATCTAAAACCCTACGATAGAGAGAGACGAGATGAAACTAGAGTACAACATAATTTATATACCTTGTTCTAAAAGATAGGTATCAGAGACTCCAAGAGGCACCTAGTTCAAAACTACCATAGTGGTCTACATAGGTACATCTAAACATAGGTGGATTTCTTAGACATCTCCTCACTAGGAGCCATTTATCAGTTTGTTATCAAAATTGAGTAGAATTTGAAGCAGAGGAATAAGCAGGAGTTGGGGTCTACAAATCCATTGCAATAAAATCCCAGGAAAGGTGGCCCAAACTTTCAAACAATGGATAGAGTAAGGAGATCTAACCTCATGAAAACCAACACAAATCATAGACAAATAAGGGTAATGGAAATCAAAAAAGGACACTGGAAAGTGGTGTGACTTCCACAAAATCCCCTGGCACAAAATTTATGAATGCCACTTGAAACATTGTTGTTAGTGAATCTTAAACAAGAGGAAATATATTCATGATCTTATCGTGATTTAAATATAGATAAAGGAAAGTGGATTATTAATGCAGAACCCATTGCTACCATTGCAACCAAAAAGCTCTAAATAGAAAATATAGAGGAGCCTAAAGAGGGGGAGCGCCTCTTCCATTCACATATGTGGGTGAATGATATCCCCTACATTTCATTGCTTATAGTGGGAGCTAGAAGAACCTAATATTAGTCGGGGTCATTAAGAGATTAAATTTTCCAATAGTGCCACACCACAAACCATACACCATTGGTTGGTTGAACCATGGACATACATGTGAACCATCAATGCCACCTATCCTATGGAATCAATCCCTTCAAATATGAGGTACTATGTGATGTTTCCCCATTTGAAGTTTCTGATGTTATTTTAGGACATCCTTGTATCTGAAAATGTCATTTTTTTTATGAGTCACATCCTTGTAGTGTCATTGTTACTCTCGAAGGTTATCTCTACAAGGTACTAGAGGTAGTTCCAACTACTACAATTTCATTGATTTCAATAAAACAATGCCAAAATTTGATCTCTCTAACTGCAAAGTTTGTCCTCTTCATGGTTCAGTTAGAAAGTGAAAGGAAGGTCACTGCAACCATGGCCACAACCTCAACATGATGCCTCTCTACATAATAGAATTAGGTCGAAAATATTGTAGAGACATACAGATATATCATTACTCCACTTGTGGGGGTACCTTTGAAGTACCATGTCAAACACTCAACTGAATTGATACCTAGTGCTCCTTTACCTAGTGGCCCAATATGTAGACACTCTCTCTTGGATAATGAGGAAATAAAACATTAGATTCATGATCTCTTCAAAAAGGGACACATTCAATTGAGATCCCCACCTTGCAGGATTCCAATTGTGTAGGAGCAAAAGAAGGATGGGACATGGAGAATGTGTATTGATTATAGAGTCATAAACAAAATCATTGCTAAGAATAGATACCAAATCCCTAGGATTGACGATATTCTTGTTCGGTGCAAGGGTGCCAAGTTATTTCATAATATTGATTTGAAGTCAACCACCACCAGGTTCCAATTGAAAAAACTAATGTATGGAAGACAAAATTCAAATTTAAACAAGGAATTTTTGAGTGGTTGGTATTTCTCTTTGGCTTGAAAAATGCTCCATCAACATTCATGAGGATGATGGATGATATTCTGCAGCCATTCACAAACTCTTTTGTGTTGTATACTTGGATGTCATCTTCATATTCAATAAGACCAACAAAGAACATTTTCAAAACATTCAACAAGTCTTGAGCATCCTGTGGAAACATAAGTTAGATTCCAATCTCGACAAATGCTCATTTGGCATGTAGAGAATTAAATATTTTGGATACATTTTGGATGATATGGGGTGCATATGGACCTAGACTAGATCTAAGTCATTCAGGATAGTCCAGCCTCAATGACTTTGAAGAAGCTCTGCAACTTCTTGGGCCTTGCAAACTTCTACCAAAGGTTCATGTTGGGGTTCTCTCATATCATTTGGTCCTTAATTCAAGTGACCAAGGGTGGAGCAAAAGAAAAAATTTCCTACTTTAAGTCACAATAGAAAATATTTAAGGATCTAAAATGTTTCCTTTGCTCCAATCCTCACCGTACCATACCTACAACAACCATTTTATATTGATACATATGCCTTTGACTATGTTATTAGTGTAGCCCTCATTCAAAAACAACATTTGGTGGGCTATCATAGTGAAACACTCTCTTATATTGTATTGAGATACCCCACCTATGACCAGGATATGTACTCCATCATGGATGCATGTCGATAATGGAAGAATTATATTCTAAGGAAAGAGATGATCATCCACACTAATCATAGGCCTTTATAATTCATGCAAACACAAGGAAAGTTAAAACATTAATGCCGTAAAAAATGGTCCACATACCTACAACAATTCCACATGAAAATCAAATAGAAGAAGGGTAGCATCAATCATGTTACAAACTACATCACTCAGCCCTCGGTTGTGGCACTAACCACAATTCTTAACTCTTGCAAGAACAAAACTATGGATGACCATAATTATAGAACAATGTTTGTGACTTACTACCACATAACAGATGTTAATTGTAGGAAAACAAGTTTTAGACTTCCACATCCAGTATGTGCTCTTGTGCTACATGAGCCACCAACAAAGTTACTGATCAAACGAGAACTATTACCTCAAAACAAGAACTCTAGCTTAAAAACTCCCAAAAAACATGAAAAAACAACCCAAAAATGAAAAGATTTGATTCTACATCACCATTTTTTTTTCGGGGTAAATTTTCAACATCTTTTAAAAATGATAGTAAAAGCCAATAAAAGCCATTTTTTGGGTGCAAAAAACACCCTCAAAACGAAAAGTGTTGATGCTAGAATAACGACTCTTTTTTCGGGGTAAATTTTCAACATTTGTTAGCAATAGCATTAAAGATAAAATATCATGACTCCAAAAAACCTTAAAATTCCAACATTTTTTAGGCATGGCATTAAAGATAAAGTATCATATCTTTGAAAAGCCTTAAAATTCAAACAATTTCCAGCGATGACATTAAAGATAAAATACTTATAATTATTTTCAACCATAGCATTAAAAATAAAATATCATGACTTAGAAAAACCTTAAAATTTTGACAAATTTTCAACCATCGAATTAAAACCAAATATCACGATGACAAAAAACCTTAAGTTTTCAATATATTTCAACAATGGCATTATGTAAAAATTATATGACCAAAAAACACTTTAAAAATGAACACATGAATGCAAGAGTCATTATACCAAGAGTATTTCCTTTTTTAAATACTAAAAGTATAACTGTTTTTAAATCTTAGCCCAAGAAAACTTGACACATTGTAACAAAAATTTAAAAATCAATCATCAAATTGACTTGCACTGTAAGCGAACTTGACCTATTCCAATGAAATATTTAAAATCAACCATGAAATAGACACATTGTAGGAGCAAACTTGCTCTATTATAATGAAAACTTTAAAAACAACTATCAACTTGACACATAATAAGGTCTAGTTGCTAATCGAGGATTGACACAGACCCTGCAAATAAAATAAAATAAAACAATATAATAAATAAATAAAAATGAAAAATACAAAACAAAACAAAATTTAAAAGATTGAAAACTAAAAGTAAAACAAAAAACAAAACGTTTCAAAAAAATAATAACTAATCAATAAAAAAATACATTAAAACATATAAAAATTTAAAAGATAAAAAAGGACAAAAAAATCAAACATAAAAAATATATACAAAATATTATGGAGAAATCACAAAGTAGTTTTCATAATGTGTTTCAGACTACTTACTATGATTCCTCGTGAGAACACAATACAAATTAAAAAAACAATATATATATATATATAACAATCAAGCATAAAAATTATTTAAAAAAACAAAATTAACTTTAAAAAAAATTATATAAATAAATAAACAACTAAAAATTAAAAATAATAAACATAAGTTAATGAAAAAAATTACAAATTTAACTCTCAAAATACAAATAAATAGAGTAAATTGGAAATTAAAAAATAAACAAATACAAATTATAAACAATTAAAATATATATATTTAAATCATATATATATATATATATATATATATATATATATATATATTAAAAAAATTTCAAAAAAACAAATTATACAAAATTTAAATTAAAAACCAAATTTAATTAATTAATCGACCCTAGAGCTGAGAGCGACATTTTTTTAAATTTAATTAATTTATTATAAATAATAATATTATTATTATTATTATTTATAAAAAAAAATTAATTTAATTTTTCTCTAATTATTTTTTTAGTTACTTTTTAATTCTAGATTTTAATTTTATATTTTCTGAGGCTGAGAGAGCCCCTTCTGAGATCAACTTCGTGGATCCTATAGCAGACTAGGTATACATATTTTTATTTGTTATCTTTGTGGTAGAACGAAGGTTTTCTAAAGCAAAAATCCACAGATCCGAAGTCTTGAAGGAGAGTGTGGATCTTGTAACAGAGTAATCGGGACCCTTGTGAAATCACGAGAGTTATACTTGCAATCGATCCGAGATTATTAAAGGGCGGACCTGCGGTGTCTAGGAACGGTCGGCGGGACTTGAAACAGCCGCGATCTTAAGCTAAGGTTCCAAAATTTCTTCGGAGATCCCGCACTCTGTCTGTATACCCCATCAATTCATTCAAGCAAGGTATCTATCTATTCACCGAAAGAGTATCAACCACAGACAGTTTCGCATTGCTTGGCATCTACCACAGACGGGTTCGCATCTTTTCGCATCTACCGCAGAACGGGTTTCTTCTTGCAGACGGGGTTCTACCGCAGTCGGCCAGAGGGGTTCCGCGTCTCTTCTGCCGCGAGTGCAGTATCGAGGGGTTTTTCTCCTAGAAGAAGATTTTGCGGTTAAACCTCTGCTCTCTTCTCTTCATAGAACGGGTTTCGCATCTCTTCCACAAGGTTCGATAGCATCTCTTCCACAATATGGCTCCCAGCTTCGCAAAGATAATTTCCGGCCCAGTTTCTTCTGCCTTTGAGAGTCAAGCTCCTGCCCATATTGTCAATGAAGCCCCAGCTCCCACTATGCAGGTGGTCAAGGCCTCACTGGATGAGGCCTTGAAGTTTTCTGAAAGTGCCTTAATCTGTTGGTTTAATGGCTTTTAGCCATGGCTGACAACTCTCCACAGTTGGATCTCAGAGGTATGGAAGCCTCTCATCTCTGATGAAATTAAGATCTACCCCTGTGCTAAGGGTTTCTTTATAGTATATTTTGAAAACTCTGAAAGCAGACAATGCATTTTAGATTCCGGCCCTTGGTTTCAGGAAAAATCGGGCCTATTCATGAAACCATGGAACCCATCATTCAATCCCTCAACAACAATCATAACCTTAGCACTAGTTTGGGTCAGATTGCCAAACCTACCTTTGCATCTCTGGAATCTCTCCTCGCTAAAAGCCATTGGAAATTAACTTGGGAAATTTTACTGCAGGTGCCCAGAAACAGAGGAATATGTCAGAACCACCTATGCACGCATCTGTGTAGAAATGGACTTCAGCGCCAGATTCCCAGCTGAAATAATCCTAACAAGCAAAGACTATGTATGGAACCAAAAACTCGACTATGAAAGTGTGCTCTTCAAATTTTGATCCTGCTTTGAGATAGGCCATCTAGCCAAAAATTGCCCAAAAGTCTCCCAGAAAAATTCTGCTAGAAAGAATCACCATAGATCTACATGGTGGGAAGGATCACAAAAGGAACATTACACTGTCAAGGAAGAATACTCTCCAAAAAACTTTGAATCGCAAGAAATCAGGCAAGAAAGAAACAACCCTCAAGACAAGCAGGGGGAAAGCCCTGCCCAACAACAAAAAAATGAACTCGACAGCTCCTCAAGCATCAACAATTATGAGGATTCGAATACCGCGCAAAATAAATCTTCATTTAGTAGCAAAGCAGATCTCCCAGATCCCGAAGATAAGACACCAGTGTCCCAAGGATTAGAAGAGATGAAGGAGTTGCAAGACAAATGAAGTTTGAATACTATAGAGAAGAAAAAGAAATCTACAACACCAATCTCAACAAGAAAGATGAGAAGCCAGACAATTAAGAATTAAGAAAATTATAGGTCTGATAGACCAAAGTTTGGTCTTAGTGGACGTTAACCACCATCATCATCATCATCATCATTAATGTTATTTATTTATTTAGTTTTTTTTAATGTGTTCTTCTTAATTATTTTCTTTAGTTTATTTTTTTTTAAGAAGATTTTTTTATGTTTTTTTAAATATTTTTTTAATTATTATTTGTGTTTTTTTCTATAATTTTAATTTTTATTCTTAAGGATTTTTTTTTCTTTTTAATTGTATTTTTTTTCTAACTTTTTTTTTTGTTATTTTTACTTAAATTTTTGTCTCAATCATTTTTTTTTTTTTAATTGAATGCCATCATCTTTGCATATAAATTTCATAAAATTTGTTATTTTTTCAATTTTTTTTATTCAATTTTTCATAAAAATCCTTTATTAACATGTCATTTTAGTGAAAAGCTCGCGAAATACGTATTTTTTTAATAATATCTATATGAAAAATGTGTATTTTTTGTCAAGCGTTTAAAATTATTGCTTTTTAGTGACAATTATTTTATTTGTATTGAAATATTTTTTTTTTGTAAGTGAGTCTAAACTATATTAATTCGAAAATAGAATAGTACATATGCTACAGGCTAGGTTGGTAAGCTGCGCCTAGCCAATCCCAGCCTTTGTTGCACAAATATGGGGCTACCTCCATGGAGGAAACCAGCCCGAAAATGACATCAAATAGTAAATTACAGAGTGTGTCGTAGCACCAATGAAACTGGAAGTTTTGTGATAATAACAAGCATGAGAAAAAACTAAGAAGAGCTGAGCAGCTACATAGTCATGAGTATGTTGCATCATCATCGTTGTCTGGATCTTCCTCCACAATGAGACAGATGTACTCCTATGCAGCAAAATCCTCTTCAGCAATAGGTTAACGCAGAGGCTTGGAAGTGCGTGCACAGAGGATGGGAGCTATGGGGTATGCGACATTCGGGACTCGTATCTAGGTACCTTCCGAGTCCATTATCCAGACATCTTCATCCCCTTCATCCTCTTGTGCTGCGATTGGCTCAATCTTACAGGGAAAGGGGTGCTCCTAGTGCGCAATGGTTGATTTTTATGATCCTCGACTTCCTCTCTGAGTTACATGGTTGGGGGCCTCCTCCTCTTGGTCGAGTTCAAGACTCTGGGGGTCCTCTCTAACGTGATTGCTTGAGGAGGATCCTTCAACAGATTCCAAGAAATTATCTGACCTCTGGTGGTAGCGGCTAAGGAGTGCACCTCTCTATCCCCCTCTGATGGTGCATTGGTGCAGCCTAGGGGCCATGGTCGGATGAGGCAGAGAGAATATGGGGATCTGAGATGAGGTGAGGAGCGGCTCTGGCCCGAGAAGAGAGGTGCGCAACAAAGAGTTATTGGAAAAGGAGGTGTGGTGAAGGAGGGTGCGCAGTAAGAGGCGCAGGATAGTGGGGGCACACAAGCTGGTGAAATTAGCAAGGCAGGTGGAGCCAAGGAGAGGCGCGCAATTAGGGGAGTGCGCAACCTGGTGGATTTTGCGTAGTGCAGCACTGGAGGGAGGGTGCATGGCAGACAGGGCTCGCAGGAGGGCGGGATTGAATAAAAAATACCAAAAGGAGCAGACTGTGAATGGCTTTATGTTGCAGGTCTTCTCCTTTTGTAGTGTTGTGACACATGCGAAGATGTTGAGCATTATTATGCTTCGCTTGCAACTACATTCTGTAATTGATTTCATGAGTAGGCATGTGCGTAGAGTTATGGTCACATGCCATATCCCTCCAATTGATCATTCAAGAGATTGTGGCAGAGTGGTGCCCCTAAGGGGATGATGTTGTCTTTGTGTGTCTTCATTATGCCTGGTCTCTGTCATCTCATGCGAATGATTACAGGAGTGAGGATCCACGTCGTGCGAAGGTCTGCACTGCAGATCTTCGTCCTCTCGAGCATGGGAGAGACTGTGTTCAAGCGTGTTGCTACTGTCACCCGCACCTGGGGTATGTGTATTGAAATATTAATTAAATATCATAAATTTATAAAAAAATCCTAACCTCAAAATATTAATGTTATTATTTTTTTTTAAACCTAGCAAAAAAAATGAAAATTTCATTATAAAAAACATTGCAAAGAAAACCAAAAAAGCACATGTTTGGAAAAACCCTTAAAAGGAAAACATCTTAGGATGAAAAACAAGAAGGGGAAAAAGACAACTTGAAAAATGGTTAAATAATCAACATTTGAAAAAAAATTGTTCATACCTAAGACATCAGAAAATTTAAAGTGTTAAAAATATGCCTTAAAAAAATGTTGATGCTTTTCAAAATCCAAATGAAAATTACCAAGATTAAAAAATTCCACACATAATACATCAAAAAATTTAAAGTGTAAAAAATAAGCCCTTTTAAAAAAAATTGTTGATGTTGCATCAACACTTTTCAAAATCAACATGAAAATCACTAACATTTTAAAAAATATGTTCATACTTGATACATAAGAAAATTTAAAGTGTCAAACTTATGCTCCAAAAGAAAGAAGGTGTATTCTAAATCAACACTTTTTAAAATCGGATGATTTTTTTGCTACCTCGAAAAAAAAAAGTAATCGGTAAATTTATTGTTTGACCATAACTATGTTCACATTTCTATTCCTTCAAACAAGTATGTTAAGTTGATCTTATGCATTACAATTAGGTGGTATATTGGGAGAAGGCAACGGAAATACTTCAGAAGTATTTCTATTGGCCAAACCTTTTATAGGATGGCAATCGGTATATCAGATCCATCACTCAAGTGCCATTGCTAAAATGACCATTACAAAGTAGTGGTTGTATACTCCTTTAACTATCCATATCTCTACTTGGCATAATTATTTTTAGGTGTGATTGGGGTTCCAAACTATTTTGTGGATAAATCCCTTTGTGGATAAAAGCAATCTCCCTAGATTCAATGGCTTAACCTAGAAACAACTAGACAAAATACAATGTCCTTCCCTATATATATTTGAAACATAAGAAGAATTCTTACTTATAATCCAATTCAAGCTTCCTTCTTCTCTTTATTTTTTCCCTCAAGCCCCAACTTTGACTTCCAAAAGTGGAACCTGCAAATCAAGCAAAACAAGCAAAGAGACCAAAATAGACAATATAATGTATTCAAATAACTCTAAACAAGAGATCAAGGAATCTTATTCTACACATGTAAAAGAAAGGACATAGTGTATGGGAAAAATAATGCACTTTGTATTAATATAAATACAAAAATATTACAACCCTTTTTAGGCCTTGATGTTGTGAATCTCTCCCAACTTTCTCGTCCCTTCTTTGCCACAATGATAAACGTCCAATCTCATCAATATATAAGGATGGATTATGGACCTCCAAAGTTAAATAAGCAGCATAAGGGAAAGAATTAGAGTCTTCAAACTCCAACCCCTACTATATAGCACATAGTGCTTTTATAGGACAAATGAGGAAGTTTTAGATCCACCATACTAGGGCTATATCCACTTTGAAAGGGGATAAGGTCCATGGGATAAGAGATAAAGCCTTACTAGTAGGAATTCGAGATCATCTTCAATAGTAAATGGAAGAATCATCTCCTGAATCATCCAAAAGGGGAAGCTTCAAAATTATATTTTATTTTTCATCATTTCCAGGTGTCATCACACATTGTAAAGGAAACATGCGTTAACCAATGTAAGTTACATGTGTGCAACCTGCGCCATCGTAGTTTTTCAAGAGAATAAGTGTGATGGAGTCTTAAATTAGGGTTTTGAGCCAATGCAATCCAGGATTCTCATAAATTTTGTAAATAGTTTTTCTTTTGGCCTTGCAGGGGATAGATGTAAAGTGTAATGGATAGTGAGAGATCCAAGTTCAGGGCCTTTTGTGTAAGTGTGAAAAAATGGCCTATAACACAACCATTAGCCCTAATTGATGTAACTATGTCCATTTCATCTACACCCATAGACTCTTCCCATGCTCAGGTTGAGGTAGATAGAGTAGCCAATTTCTTTGAATGGATCCAACACCTCCAAAAATAGGTTCATGATATCTTGTAGAAATCCAATGCCAAGTACAAGCAGCAAGATGACTAGCATGGGGTTCCACACAAGTTTTAGGTTGGTGATAAGGTGTGGTTACATTAATAGAAAGGGTGGCTCACATGCCCCCATAGGAAGCTCAAACCACTCTGATATGGTCCTTACACATCATAAAGGTTGTAGGTGAAAATATTTTTGAATTGAGTATCCCCTATTTCCTTGGCTTGCACCCAATATTTAATGCAGAGCTTCTTCCAACATATTTTCCACCTCTGTTGGCCACCTTGGAGGTAGTTTAGAAATTTGTACCCACGAAACTTAGTCTTGACTAAATTAAATAGGCTATATTGGATCTGATAATGGACACCAAAACAAAGGATACATGCCAGTAGCACATACAATTCTCTCGGGTTGTTAAAACATGGTAGCTTTTTCACCAAGGAGAGTGGCTCACCAAGAACCAAATGGAGACCATTGATTCTTAAATGGGGAGAATTGATCTAGGTGGATATTGATGGCCACCCACCTCTTCCACTATCTGAATGGTTCTCTATCTTCTTGTGTTATATATATATATATATATATATATATATATATATATATATATAACACAAACAAATCAAGCATAAATATTGTTTAAAAAAAAATTAACTAAAAATAATAATAATTAAAATTTTGAAAAATAAAATGAAAAAATTAAACAACTAAAAAATTTAAAAAAAAAAAAAAATCCAAAAAATACATAATTTTATGAAAAAAATTACAAGGAATGTAATTTTAGATCCACCATACAAGGGCTATATCCACTTTGAAAGGGTATAAGGTCCATGGGATAGATATAAAGCCTTACTAGTAGGAATTCGAGATCATATTCAATAGTAAATGGAAGAATCATCTCTCGAAACATCCAAAAGGGGAAGCTTCAAAATTATATTTTATTTTTCCTCATTTCCAAGTGTCATCACACATTGTAAAGGAAACATGCGCTAACCAATGCAAGTTTCATGTGTGCAACCTGCGCCATCGCAGTTTGTCAAGAGAATAAGTGTGATGGAGTCTTAAATTAGGGTTTTGAGCCAATGTAATCCAGGATTCTTATAACTTTTGCAAATAGTTTTTCTTTTGGCCTTGCAGGGGATAGATATAAAGTGTAAGGGATAGTGAGAGATCCAGGTTCAGGGCCTTTTGCGTAAGTGTGAAAAAATGACCTGTAACATAACCATTGGCCCTAATTAATGTAACTATGTCCATTTCATCTACACTCATAGACTCCTCCCATGCTCAGATCGAGGTAGATAGAGTAGTCAATTTTTTTGAATGGATCCAACATCTCCAACAACAGGTTTGTGATATCTTGTAGAAATCCAATTCCAACTTGTACAAGCAACAACATGACTAGCATGGGGTTCCACATAAGTTTTAGGTTGGTGATAAGGTGTGGTTGCATTGTTAGAAAGGGTGGATCACATGCCCCCATAGGAAGCTCAAACCACTCTGATATGGTACTTACACATCATAAAGGTTGTGGTTGAAAATAATTTTGAGTAGAGTATCCCCTCTTTCCTTGGCTTGCACCGAGTATTTAATGCAGAGCTTCTTCCAACATATTTTCCACCTCTATTGGACACCTTGGAGGTAGTTTAGCAATTGGTACCCACAAAACTTAGTCTTGACTACATTAAATAGGCTATATTGGATCTGATAATGGACACCAAAGCAAAGGATACATGCCAGTAACACATACAATTCTATGAGGTTGCTAAAGTAGGTTACCTTCTTCACCAAGGAGAGTGGCTCACCAAGAACCAAATTCAGTAGGATTTTCCCCATATGAGGAGGAAAATTGATGAAATGGAGACCATTGCTTCTTAAATGGGGAGAACCGATCTAGGTGGATATTGATGGCCACCCACCTCTTCCACTATCTAAATGGTTCTCTATCTTCTTGTAGTATTTCTATGATTTTTGGGTCCCAAACTTTCAAGGTCAATTAGAGCCCCTAAACAACTTTTTTCGAAATTTGAGAGCCCATGAGTTACCATGGCATGCCCTGGCCCTAGTATGAATTTTTATTCCTTGGGTAATTATTTCCTTTCCTTCCTTTCATTTCATTCCATATACAAATCAAATTACTTTTTACTATCCCTTGTCTATGCCCACTTGACCTTTGGAAAGCATTCCCATGATTTTTGGTGGTGTTCTTCCAACAATTGGGAAGGGACATGACTATATGTTCATGTTGTTTGATAGGTTCAACAAGATGTGTGTTCTTTTTCCTTCTAAAGAGACCAAATAGGATAGGAAGCAACAACCATGTTTTTTGAATAGGTTGATGTGCATTTTGAAATACCAAGGAGCATCACCTAAAAAAAGTATACTATATTTCTTAGTGCCTTCTGGACTACACTTTAGGATAGTATGGAAACCTATTTGAAGAGATCTATAACTCTCCACCCATAGATATATGAGTAGATAGACGTAGTTAATAGGATGTTGGTTTAACTTTTGAGGAGTTATCATCAGAAGGATCCAAATTCCTAGGATGAAAATCTAATCTATATTCATCACTCTAATAAAAAAGAAATCCATACTTCCACTAGCATATCCCCTTTTAAAACTTGTTTTAGGTATTTGCTACTTTTTCCCTTAGTTGTTGTATATGGATAACAAGAAAGAGTGATGGAAGACATCATTGGAGAAGCATTGAAAGCTTTTTCTTTTTTTAAAGATTAGGAAGATCCATTTGCAAGTGCAAGAGACATTGAAGAAATCATGGGAAAATTACAAGGGGTGACATTATCAACAAAATACTAATAAATCATCCAAAGTGAGAGATAGGGTCCAGATATAGTTGAAATACTAAAATTTCATGGTAAGAAGACCAAGGATATATGTATGTTTCTTATGAGGTATTGGAGAAGGTGGGTGATCACACTTATAGACTTACTCTACCCCATACATGTGAACTTATTCAACATTGAATCTGGGGAATCTAAATCTCTATTAGCCTTCCATACTGATATGAAATTAGAGGAGAACTACCTGCTATCAAAAATCGACCATCCTATGACGCTTTGCAAGTAAACAAAATGGGTCTTAAAATGTAAACAAGTTTCACAAGCTCTTCAAGATGGTGAGTTTAGTTTTCACATTATCTTTAAAAAGAAACACATTCGCATGCAACTTAAAATGACAAACATGAAGAGAAGAAACTATCATTTTATGATGGATTTCATCCCTCTTGAGCTACATCTTTGTGCCTGCTCCAATAGCTAGACCGCTCTATTGATTTTAGTAGAAATTGAGTACATACAACTTGTTGACAATAGAGTGGATTGTTTCTCATACAAAGAATTCTCACTAAAAAATATGACTCCCTGTAGTAACTCATGAAAATGTCAACATAAAAAGGACTCACACAACTAGTCCTCATACTCCACTCGAAATCCAAGCACAAAAAACATACAAAAACTCCACAATGAGGTGCTAAAAAGAGCTTCCCTCATGAATACATATTGAGAAAATACCAAAGAGAGTTGCTCTACTGAAGTAACAACTATTGTAGATGAAATTAGAAGGCCAGAAAACCCCTTACTAAGCTCTCTCCATGCTCAAATTTCCTTCATACTGCTTCAAAACTTTGATTGTATCTAGAACTAAAATAATTTATTCTTCCAAAATTCCATCATAAAGTGCTCAACTCATAAATCTGAGGCTGCCATTAAGTCCAGGATGCTAAAAAACCCCTATTTAGGCTCTTCTTGAGCTCAAAAAGGTGAAAAATTGAGCAAGTTATGCTTCTCCAAGCCATGCTTTTCCATATGTCCCACAATTTAGCCAAACATGTTAATTGTCTTACGAATTCACCCTTTATGTAGTCTATTGAGAAACAATTTCACCTGGGACCGACGCGATTCCCACCACAAAATGGAAAATTTGTTGCCTCATTAATTTTTCCAATAAGCCTATGCGCAAGATCAAGTCCACAGGGTGCCCATAAGGTTGGGGGTTGGGGCCAATGGTTTCCCTCGTCAGCTTTGGCTCCTTTCTTGTCGGGATGTGGTCACATTTGAAAATGTGGTTGGGGGCCAGGGCCGACCGGCCATCCCTATCGGTTAGGCCTCCCACTCCATTGGCATGGTCACGTAGACGTCCATAGGGCCGAGGGCGGGGGCCAACTGTCTGCGCCCTCTGGCATAATCTCCTTCGTTGTGGTCATATGGCCTCCCATGGGACCCAAGGCTCGGTCCGAGTCCATTCCCCCTCCAACTTCGCTCTGATTCATGGTCTTGTGTATTATGTTATGACCAGTGGCCAGGGCTAACACTCGGCTTGTCCTCCCAAACACTGAACTATTACCAAACAAATATAAATGGAGACCATAGTTCATTAAGAACTAATGCGGTGGTGTGGTGGTAGAGTGTTGGACTTTTTTTTGGCAGGTCAAGGCGTCGAACCCCGCCGAGGCCTTCAGGCCTACTATAATTTTTTTTGACCAACTATAGAGGGCCATGTGGCATCCTCTGATAGGGCCACGTGGTAGCCTCTAATTGGGCCACCTCACAATTGCACGAACCAGTAAAAACATGCCAAATGGCACTCGTACGAACATGCCACATGTTGAGACTGAATTTTTCCACTACCAAGTGTACCATGCACAGTCATCTGATGACGTCAGCTATATGGATTGCCCAGTCATTAGCTTAGTCAACTTGTTGTTGACTTTTTGGTTGTTGGTCAAAAACTTCATAACATCATAACTTCTTCATACCATATCAAATTGACAAGATTCAAGCATCATCAGAATCCAGACAACAAACACTATTACTAACACTAGTTTCGAGAGATTCTCAGGACTTACATTTTTTATCCTATTTTTGTTCACTGGATCACATGTTCAAATAAGAAACTAAGCAATTCTTAGCTACCATAAAGGCCTTAGCTCCAAAAACTCAAATGGGGTTGGTAGAGGATATAATTTTGCAAAAATAAGTCCAAAACTACAATATATGGGTAGCATGACCTTTGGTAGATTGGATTGAAAGAACAACTTCCATAAATGAAAATGGTACTACAGGTAGAAGATAGAGGAAAAAATTATTCACCTCATTTAGTAAAATATTTTAGGGACAGAAACATCCTTAAATGAGGAGATATGATTCAAAATAGATCATTATATAATTTATCATCCATCTTGGTACTTTTTGGATGGAAAAATTAGAGGATTTGGCTTGTAAGGTTCATTTCAGTGGCATGCCCTGGTTTGAAGATTTGGGATTTGAATTATAGATCCATTAGGCATCAAATGAAACCTTTTGGGGTTCAAACTTTGTAAGCATATCCCACAACCCATTGATGTTATTCTGCACATTAGCCTTCACAACAATTTGAAAATGACTTTGATAAAAGCTCGTATGTGAAAGTTATGCCTCCCATAAGTTAACCTACTTTATTGGCCACCTTGATATGAGTGGATGCCATGTTAACCCCTATTACTGACACATGTGGGGGGTACATGTGGTATTTCAAGAAGATTCTCAAAGGTCCAAAATATTAGCATGACTAATTGAGGGTTAAGAATGCAAAAACCCTAACCTTGGACAACTATTAAATTATGTTAAATGCCAACCATTGGGAAGAGAAGGGAGATCCATTTTTTAGTATTATACTTTTTCCATAATTAAGTAGACCACCTAAGTGTGCAATTTGAGAGGATAATAAGGGAGGAATAATATTCTATAGCAATCATTTATGCCACAATGAGTGTCGTGTTCTTTGTAATTGCATTTTCATAATTGAAGAAAAGAGAGTAGAGCATAGGCCCTACCTTCGAGTTGGGTTTTCTCCCATTTTGAGTTTACCAAGATATCTCTTGTGTTCATTTTACTATTCTTTTATTTTCAAATTCCAGTTATTTCATAAATTCAAGTACTAAGTTAGCAATAATTAATCTGGGATCTACGGAAATAATTTGCATAATCTAATATTTTAGAATATTACAAGATTTAAAGTGATGAATTGTTCTAGTGGAATATCAATGATGATTTATAGATCATGTTTTCTTGACTTAGAAATAATAGAGTCCATAAGTTCTTTGCTGCATGCAATGACACAGGATCAAGATTTCAATCAACAATAAGTGTGGGTCTTCATAGGAGCTCTCATACCATGTTCGATAAACAAGGCATATCCACATAGGTTGAACACTTAAGGAAATTGCTCAACAAGCATATCAAAGATTAATATTTCAATATATAAGTGGTTAAAACCCTTAGAGAGGGAAACAATCCACTACCCAAGCCAAAGTGACCATTTGAGGCAATATATTAATGTAAAATAAGATAATTTACAAGAGTTATTCTCTCAACAATCTATCATTAATACATGACCATTTGTATTTTAAATAAAAATCAGGCACCATTTAGATGTTAAGTGGCAAAAAAAAAAAATTATATCAAGGAGAAGATGCACCATTGGATTACTTTGTGTCTAAAACATCACTTTATATCTAAAACATAACTAGTATAACCATATAAATTAAATGGTTGGTAAAGGTAGATAGACATCAATCAATAATAAGCATCAAAACACTTCAAGATACATCTCACATTGCTAAAATTTAAAAACCATAAAACTAACTAAATTATAAATTTATTATTATTATTATTAATTATAAAAGACTTAAATATAAGTTAAACATATATACATTTAAAAAAATATGGAACAAGATTCTTAATCATTGAGATGGAACACGATTCTTAATCATTGTTAGAATACCATGTGTCAATACCACATTCCCCAACAACCATAACTCATACCAAATGACACTTGTTCATATGACATTTTTTTAATTAATTAATTTAATGAAAAAATATTAAATGAATATTATTACTTTGAAGATAAATTTCAACCATTAATTTGTGTATATTAATATGAATATTCCAAAATATTCCATAAAAATTAAATTCTTACCTTTTACCTAATAATTATTGATATTTAAAATAAAATTCTAAAATTCCATTCCAAAATAAACAACTGTATCAACATAATTATAATTATTGAATTAAATAATTATAAAAACACATTACTATTTAAAAACACATAAAATAAATTTAAATTTACCTAAAATTCATACATATTAAAATGGAAAAATCCCAACCATCAAAAAATATGTACGCACTTTAAGCAATACATTCATCCAATAATTGATAGTGGAAGATGATTCTTTACTTATCATTGAAAACATATACCATTCTCTCACATATGAGGATTAGTCAATCCCAATCATAATTGATGAGCTAATGCAACATAGCTCTCAATGTTTTAGATTTCTCTATATTCAATTAACTATGAATATTACCATGGCTGCTATCACTAAAAAAGGATTGATCTTTAGTGGGGGTGGGCAGGGACTTTTGGGAAATTACTAATCCCAGCAAACAAATAATATAGTTCAAAGTGTCAACCTCAAAACACATATATGTAGCAAGTGTAATGTGGGACACCCCACCACTCTTATCATCCTACAAGTGGTCATGCATCCACATTTTAAAAGCAACTAGAGCGGTTATACCACATTCTCCTCTCATCCTCTCACCACACAATAATAATAAGGGCATATTCCTAAGGTTACATCAACTTTTATTGACCTTTATACCAAGTACACTTTCCTGTTAGCACTAGGTGTGGAGGGGTATATCTTTGTATTTTTATTTATTTTTAAATAGAGAAGGCATATAACTATATATAGTTACGTGTGATTGAAATATTATTATTTTTTTGTATTTTATAACATTTGTAAATTATGATACTGAGAAATTACACACAAGTGTTCGAAATAATTTAGTAAATAATAACAATAATAATAGAAATCCTTGGAAAATTTTAATCCGATAATCCCTAGAATCTACGAGGGTAAATATACCACTGACAATACACGCTCATTTTATACGGGATATGTTCCCCGCGCCCCATCCATCCATGCTTCTGTCCTCTGGTTGTGCTGTATTCTCCCCCTCGCTTCCCCGTCCACAGATCAATGACAGCACTCTTTTTGACAGGATGGAGAAGGGAAATGATTCATCAACAGTAGGTAAAGTAAAAAAATCTAAAACATTAAATAAAGCGATGCATTGATCAGATCTAAGGTCCATTCCCTTGTTTTCTGCTTCTGCTGAAACATAGAGCGATCAAAATAAATTCAGAAATCAGCAAAATGCGGGGCGGAGAGCGACCACCAGGCTCTCGGCCGAGTCTCGACAAGCCCTTGGAAGAGCTGACAGAGGAGGATATCATCCAACTTACCAGAGAAGATTGCCGTCGCTACTTGAAAGAGAAGGGTTTGTATGCAATATTATTTAAATTTTATACTAATTTACTACACTGCAAATCTGCTTCACTCATTCTGAGGAATTTATTTTCTGTTTCAATCAAATAGGAATGCGGCGACCTTCTTGGAATAAATCGCAAGCGATTCAGCAAGTTCTTTCTCTTAAGAGCCTGTTCGAGTCAAAGCCGAACCAAGAACCGAAGAAACCCTCAAAATATAACTCTGCGACGCTCCAGCTCGAAACCGCTAGCGATTCTACTTTCGATCAATCAACCGTCTCGCAAGAACACACACTCGTAAGCATGATCAATCACCTTACCATTCAAGCCTGTAAACGGGTCAGTGAATGCGATATTTATGGCCATTGTAGCCGTTTTCATAAAAGTTCTTGCTGAATTGTCTTTTTAAGTAAGTTTCAGGGCGTTTCTTGGAGCAAAGATGTGCCTAATAAAGGCATATCAGAAAGACAAGGTTTATGTTCAGATTCAAAGGAGGCAGCTGAGATTCCAAGATTAGGAAATAATTCCCTTCAGTCCATTGCAGAAGGTATGCGATGTACGCAGGACAGCCATGGCCCAAGATCAACGCAGCCCTTTCTTGGTTTGCCTGCAAATTTCAAGAATGATTGTAGTAATAGGCTGCAATCTCATACGTCTGAGTCTCAGTCCGATACAACATTAAGGTATTTAATTTTCTTTTCAGAGACAACACAGAAGTTATTTTATTTCGATTTTTTCATAAAGATGGATCTGATTGATTGAAGATGCGAGCAATCAAATTTCTATATCTTTCTTTTTGTTATTTTAAATGCAGATCGGAGGATTCATTTCAGCAACCTACGTCTCAGCTAACAATATTTTACGCAGGAATGGTGAATGTGTATGATGACGTGCCTCTCGCTAAGGTCTTTTAAATTTAGATTTTTGTGTTCAACAGTTTGGATTGGGTATATATGTATCAGAGTCAGTGAGTAGCCGTTTATTTGCAGGCACAAGCTATTGTGCGTTTAGCGGGCAGTGGGAAGCTTATACCTCCTTCTCCTCCGCCGCCTGTATCCAATGATTTTGCTGTGCCGACTGGACATCAAGATGCTATGAATGCCAAGCATTCTACAGCATATGCTCCAAGGCCAGCAATACCTGTGCCAGATGTCCTAGTCTCCCCAGTTCCCAGCGAGTGGCACAGCGGTAATTACGAAGTTTAATTTCTCATGGCAGACAAAAGCTTATGTTAATGTTTAGCTCTGTTATTTTTTATGAGGTTTCTTGATTTTTGCAGAGGTTTCAAAGTCGAGGAAGGCACGTGTACAGAGATTTTTGAAAAAGCGAATGGACAGGTCTTTGATCTTTCTTTACTTACCTAGTTCATTGGACCCTATACTGTAGACAGCTTAATCAAATTCCGACAAGCTTTTAAAACAGTTTAATGGCTATTTTAACATTTCAGGGGCCGATTGAAGGCTGCTTCAGCTTCTGCTACTTCAAAGGCGCCGTCATTTGATATGTACCAGCAAAATCCCCAATTAAATTTACCGACGCAGAGCGATAATAGGTCATTCTATTCTAGTCCTAGACTGTATGGTCAGCATCCTCAACAACCCTTCAACCGACAAAAATGCAGTCAATCTAGTGGAAGTGACACGTCATCTCCGACAAGAGCTCCACAGACCCCTCGCCGATCTTCTTCCTCCTCCCTTGATAAGGCTGAAGATCACATGGCCTTCAAACATCAAAATGGAGACAGTCTCAATACATGCTGTGAAGATAAATGTTCCAATGCCCCGTCTGAATAATTAGTCTCAGAGTATAATTTCTCCTATCTCTCACATCTCGAGGATTTCCCCTATCTCGAGGATCAACGCGCACTATTTAAAAAAAAAACGAGTAATATATTGAGCTTGAATTGAATCTTTGTTTTTGTCATTTTTCACTGTTTCTTTGGATTAAAAAACAGAGATGAGGGTTAAAAATTGGTAACTTCAGAAATGCTCCTCCACAGCATTCGGTCAAAAGCGCTCTGCAAAATATTCACTCGGTCATTATTTATTTACAGATACTCGTCTACAGCATTCGGTAGAAAGCACTCTGGGAAAATTCTCAGAGATTCTTTACTGGGCAAATATTAGCAGAAACGAGGAATTCATTGACTTCTGTTTGCCATAAGCGTCGAGAAAAGTTTAATTCAAATCGAAATGAAAAGGTCAATTCTTTTATTTTTTTCCCTTATTTGAATTTTGTTAATTTTTAAAATTATATATTTTGAATAAATAAAACTATTATATAAATGGATTTTGATGATGAGGAGTAATATTTATTTATGAGATAAGAAAACATAGGTTGGGGATAGAGGAGTAATATTATTTATTTATTTATTTTTGTTTGTATTTATGGAGTTTTGAAGTTATTGGTGGATTTTGTGGTATGAATTTGGGGAAAATTTAAGGTGAAATCTTGATTTGTGTTATTTAAACTGGTTTTTTTACTATATATGGATTCAGCACTCAAAAACCCAAAAAAACCCTTGAAGCACTTTGCAAAGTTTATCTATAAAACTTGTGATTTCAGTTTTTAGACAAATTAGACCGATAAAAACAAATAGGAATGCTTTTCAAAAAATAAAATTAAAGACAACTCCAATATTTATTAGATAAGAATTTATTGAAAATTTTTAAAATTTTATTTTTAAGTTTCTAACATATTCCAAAATCATCATAATTTAATAAATTAAATGGTTGAGATAAATTGTTTTTCATATTTGATTTTTTTTAATAATATATTGTTGATAAGTTTTTTTTTTTTGGAATTGATAAATCTCAAAATTCAGTATAAATGTCAAATTTAATATTTAATATTTAATATTTGATGTCAAAGTCAGTGCTTTCTCCATGGCATCTCTTTGCATTTTTCACCATATCTCTTTGCGTTTCACTATGAGAGAAATAATGATAAAAATCCTACATAGCAACAATACACATAGACCATGATTTACTATTTACTGTATTACTTACAAAAATTACATATACTTAAATGGCTAGTAAACGTGGAAAGACATCAATCCATGATAAACATCAAAACATTTACTCTGGTATACATCGGGCATTGCCCAAATAAAAAAAATCATAAAGATCAACTTCATTATAACTTTATTTTAAATTATTATTATTATTATTATTAATTATAAAATAAATTCTAATTAATTAATTTGAGATAAATTAATCAAAAAATTAGATAAATTTTAACTCTATGTTTGAAAACTATTATGAATATTTAGACATATTTTATGGAAATTAAATCTTTATCATCTATCTAATAATCATATGGAAGCTTAATCTCTACCAGCTACCTAATAATTATTGATAATTAAATTAAAATTAAAATTGTAAAACCCTATTATAAAATAAAGACACTTGAACATGTGTTATTTACAAATTTCAAAAATTAACAAAAAAAAAATGTATATCTATTATTATTACATAATATATTCTAATATTATGTATGTGAATATTATGGAAATAATTCTAATACTTACAATGAATCATATGCTTAAATTCGGAAAATATATTTTAATATTTAATTTTTTAAATTTCAAATAAAATTGATTTATTATTATCAATTTTTTTTTAAGGTTAAAAGAGAAATACAACATTTCATTCATGCATTCAAAAACTATTTTCAATCATTAAAATTTCATTTCATTTCATTTCTCCCAAATCGATTCACCAATTAATTAATTTTAAAGCAAAAAACTTGTTGCTGTTTTCTCAATTCTATCAATCTTAAACAATTATTTATTTGGGCTTAATGTTCCTCACCTTTCTATCATGGTATAACGGCTATATTATTTTTGGTAATTTCTTTGGAAGACGTCATTATCAAACTCTATTTGAACGAAAAAAATGATTACATTGTGATTAATGTTCACCATAGTATAGAAACGTGTAGAGCACATCTCACCTACTCGTACGGAAAGAAAGCAAACTGATAATCTATAAGAGGAGACCCACCTGGGGCGAATCTCGTCAGATCGCTTGTGGTGGGTGTACTGTGTAGCAACAGGAGGAGACAGATATTGAGTGAGCAGAGACTGTGGTAGCGTCCTACACTGGTGTTGCGAGAAATCTTTTGCCCATGCTCTTATTATAGTAAGCTCTCGTTATAGTAAGGTTGAAAAGATAGGTGTTTAGTTGGATTTCGGGATTTTAGTTATAGTTTTGGATGGACTTTTAATTATAGTCTTAATCTTAAACCAAATTATAAGTTTTTAACTTGCGAACCATTACAAATATCTAAAAGCAAATTACTAATTCCCTATCATAAATAAATAAATATAAAAAACCCTCAAACTTACTTTGCCTAGGGAAAGGATGACTTGAGAAAATGTGCACGGCTGCAAGTTGAAAGTCGTTGGTGTGGGGGCTAAAATCATCCGCTCCTCACAAATCGTAATCATTCTCCAACCTTTGAAGTGACATTTGATTTCAACTTGAAAGGGCGTGCTACAGTAGCCAGGATCCCTGACGATTCGATTATTTTTACCGCTGCCTGTTCCATGCGTCTGTGGACACATGTCAGATATGATGAGGTGAACCCGGTCACATGCTAGGGAGCACAATAGGACCACGGCCTTTATGTATGGCGGTGGCCTGGTCTTTCAATTCACAGCTGTCTCTCTCCGCGTGAAATGATTGGAGGCGACCCCCCTCCGCCTCGTGTCCTTCCCTCCCTCACTCTCTCCGCCCGCGGTCCCGATCATCCACCGGCACTTACCCGTTTTCCCTTCCCCGCGCCTTCAAATGCCAATTCCCTCACAGCTATTTTGGGTACAATACAAGTGTAATGATGGAATGTGAGTGGCGACTAAGAAATGGGAAAATATTTGTAATGTGAAAGACAAGTTAGGTACACGTAGTGTTTGGCCGATGTATGGCATTTAGATTTAAGAAATTAATTTCTTAATGTATCATATTTTTCATTATCATAAATGTCAAAATAACATGTTCAATAATATATAATTTATTTAATTAATTATTAAAAAGAGTTTTGTTTTATGGTGTAAGAGTGTTTAAAATGTGAAAATGTTAGGAATATGGATATAAAATGTACAAAGAAATGTTAAATTGGAAATAACACTATTAAATATTTAGAAGTTATACAAAATATTGTAAATTACGATGTATTCAAATAACAATATGTTTTAAATTTTATTTTAAATAAATTGAAAATCAAAATCGTTGTGTAGTATTTATTATTTATTTGTTAATATATTAAAATATATTTATGTTATTAAATATTTAAAAGCTATACAAAATATTGTAAATTAAGATGTATTTAAATAACAATATGTTTTAAATTTTATTTTAAATAAATTGAAAATCAAAATGGTTGTATAGTATTTATTATTTATTTGTTAATATATTAAAATATATTTTGGTATTAATAAGTGAAGACTGAGAAGATCTTTTTAATAATAATGTCTTAAAGTGTTGGATTTTGGTTAGCTATACAATTTTATGGTTTTTTCTAAACAGAGGTTTATGCTTGGTTTAGCGAGAGTGGGATTTCCCTCCTTCTCTAGATTGTTTTAAGAGTTCATAATGAATCTACATCTACTAGTATTCCCCATCAAACTTCTCACCTTCAACATTATTTTCATAGAGCAACTCGACAAAGTGGGGATTCTAGGTTCACGACAAACCCTCCATTGGGTGCATCGTGGCTTACCTGCCAAAAACAGTGCAAGATCCAAAATATGAGGTTAAATCTAGTCAGATTAGAGAATATATCCAATATATGCAGGATCACACTTTGATCTGCAAATTTATTGGATCAATGGCCCTATGAAAAAGCTTTAATTGGGTGGATCCAAGATAAATGCAACCGCTAGGATCAAATAGAATTGGAGTTAGGGGCCAAGGGTTTTTTTACAATCATTTTCTCCAGCTTCGAAGACAAATTAAGTGTTTTTGAAGGGGAGGTGTTTTCTTTCAACAATGCAGGGCTTTTCATGCAATTCTAGAAAGAGCAGTATAATTCAGAGAAAGAGGATTTTCTTGTAGCCCCAGTGTGGGTCCATTTCTTTTCTCTTCCTAAAGAATTTTGAGAGGAGGAAACCCTTGAAAGCATCAATAATGCCATCAACTACCTTGTCGAAGTATCAAAGGCTACCAAGAGAGGAAGGCACACTTTAGATGCATGGATTTGTGTTTATATGAATATCTCCTAGCCTCTTCCAGCCTACATAGATATTCACTATCAAGATAGTGTTTGGAAGTAGTCTCTATGAAAAAGTACCCTTTAGATGCAAATGTTGTCATTAATGAAGGCATCTTATTAGGGACTATCTAATGAACACCAAGGAAACATTTGAAAAAACCCTTGTTGAAAAGAGCCAATTGATTTGGGAAAAATCCCCCAAAGAAGTAGAATTTTGAGTCCCTAAGGTACTTCAAATCCTAACTGGATCACTAGATCTTAAAATAGTTTCAAGTCTCTCTCCTCTCCAAAGGAGTCTCCAGAGCTGGACAACATTCAGTCAAGTATGCAATTAATAGAAGGTAAATACAAAAACCCTACAAAGGTCGTGCAAAGGTCTCTTGAAGAACATCAACAAAATCCATTACCACAAGAGATGATTAGCTCCCCTTTGGAAGAAGGTGGAGAAAAATCTCTATCAGAAGATATGGATTTGATGGCCCACGACTGATTTCCCTTGTAGAAGCATGGCATGGAAAAGATGTGACAAACATGAGCCTAGTTCACTATGCTAGGATTATGTATAAGGCATGTCTTCGAAGCAAGGAATTGGGATCGAGTTCCTCACAATTTAGTCTTGGGCTTCAAATGTTGGATTTCAAGGTGCTCTCCAAGCAAGACAAAGAAGCCAAAAAATGAGGTCATAAGAGCAATAAGGCACAGATCCAAGAAGACAATGAATAATTAGTCAACTCGGGGAAAGTCATGAAAATGTCAAAGGCATTTCCCTCCTTGAAATATTAAACCCTCAAGGAGTTGTTTATGTTGTTATGATTTGTAGAAATTAATGTGTAGATTTTGTTGAAAAGTCAACAAGAAACGTGTGTTTGATTTAATTTTCCCTTAATTAAATTGGACAATAAAATGTAATCTTATCTCATAATCACTTGTAATAGTTAACTGAGTGTGATAAACTCATTTAGCTCATGAATTTAGAGTTGAGGGTGATTGGTGAGGCATGCTGAGTGATTCTATTAGTTATTGAGTCCAAGTTGCAGTTAGTGCATTAATTTAATGCATGAGAAATCATTTAAGTCAATTAATTGAGTTAAAATTAGTTTAACTAGTTGTAACTGCTTGTTGCACTAGTGAGAGGTCAAGTGAATTAAATCAAATTTAATTCACATGCAGTGATCTGTCAAGTGATTGATGATTTACTATTAATAGTTGCATGCATGTCAGTTCTGATGGAGACCTGGTTGAGACAGGAATTAAAGGGATGTTAACTATCAGTTGTATTATTAGTAGGCTGCCTGCATGCAATAAAACACCCATAGGACCACCCATGAACATTGTGTAGTTTTGGAAGGCTGAATTTCCTAAAGAATAGGGATTGCATTCCACATGAATTGCGCAAGGCAGGCAGGCTGAGAAGAGGCTGAAAATTGGCTAAGTGTTGGTCGATTTTGTCTGGATCAGTGTGAAACAGTTGTGAGAGTGTAAAAGACTCTTGTGAGAAGAGTGCATCGTAAGTGTTTCATGATTAATTGGTGAATATACAATAGAAGATAGACGGGTTTTGAGCAGTAATCTTTCCCCATGAAAATATATGTGTTGTGGTTTGACTTGCTTCTTTCTTTACTTGTTGTGATTAGCGATCATGTTTATTTTCTGCAACTAATTTGTAGAAGGATTTAGTATCTTGATTTAGCATATCGCATGATCAGATTGAATCCATTGATATACATATTGTTTGTATAATTTCTACATGGTCTCAGAGCGCGGGAAATCACTATAGTGGAGAAGAAATTGAGTTTGTGCTTACTAGCATTCGAATTTGCAAAAATATTCTTTAGTGCGACAGGCGGATCAAGATGGCTTTCAATGGCTTAAGATTGGAATATACACTTGAGATCTGTTCTAATTATATTGCGTGGAAAGAAAATATGGAGGTAGTTCTAGAGGACAACGGGTTGAAATAATTCATTAAATCTAATGACATTCCCAAACCTGCAGTAGCAGATGCCGCTCTTATTGATGCTTGGCAAAAGAAGGTTGCAAAGGCAAGGAGGATCTTATTAGAGGGAGTATGAGATCACATTGTCTCAAGGTTCCATGGCAAAGTGACTCGATATGCAATGTGGAATGCTTTGACAGATATGTTTTAGAGTAGCAGTGACTGCATAAAATTGGCACTGAAGGACAAGCTCAGGAAAATGAAAATGGAGAAAGGCGACACTATTCTGAAATATTTAACCAAGTTTGTCCAATGTCAAGATGAGCTTGGGAGTGTCGGAATTACTGTAGCGGATGATGACTTGGTGAGCCTAGCTCTTCTAGGCCTTCCCTACAGTTGGCATAGTTATCAGGACTTTGTCAATGCGAGGGAGAAGGTACCGAATTGGGAGCGACTTTGGTTGGATTTGGTGCAAGAAGAATTTAGGCAGAATACCAGGGATGGATCCTCATCTAAGACAAATGATGAGGAAAATTGCACCTTGGATGGTAAGGCAAAGAAGGGGAAGGGAAAGAAATCCTATTCCAAATCTGAGACCGGAAAAGAAGGCACTAAGCGTGGCATGTCCAGAGTGAAATGTTTTCACTGTCACAAGCATGGACATTATGCCACTAATTGTCCACAGAAGAAGAAGAACAAGAAGGCTTCAATATCTATAGCTCGTGAGGCTTTGGCCTCACAATTTGAGTTGGACTTCTCGCTCATCGCATGCATGGTGTCTAGTGCGATGGGATCAGTGTGCTACTTGGATTGTGGTGCATCTTTCCACATGACGGGAGACAAAGAAATTTTCAGTAGCTTGGAGGATAAGGATCTCCCGATTCATATCGAAATGGGTGATGATGGGACGTATATCGCTAGCGAGATTGCTACAGTTACCAGGTAAACCCTTCTTATTAAAAGATGTAATGCATGTACAAGGCTTGAAAAAGAATTTAGTTTCATATGCTATGTTGAAGGATAGAGGTTATGATGTGGTTTTCAGTGAAGGGAAAGCATTCCTTCGTCACAAAGCCACAAGACAAGCCAAGAAGATTGGGATTTGTGTGAAGAATCGCTACAAACTTGATGTAGATGGCTGCACAACATTGATGGGTAAAGCAGACAAAGTGGTGAGCCAAGATGAGGGTGAGTTATGGCACAGGAGATTGGGCCATCTACACCACAGATCTTTAAAGGTCATGCAACAGATTTCTACGAGGCTTCCAAAGGGTAATCTTGAATAGATAGACACATGCAATGGATGTACCATGGGGAAGTATGCAAAGGCCACTTTTCACGAGAAGGAAAACCGAGCAGCGGAAAACCTTGAGAGAGTTCACTTAGACATGTGTGGACCATTCTCTACAGTTTTGACAGCAAAGCACATGTATTATGTGATCTTTGTTGATGATATTTCTAGAAAGTGTTGGATCTACTTCATGCATAAGAAAGATAAGACGTTCTCAAAATTTTGTGAGTTCAAAGCACTGGTTAAGAAAGACACAGAGAAGCATGTGAAGGATCTTAGGAGCGACAATGGTGGTGAGTACATCTCCAATGAATTCAAGAAATTCTGTAGCAAAGAATGAATTCGGAGAGAGTTGATTGCACCTCATAACCCAAAACAGAATGAGGTTGCAGAAAGAAAGAATATAACAATTTTGGGTGTGGCACAAACGATGTTGCATGATCAGGCCATACCATTGCATCTGTGGGTAAAGGCATGCAATACAGAGGTATTTGTGAAAAACCGTAGTCCTCATCGGATACTTGGCATGAGTACACAAGAGGAGGATTTTTCTGGTAAGAAACTTGATGTTTCATATTTTAAAATTTTTGGCTCATCTGTCTATTGTTGTGTGACCAACGATTCCAGGAAGAAGCTAGAACCAACAACTGAGATTGGGATATTTGTGGGGTACACTAATACTCCCCACAACTATCGGGTGTATTTTCCAAACAACGGGATGACGTTGTGATACGAGATATAAAATTTGATGAGGAGAAAGCCATGTGATTATCCCTTGAGAGGGAGCTTGATTTGCATGTAGATGAGGAACTCTTGGTTCCGAAGGATGAACCTCAAGATGTGGAGCAACCACATGAGGAGGATCATGGAGTGGCAGAAAACACTCATGCAGATCCATCCACCAGACATGGTAGAAGGCGCACCACATAAGCTGATAGATTGAGACTTGATGCGACAGAACATGTAGGAGCACTTACTCCACTGCACAAATAGAGACAGTCTCCAGACATGTTTACTGGATACATGGCTCTTATGAGCAAGTGTATTGTGACATAACCATCCTCTTTTGAGGAAGCAGTGCAACAACCAATTTGGGTTGATGCCATGGTTGAGTATGACTCCATCGTCAAGAACAGTGCATGGGAAGTTGTCCCAAGACCAGTCGAAAAATCAGTGGTTGGATCTAGATGGATCTATAATGTTGGTTGGTTTGTGAGGCATGCTGAGTGATTCTATTAGTTATTGAGTCCAAGTTGTAGTTAGTGCATTAGTTTAATGCATGATAAATCATTTAACTCAATTAATTGAGTTAAAATTAGTTTAAATAGTTGTAACTATTTTTTGCACTAGTGAGAGGTCAAGTGAATTAAATCAGATTTAATTCACATGCAGTGATTTGTCAAGTGACTGATGATTTACTATTAATAGTTGCATGCATGTCAGTTCTGATGCAGACCCAGTTGAGACAAAGGTTAAAGGGATGTTAACTATCATTTGTATTATTAGTAGGCTACTCACATGCAATAAAACATCCATAGGACTGCCCATGAGCATTGCGTAGTTTTGGAAGGTTGAATTTCCTAGAGAATAGGGATTGCATTCCACATGAATTGCGCAAGGCAGGTAGGCTGAGAAGAGCCTGAAAAATGGCTAAGTGTTGGTCGATTTTGTCTGGATCAGTGTGAAACAGTTGTGAGAGTGTAGAAGACTCTTGTGAGAAGAGTGCATTGTAAGTGTTTCATGATTCCTTGGTGAATATACAATAGAAGATAGAGGGGTTTTGAGCAGTAAGCTTTCCCCATGAAAATATGTGTGTTGTGGTTTGACTTGCTTCTTTCTTTACTTGTTGTGATTGGCGATCGTGTTTATTTTCTGCAATTTATTTGTAGAAGGATTTAGTATCTTGATTTAGCATATCGCATGATCGTATTGATCCATTGATATACATATTGTATGTATAATTTATACATGGTGTCGGAGCGCAAGAAATGACTATAGTGGAGAAGAAATTGAGTTTGTGCTGAATAGCATTTGAATTTGCAGAAATATTCTTTGGTGCGACAGGCGGATAAAGATGGCTTTCAATGGATTAAGATTGGAATATGCACTCGAGGGTAGTTCTAATTATATTGCGTGGAAAGACAAGATAGAGGCAGTTCTGGAGGACAACGGGTTGAAAGAATTCATTGATAATAACATTCCCAAACCCACAGTAGCAGATGTTGCTCTTCTTGATGCTTGGCAAAAGAAGGTTGCAAAGGCAAGGAGGATCTTATTAGAGGGAGTACGAGATCACATTGTCTCGAGTCTCCATGGCAAAGCGACTCGATATGCATTGTGGAAGGATTTGACAGATATGTTTTAGAGTAGCAGTGACCACATAAAATTGGCACTGAAGGACAAGCTCGGGAAAATCAAAATGGAGAAAGGCGACACTATTCTGAAATATTTAACCAAGTTTTTCCAATGTCGAGATGAGCTTTGGAGTGTCAGAATTACAGTAGCTGATTATGACTTGGTGAGCCTAGCTCTTGTAGGCCTTCCCAAGAGTTGGAATAGTTATTAGGACTCTGTCAATGGGAGGGAGAAGCTACCGAATTGGGAGTGACTTTGGTTGGATTTGGTGTCAGAAGAATATAGGTAGAATATTAGGGATGGATCCTCATCTAAGACAGATGATGAGGAAAATTGCACCTTGGATGGTAAGGCAAAGAAAGGGAAGGGAAAGAAATCTTATTCCAAATCTGAGATGGGAAAAGAAGGCAATAAGCGTGACATGTCCAGAGTGAAATGTTTTCACTGTCACGAGCATGGACATTATGCCACTAATTTCCCACAGAAGAAGAATAAGAAGGCTTTAAGATATGTAGCTCGTGAGGCTTTGGCCTCACAATTTGAGTTGGACTTCTTGCTCATTGCATGCATGGTGTCTAGTGCGATTAGATCAGTGTGCCACTTGGATAGTGGTGCATCTTTCCACATGATGGGAGACAAAGAACTTTTCAGTAGCTTGGAGGAGAAGGATCTCCAGATGCATATCGAAATGGGTGATGATGGGACATATATCGCTAACGAGATTGCTACAGTTACCAGGTAAACCCTTCTTATTAAAATATGTAATGCATGTACCAGGCTTGAAAAAGAATTTAGTTTCAGATGATATGTTGGAGGATAGAGGTTATGATGCGGTTTTCAGTGAAGGGAAAGCATTCATTCATCACAAAGCCATAGGACAAGCCAAGAAGATTGGGATTCGTGTGAAGAATCTCTACAAACTTGATGTAGATGGTTGCGCAACATTGATGGGTAAAGCAAAAAAAGTGGTGAGCCAAGATGAGGGTGATTTATGGCACTGGAGATTGGGCCATCTACACCAAAGAGCTTTGAAGGTCATGCAATAGATTTCTATGAGGCTTCCAAAGGGTACTCTTGCACAGATAGATGCATGCAAGGGATGAACCATGGGGAAGTATGCAAAGGCCACTTTTCACGAGAAGGAGAACCGAGCAGTGGAAAACCTTGAGAGAGTTCACTCAGACATGTGTGGACCATTCTCTATAGTTTGTTGATGATTTTTCTAGAAAGTGTTGGATCTACTTCATGCAGAAGAAAGATCAGACGTTCTTAAAATTTTGTGAGTTCAAAGCACTGGTGGAGAAAGACACAGGGAAGCATGTGAAGGATCTTAGGAGCAACAATGGTGGTGAGTACATCTCCAATGAATTCAAGAACTTCTGTAGCAAAGAATGAGTTTGGAGAGAGTTGATTGCACCTCATAACCCACAACAGAATGGGGTTGCAGAAAGAAAGAATAGAACAATTATGGGTGTGGAACAAGCGATGTTGCATGATTAGGGCCTGCCATTACATCTATGGGAAGAGGCATGCAACATAACCATATTTGTGAAAAACCATAGTTCTCATTGGATACTTGGCATGAGTACACCAAAGGAGGATTTTTCTGGTAAGAAACCTGATGTTTCATATTTTAAAATTTTTGGCTCATCTATCTATTGCCATGTGACCAAAGATTCCAGGAAGAAGCTAGAACCACCAGCTGATATTGGGATATTTTTGGGGTACACTGATACTCCCCACAACTATCGGGTGTATTTTCCAAACAAGAGGATGACTGTTGTGAGACGGGATATAAAATTTGATGAGGAGAAAGCCATGTGATTGTCCCTTGAGAGGGATCTTGATTTGCATGCAGATGAGGAACTCTTGGTTCCGAAGGATGAACCTCAAGATGTGGAGTAGCCACATGAGGAGGATCATGGAGTGGCAGAAAAAACTCATGCAGAGCCATCCACCAGACATGGTAGAAGGCGCACCACAGAAGCTGATAGATTGATACTTGATGCGACAGAACATGTAGGAGCACCTACTTCCCTGCACATATAGAGACAGTCTCCAGACAGGTTTACTGGATACATGGCTCTTATGAGCAAGTGTATTGTGACATAACCATCCTCTTTTGAGGAAGCAGTGCAACAACCAATTTGGGTTGATGCCATGGTTGAGGAGTATGACTCCATCGTCAAGAAAAGTGCATGGGAAGTTGTCCCAAGACCAGTTGGAAAATCAGTGGTTGGATCTAGATGGATCTATAAGGTGAAGCAAGCATCAGATGGGAGTGTGGAGAAGTACAAGGCTAGATTTGTAGCCCGGGGATTCTCACAAGTTGAGGGGATTGACTATGAGGATAATTTTGCACCGATTGTGAGGTAACCATCGATTAGATCTATTCTTGCACTCTCAGCGTAGATGGGGTGGCAGATACATCAGATGGATGTGAAGAGTGTGTTTCTCAATGGAGTTATTGAGGAATAAGTGTACATAGAGTAGCTAGAAGGTTTTGAGACCTTTGACAGTGAGTCGTATGTGTGCAGACTCAAGATAGCACTGTATGGGTTGAAGCAAGCACCTCGTGCTTGGTACACCAGGATTGACAACTATTTCACTAGGTCGGGCTTCACGAAGAGTGAAGCGGATGCGAAACTGTACCATATTGTGGTTGATGGTAAGCTTTTGATTATCGTACTTTATGTTGATGATCTTATTTTGACAAGTGATGAGCAGCTCATAAATTCTTGCAAAGAGGATCTTGTAAGAGAGTTTGAGATGAAGGACATGGGACTCCTTCATTATTTCCTTGTTTTGGAGATATGGCAGTGGGATGGTGAGCTATTTGTTTCTCAAGGAAATTATGCCAAAGAGATTCTGAGTAAGTTTCACATGGAGAGTTGTAAACCCATAGAGACTCCTCTTGCAGGAAACTGGAGGAAGGAGGATGCTACTTCAGGTGAGGTAGTGGACACTACTATTTACACGAAACTTGTGGGTTCACTCATGTACTTGGTGAACACCAGACCAAAGATTTGCTACATATTTAACCAACTGAGTCAAGCTATGGTTAAGCCAACCAAGCTCTTTTGGAAGGCAGGGAAGCATGTCTTGAGATATCTCAGGGGCACTACAGAGTATGGATTATGGTACAGATAGATAGAGGGAGTGAAGCTTCAAGACTTCACCGATGCATATTGGGCAAGCAGTCCATCAGACAGAAAGAGCACAACAGGGGGGATCTTAAACATAGGATCAACAACATTTTCTTGGTACAGCAGGAAGCATAGATCTATGGCACTCAGTTCAGCCGAGGCAGAGTACATGGCAATCAGTTAGGCTGCATGTGAGGCCATTTAGATGAGGAAGATTCTGGTTGGTTTGTTTGGTCATTAAATGGATCCAAAGGTGATACATTGTGATAACCAAAGTTGCATTAAACTCTCGGTTAATCCGGTATTCCATGATAGGTCCAAGCATATATACATCTGGTACCACCATCTCAGAGATTGTGTTCAAAGAATCATTATGTTACTTCAGTACATTCCCACGGAGGATCAGGATGCAAATATTCAGACGAAGGTGCTCGCCAGGAGAAAATTCGAATACCATACAGGAAGGATCGGGGTAGCCGATAATCCCTTTCTTGTTGAGAGGGAGTGTTGAAAAGTCAACAAGAAATGTGTGTCTAATTTAATTTTCCCTTAATTAAATTGGACAATAAAATCTAATATTATCTCATAATCACTTGTAATTGTTAAATAAGTGTGATCAACTCAGTTAGATCATTAATTTCGAGTTGAGGGTGGTTGGTGAGGCATGCAGAGTGATTCTATTAATTATTGAGTCCAAGTTGCAGTTAGTGCATTAGTTTAATGCATGAGAAATCAATTAAATCAACTAATTGGGTTAAAATCAGTTTAACTAGTTGTAACTATTTGTTGCACTAGTGAGAGGTCAAGTGAATTAAATTAGATTTAATTCACATGCAGTGATCTATCAAGTGACTGATGATTTACTATTAATAGTTGCATGCATGTCAGTTCTGACGGATACCCAGTTGAGACAGAGGTTAAAGCGATGTTATCTATCAGTTGTATTATTAGTAATATGCCCGCATGTAGTAAAACACCCATAGGATTTCCCATGAACATTGCGCAGTTTTGGAAGGCTAAATTTCCTAAAGAATAGGGATTGCATTCCACATGAATTGTGCAAGTAAGGCAAGCTGATCAGAGGCTGGAAATTGGCTAAGTGTTGGTTGATTTTGTCTGGATCAGTTTGAGACAATTGTGAGAGTGCATGAGACTCTTGTGAGAAGAGTGCATTGTAATTGTTTCATGATTCCTTGGTGAATATACAATAGAAGATAGAGGGGTTTTGAGCAGTAAGCTTTCCCGGGAAAATATTTGTGTTGTGGTTTGATTTGCTTCTTTCTTTACTTGTTGTGATTGACGATCGTGTTTTTTTTTCTACAATTGATTTGTATAAGGATTCAGTATCTTGCTTTAGCCTATCACATGATCAGATCGAATCCATTGATATACATATTTTTTGTATAATTTCTACAAATTCTAAACTGCTCATGAAATTTACTAAATCACAAGACTAGAAGCTACTCTATTGATTTGCATAATTTAATTCACGATCAAGAACACATAACATCAACATGCAAGAAGAAACTTCACACATGCACAAATATTTATGTAGGGTAAAGAAACTGCTCAAAACCCCTTACTATATGTATTGCATTGATCAAAGGATATAGATGAAATACAATGCTTTCTTAAGCTTGAGAACAACCTGCAAGTGTATAGTCTATCTCTCTACATGACTGACTAAACCTGGTAAATACTTAGCCAATTTTTCAAGCCTCCAAGCTCTTATTTCCTTGCGTTGTTCCTAGAGGAATTAGCCCCAATTTTTTAGGGAAAATCCTCAATTGTATTACGCAATTCCTGTAGGCCATTATTTGACTGCATGCACCGCCTGTACACATGGGACTAGTCTACAACTAATAATACACTGCTTTGGAATCTCCATCTCAACTAGGTAACTCGAATTCCGAGCATGCAAAAGTTATTTTGGGTTGATTGATTAGTTAATTGGATGACCATTGAGTGCAATTGAAGTTACACTGCACAACTTGACCTTCCACTATTTTCTCCAATAGTTGGTACTAGTTTAACTAAAAATAACTCAAATTAACTGAAATGGGTTGCTACAAATTAGAAATCAGTCATACTGAACTGAGCTCAATCTTCCCAAACTCGAATTATCTGAGTTAACTAAGTGACAAGATCCATGTCACCTCAGTTAACAACCTCCAAGATTATGTTGATGTGGAAATTCAAAATTTCTCTAGTTTGACCAAGGCAAGGTCAACCTGAGATTTTCTTGCTGCATTTTCAACACTCCCTCTCAGCAAGAAAGGGATTATCTTCCACCCTAATCCTACCTCTTTGGAACTCAAATTTTCCTCTTGACAAAGCATTTGTCAAAATGTCTGCATATTGTTCCTCTGTCAGAATGTACTGTAACAACATGATCCTCTTCTACACACAATATCATAAATGGTGATAAAGCATATCTATAAGCTTGGATCGTGAAAACATGATTTTAATAGAGCTTGATGCAACTTTGATTATCAAAATAAATCATAGTATGATCCATCATCTAAAAAAATAACCCAAAAAGAATATTTCTCATCCATATTTCCTCACATGCTTCTTGATTGGAAACCATGTACTCTGCTTCTGCTGATTTGAGTGCCACAGATCTCTGCTTCCTGTTGTACTAAGAAACTGCTACTGACCCAACACTCAAAATTCCTCCTGATGTGCTCTTTTGGTCTAATGGACTCCCCTCCCAATTCTCATATGTAAAGCCGCATAGCTTCACTCCCACTGTTATTTTGTACCATAGTCCAAACAGAGTAGTGCCTCTGAGGTATCGAAGAACATGCTTAGCTTCCCTCCAAAATAATTTGTTCAGGTGAACCATAGCTTGGCTCAATAGGTTTACTACATAGCACATGTCTGACTGTGTGTTCACAAGGTACATGAGTGAATCCACCAACTACCTGTAAACAACAACATCCACTTCCTCACTTGAAGTGGCATCCTCCTTCCTCCAGTTGGTCACTAGAGGTGTCTCCATGGGTTTGCAACTCTGCATGTGAAACTTCTAAAGTATCTCGTTGGCATACTTTCCCTGAGAGACAAACAATTATTCTTCTCCTTGGCATACTTCCAATCCGAGGAAATAGTGCATGAGACACATATCCTTCATTTCGTGATTTGATCAGTTGTTCATCACCAGTTAGAATCAAATCATCAACATCTAAGACAATAATCAACAATTACCTTCTACCAAAATATGATAGATGTTTGCATCCACTTCATTTTTGGTGAAGCCCAAACAGGTAAGATAGCTATCGATCTTGGTGTACCAAGCACAGGGTGCTTGCTTCAATCCATACAATGCTCACTTGAGTCTGCACACATGCGACTCTATGTCAAAGGTCTAAAAACCTTCTGGTTGCTCGATGTACACCTCCTCCTCAAAAACTCCATTGAGGAATGTTGTCTTCACATCCATCTGGTGGATCTTCCACCCCATCTATGTAGCCAGTGCTAGAATTGATCTGATGGAAGAGTACATTTATAATAGAGCAAAGGTCTCCCCATAGTCAATTATCTCAATATGAGAGAACCCCTTGGCCACAAATCTGGTCTTGTATTTCTCTATGCTTCTGTATGTTGCATGCTTCACCTTGTAAATCCATCTTGAACCCACCACTAATTTATCCTCTGGTCTTACGACCACTTCCCAAACACTATTTTTGACAATGGAATCATATTCCTCTACCATAGCATCAACCCATACAGGTTTATATACTACTTCCTCAAATGAGGATGGTTCTGTCTCTACTAGATTAGTCACCAAATCCATGTATCTATTGTACCGATCTAGTGACCTCCTCTGCTTGTGCTATGAAGTGGGTGCTCTCACATTGTCTCCATCATCCTGCAATAATCCAGCTTCCTTGGTTTGTTTCCTTCCTTCTCTAGATGTCTCTGCTTGAGTGGCTGTCTCGACTCTCTGCTCCTTTACTTGTGGCTGCTCCACAACTTCTTGAGGTTCTTCCTTTGGAGCCAAAATCTCCTAATCTGAATGCAACTGAAGCTCCCTCTCAAGAGAACAACTCATTTCCTTCTCCCCATCAAACTTCACATCCCTTCGAACAAATTTCATTATGAGGCATGGCAAGTACATACGATAGTTTTGAGTTTTTTCTATGTATGCCACAGATATCCCCAACTCTATTGTCATCTCTAGATTTTTCCTTTATTCCTTGGAGACGTGGAAATATATTTATGCTCCAAAGATCCTGAAGTGTGACACATCTGGTTTCTTCCTTGATAAATCTTATTTTGGTGCACTCATTCCAAAAATACGACGAAGACTCCTGTTCTGGAAATAGACCGTTTTGTTGCATGCTTCAACCCACAAGTGCATTGGCAGACCTTGTTCATGCAACATCTCCCTTGATTCTCCCACAATACTTGTGTTTTTCCTCTCAACCATCCCATTCTATTTTGGATTGTGGCGTGCTGTCAACTCCTGTAGAATTCCTTCCTTTGCACATAAATTTTAAACTCATTCTACACGTACTTGCCTCTGTTATCTATCCTCAGAGCCTTCACTTTATTTCTAGTGTATTTCTTAAAAAGTGATTTAAATTAAAAAAACTTGGAGACTGTCTAGTCTTTCTTATGCATGAATAAGATCCAAAACTTCCACGAGAAATCATCTACAAATATAACATAATACATGTTCTTGGCAGTGGAAGCTGTAGAGAAAGGTCCACAAACATCAAATTGGATCCTTTCAAGGATTGCATGCACCTTGTTGTCCCGATCATTGAAGGTGAATTTTGTGTACTTACCCAAGGTAAACCCTTTGCATGTATCCTACTGATCTAGTGCTCCTTTGGGGAGGCCTATGGTGATCTACTGCATGATCTTCAAAGATCCACGATGAAAATGACCAACTCTTCTATGCCATAATTCGACAACATCTTGGCTCTGCACCTTCTCTACCTTAATGCTTAATGCAACACAACCTTCCACATCTATCTTTTATAGGTTATTCACTCGAACCCCAATCTACTTCACTTTTCCCATGACGATGTGTCTCAGGAATGCCTTTCCTTTGTTGAATATCACATTGTAGCCAAGGTCTTCTAATACCACGAGAAAAATTAGATTATTATTTAGAACCAGTACAAGCATCACATCCTTGAGCCTGAGAGGGGAGCCTGATTCCCTATGAAAGGCGACTGTGCCAATCCTGGTCACGTTGTACCTTCCATCATCTCCCATCTCGATGTGCATCTAGAGATATTTCTCCTCTAAGTCACTGAAAAATTATTTGTTTCCCATCATGTGGAACGAGGCACCACTATCCAGATACCAGACACTTATCATAACTATGATTTCCATGTATGCAATGAGGGTGAAGTCAAGCTCAAATTGTGAAGCCAAATATTCACCCGCTGCTCCTCCTGAGGTCTTCTTGCTTGCCTTCTTGTGCGGACACTTCGTGGCATAGTGTCCAAATTCATGAAAGTGAAAGCACTTGATTATGGACAAGTATTTATTATTGTCCCCTTGAATGGATTTTGGTTTGGATTGGAGTTTCTTCCCTTTTCCCTTCTTTTCCTTTCCATCCAAGGAAAAATTTTCTTCATCCTTGCCCTTGGATGAAGTCCCATCTTTGGTACTCTTCCTTATTTCCTCCTGTACCAAATCAGACCATAATTGCTCCCAATTTGGTAGTTTCTACCTCCCATTCATTGAATCTTGGTAGCCTGTGCCAGCTCTTAGGACGACCTAGAAGGGTTAGGATCACAAAATCGTCATCTGGGGCTGTGAAACCAACTCCTACAAGTTCATCACAAAATTGTGTGAACTTGCTCAGATACTGCTAAATTGAGTCATTCTTCTACATCTTGATACTTCGAAGTTTATCCTTGAGTACCATTTTCTTGTGGTCGCTACTATTCTAGAACAGATCTCTCAATGATTTTCACATTGCATAAAAAGTCTCTTTCCCATGGAGATTCGAGACAATATGGTCTCATACTCCCTCCAATATGATTCTCTTTGCCTTGGCTGTTCTCTTCTTACATTCTCCTAGATTTTGAGTATCAGCTACTAAGGTTTCAGGATATTAGTATCAATGAATTCCTTCAACCCGTTATATTCCAATACTACCTCCATGTGGCCCTTCTAAGCATTGAGCAACATAATCCAAGATTCCTTGAAGGACATACTCAAGTATTATTCCACATAAAGTCATCCTTCTATCTTTGAAGAATTGACCCTGCAAATCTGATCCTCCTGTAAAGAAAACTTCGAAATCTCTTCTCTAGTGTGAATCCTACTATGATACCATGCAAAAATTAATGTATAGATTCTAGATTTCTCATGAAATTTACAAAAATCCAGACACTAGAAGTTACTCTACTAATCCATGAAAGCTAATTCATGATCGAGAACACATAACATCAACATGAAAAAAGAAATTTCACACATGCACAAAGATTTATCTAGGGGAAATAAATTTCTCAAAACCCATTACTATCTTTATTGCATTAATCAAAGAGTATAGATGAAATACAATGCTTTCTCAAGTCTAAGCACAACCTGCAAGTGTATAGTCTATCTATATTCTTGAATGACTAAACCTAGCCAATACTTAGCCCATTTTTCAAGCCTCCAAGCTCCTATTTCCTTGTGTTTTTCCTTGAGGAATTAGCCCCCCTTTTTTAGGGAAATTCCACAATTGGATTGCGCAATTCTTGTAGGTCCATTCTTTGACTACTGCACCACATGTACACATGGGACTAGTATACAACTGATAGTACACTGCTTTGGAATCTCCATCTCAATTGGGTAACTCGAATTCTATGCATGCAACAATTATTTTGGGTTGATTGATCAATTAACTAGATGACCAATAAGTGTGATTGCAGTTACACTTCACAAATTGACCTTCCACTAGTTTCTACAACAATTGGAACTAGTTTAACTAACAACAACTCAAATTAACTTAAATAGATTGCTACAAATTAGAAATTAATCATACTGAACCGAAATAAAGCTTACCCAAACCGAACTAACCGAGTTAAGTGAATGACAAGAGCCATGTCACCTCAGTTAACTACCTCCAAGATTCTGCTGATGTGGAAATTCAAATTTTCTCTATTTTGACCAAGGCAAGGTCAAACTGAGATTTTTTTACTACATTTTCAACATCATTATCGTAGTAGTTTTTTTATTATCTATTCTTGGTAGGAAACTTGTTAGTTTTGAGTACCTCCTAGATTTTAGTCCTTTTTTGGAAATTCCAGCTATAGGTAACTTTGTCCAATTAACGAAAGGATCCTTTTACCCCACAAAAAATAAAAAATAAAAAAAGTGTAATTGTTTCCTCAATGGGGGTGATCAATGATGTAATAAAGATGGCGAGGGGTAGGAATACCATCACCACATATATTATCTATGGAAAACATGTCTTTCTAGCCCACGAGAGTAATTAAATGAGTTTCCATACATGCAAACTATCGATTTTTTGGTAGCTTGGGAGGTACTCCAAGCCTAGGGTTCAAGATTTGGAGGTTGGAGTGCCACAAAATGGCTTTGTGGGATTGGAACCCAAGGTACGGGTTTTGAACCCAAGCATGTGGGTGTGAAACCACTAAAAATTTTGGACATGTGATGGATGGAGATGATAGAGGACATTGATATGAACTAGACATATCGAAAATGATTGAAATCCAAGTTGTCTATGTGGAGAAATTATTTTTTGAAGTTAATGAGTGGGTTTGGTCAAGGCCGGCTAAGTGTGTAGAGACCTTGTGACAAGTTGTCAATTCCACACATGTGATTTGATGGATCCCTCATGTCTAGATATAAATATGAGGTGAATGTGAGGCTAATTATCCATCCAAGTGCAACAATTATTTGGTAAAACATCTCCTATGGTAGCCAAAACTCAAGAAGGAGAGGGTCGAGGAGCATAAGGAATTTTTTTGAGGGTTTGATAGGTCCAAGGAGAAGTAGAGGCAATCCAAGTTGAATTTAGGTTGTTAGATGAATGATTAAGGTTTTTTTTGGAGGGCCACAGTCTCTATGAGTAAGCAAAGGAACCACGACCTATTCTTGGATTACTAGAGGGGTTGTAAGGCTTATTTCCCATTACAGAATCAAGGCATAGGCTTCATGGGTAGGAAGAAAAGGGAAGGATGTAAGCTGTAGTGAAAGGAAGGACTGTTGAAGGGGTTAGAGAGGGCTGACATGGATTGTGCTTGTTCCCTAACTAGACCTACAACAATTGCACCAACTCATGAAAGCAGCTATGTTGATGTTTTCATGATGAATTTTTGCTAGAGGATGGACAAAGGTATCGACCATCTTGAGGTTGGTGGAGGGAAACACGTGGGTGTCCAAAAGTATCCATAGATCAGTGGAAAAGAAGAAATTTACACAACTATGAGTTGGGTGAAGTATTGGTTGCCTAAGTAGCTCCTTGCTGGACTAAGGAGACTACTAGAGGAGGAAGAATGGAGCTCAAGATTTGGCTAGCCAGAGGAGAAGATTACTGGAGCCCTTTTTCATTGTTGAAGAAGAGATGCTTGAGAGTGATAGGAGGCAACCCTCTACCCTATGTTAGTATTCATTGGAGTAGCATAAGAATACTATAGTGGGAAGACAAGTACCAAAAGATATGAGGAGCAGCAGTGGGCATAAGTCCCTATTTGTTGATGATAGATTGATTTGAAATGGGTGGCTGACTTGTTATGCTATGCAAGCACCTCCCACTAAGTTAAAAAAATCAATATCTTGCTTATAATAGATTGTGCGGAATTGAATACTTGAATAGGGTGTATGTGTTTTAAACTGTTTTAATGCTTAAGTGTGAGGTATTAAACATTTGTTTTTTTTCTGATAATAAGCATGTAAAACAACCATAAAGTGCAACAAATAATCATTAACACATAACAACAAATTTAATTAAGGATTTCACCCAAATGTTGTGGGCTACGTCTCCTTGAGCCTTTTTCCATTGACTTGGCTCTTTGGGATTATGATGGAAAATTTCTTTTACAAGTATCCTACTCAACTCCACTGGTTATTTGGACTGAACAAATGGGTTTCATTAGGGGAATTTTTAGGTCTAAAATGGTCCTCCTAAGGAAATTATAAAATAATACTGGAACTCATAAAATAAGATTTGATTACATCATCAAATTTTAGAGGGAAAAAAGAAAAAACTACTTTTTCAACTCGTATTTTGAACTTATCTCCCTAATTTTTTACTCAAATTTCGAGCAAGAATACTCGTTGGATGAAAAATTTAATTCCCCATCCAAGGAGTGCCAATGTTTCATACTTTTGATGGACTCTGCTACACGAAAAATAAAAAATACATGAAAAACGTGATTGCAATCACGTTTTTTCATGTATTTCTCATTTTTCATGTAGCAGGGACCATCAAAAGTATGCAACATGGGTACTCCTTGGATGAGGAATAAAATTTTGCATCCAACAAGTACTCCCTCTCGAAATTTGAGTAAACCCTTAGGGAGATAAGTTGAAAATACGAGTTGAAAAAATAGTTTTATTATTTTATTATTTTTTAATCTTTTTATTTTTTTACTCCAAAAATGTTGAATCATCTCCCATGGTTGACATCATCATCTTGAATCCTATTGGTTCTCATAAATTTTACTTTTGTTGTACATTTTTCTTAAGAGGTCCATTTTAGACCTCAAAATCCCCCTAATGATAATACCATCATACCCCTGGAATGGCGGCTATCTCTCTAGAGATGGACCTAGGCTCCCTTTGACTTAACCTCTTCTGTTAGTGCCCTTAAGCTTCCTTGAGCTTCTCTGTGGCACTAAATCCATAAGAAGTCCTTTTATGTTCCTAAAACCTTTTATATTGTCTCCAACACATATCAGACATCCAAAATAGACTGATCATTTGCTCCAAATGAGCTCTGGCTCCCCAATCTAGGCCTCCAACACCTATTGGCCCTAGGCTGCCTGAAACTTCCTTGTGGCTTCTCGACCTTTAGAAGTCTCCAAATGGCTCTGAAAATCCTTCCATTGGATTCATAATATTAAAAATAATTAGAATAGACTATTCACTTGTTGAAAAAGGCCTATGGCTGCTCTAGTTATGCCTCCAACACCTGGTGGCTGTTAGAAAATTAAAGATTATGGAGCAATGCAACACATAAAATATGCGGAAAATACAAGCACAAAAAACACATAAAACCAGAGAGACACAGATATACGTGGTTCACCCAGTTTGGGCTACGTCCACCCCGAACAGCCAGTTCTTCCTTTCTATTATCTAGCAAAAAATGAAGAGACAAAACCTACAGCAGATCTGCTGTAATATCCTCTGTTCTCTCTCACAGTCTCCCTCTCTGTTTCTCGCTCCGAGAATACACATACAATACACAGCCGCAATACAATACCCTCATATATACAAGGGGGTTGCCTTCTAGGGCAAAAAAACCTAATCTAAACATAACTTCTACCGTCAGACCATTTGCCTAATGAACGGCCCAAATTGACTAGAAATTACTATACTTTTACAAGGCAATTTTACATCTGTTTTTAGCTTCGGGGGCGCTGCCCCCGAAAATCCCGGCCAGGGGGGGGCTCCGAAAAGCGCTGCCGCCCCCCCCTGGACCCCCCACAACAACAATTAATTACGGGCGGCGTTGCCGCCCCTTTTAAGGTACAGGCGTCCAATGTTGTGATACAAAGTAAACAAGATAATCAGGCTCCACACCCAACAGTGGCATCCTGTGGCTCTAGGCTCAATGGAAAATTCCCTGAAGCATCTTGGCCTTCAGAAGTATTAAAATGATTCTTAAAATACTTCAACTGGATTCATAAGGTTCAAAATAGTCATAATATACTATTGGTTTGCAGAGAATGGTTACTGGCTGCTCTGGATGTGCCTCATTCTCTCATTGGCCCCTGGTGGCACTTGGAATTTCTCTGAAGATTATTGGCCTTCATAAGTCCTCTGATGGCTCTGAAAAACTCACCAATGGCTCCAAAATGTCTGAAACATCCAAAATTGACTATTGGTTTCCTGAGTAAGGCCTCTAGCTACCCTGGCTAGGCCTTATTCTACTGCTGGCTCCTGGTGGTCCTAGTGGCCCATAGAAATTATTTGAAGCAAAATCACACTTAGAAATTCTCTGATGGATCTTAAAACCTCACCAATGATTTTGGAATTCCAAAGAAAGTCTAAATTGACTATTCACACTCGAAAATTGGTTAAGTGGTGCTCCAAATAGAGCATTGTAATGTCCCTTTTTCAGGAACTTGTTGCTCAATCGAGAACATCTTAGATGTTCCATTTTTACTTCTTCAGTGAGACACTACAAGTCTATTTCAGAGATTGAATGATGGGGCATTTACAGTATATGACTCCTTCTAAATAAGGGAGAAATCCTGAGGCTAGCTGGCCCTTCTCAGACTCTGTCGATGGATATGCAATATTCCACCTCGGGAAATCCTGCTACAGGGTCCTTGAGGACGCTGTATAAGGAAGCTGCTAAATAAATAAGGCAAAACAGTGCTGGGATGCCCTAGAAAAACTCTAATAAAAATCCCATGCAGAAAATGAGCTCAAAGAAATACATCTAGATGGGTTATTTAGATCTCCCCAATCTAGGTCTCTAAACAATGCTCAATGAGAGAGCTTACAACAATATATGAACATAAATATGAAATCTGCATATCTGAATACATCATAAGAGGGAAATGGTACAACCATCATGATATTATGATATATCAGCAAATAAATACAAGAAATAGTTGAGGGACAAGCCACTCAAACTCTGAGAACCAACCTCCAATGAATAAGCAATGAAATACAATAATTGTTGCATTTCCACAAAATGTCGGAGTAGCTGCAACTGCGCTGAGTACATGAAGGTATAAGCTACTGAATATTAATAAATATACATATGGCTGAAGGAATACAAGAAATAAGCCCAATAAAGAGAAATGCGCTGAAATACATGATTTCTAGCCAATCTATGAAGATCGCTAGAAATGCTGGAGAAATCCAAAATGTGACAACTATGTTGTCATTGTGACTGAACCAAAATATAAACGAGGCCGTGGCTGATTTGAAATGTAGATGCCCTCCTCTGATCATGTCTCTAATACAAAGTGCTGATCACTTTGTCTCAGAAACATCCTCCTTTGAAGCTCCAAAAACCCCTCTCTCACTGCCTCCTCCAAAATAACGCAGTTTCTCTCATGGACTGCGTAGTGGGAGATGATGGAATGTTGGCCCATGCCAAATGATCTGAAATAATGCCTGGGAATCCTCCTTGCAGCTCCTCCAATGAATAGACCACTCCTCCACTGAAGAAAACCAACAAGAATGACTCCATGAGTTCCTCTCTAGCTGCACCCAGCTACACAACGTCTTCTCTACTGCAGAGCTAACGCTGTAGGAGATGAATGAAGCTGTGGCCAATGCCATATTGAGGAAATGTAGCTCAATCCTCATCCTTCCTTGAGGAAGAGGTAGGGATTCCTGACCGGGAACACCCTAGTGCCCGAGGGCACCATCACCCTGCTAAACAGCCTGGGGATGCAAGCTTTGCAGACCCAAGTCTGAAATATAAAACATAGCGTAATGAAAATGGGCTACCATATCCTCCATATAAAGTGAGAGAACTCCTCTCCATCATGGTCCCCACCATTTAGGGTTTCCACCCTCACATGAATAGCTTCCGTCCAAAACTGTGCAGCTTCTCTAGGAAGCCTCCTCCTCCTTGGACAACGCTGTTGACTTTAGTCAAATATGACTAATCCAAGTGAGTTGGGTTCCATTCACACCCTTGGTGTTTATTTCAGCTGCTTTATTCACTCCCCTTTCACATTAGGAGTGTTATTTCTTCATCTAAAAGGGGCTAAGGTGTCTCCTTGCCCATTTTATTAAACAAAAATAAAATGTGCAACTATAATGTCCATTTTAGCTTGAGGCTAAAAATTGGGACATTACAATCCTCCCCTCCCACATGTTTCTTGTCCTCAAGCAACTGCATGAAGAGAACAAAATATTCTCCCCCTTATTTTCTTCTGGCCTCCTCATCAATGGTCCCACCACTGCTCAAATATGCTGCAATAAATCTGTCCTCCAATGCTCTCTCCCAAGTATGCAAGCTGACAACAATGCTCCTCATGGAAAGATAAAAGGTGTAGTGGAATCCTTCCTGTTGTGCTAAGGCCTTCTTAAGGTGGGAGTGATGATATGCATGGGAAAATTTTGCTCCCAATGATGATCCTCTCATCCATGCAATCATCCAAATAAAATCTCACCCCTGATTTCTGCCATGAGTTGGGGCTGAATGAAGAGTGTGCTTGCGTTCTCATGATGGCCCTCTCTCCATATGCTGCTCATATGGGGCTGCCTTTGTCTTTGGGCTGAAAAGTATGGCCTCTAAGAATGGCCCAAGCTACCCCATCAAGAAAATCAGCCATGAAATGCCTTTGCAAATTCTCCAAGTGGTCCCTCCCACAAGAAGGCACAAGTAGCAATGTGGAAATCATGGTTTTCCCATGGTGTCTCCTACAAGATACATCATATACAATGGGTAGAATCATGCTCCCAATGGGCTGAACATATAATACTCTCCAAATAATTCTCCTCATGAGTGCACAACATCTGAAATACAATGGAGCAATATGCAATGAAAAACAAGTTGTCATGGGACAACCAGAGAGTGGTTCATAGTTCCACTCATGGAACTGCGCAGTGCCTCCTTGGCCTACCTCAAAATCATCATTAACAAGTGATGAACTAGCCACTTGTTTTCTGCCACATCATCTCCTCATAAGATGAAAACACGAGAATACAAATTGGTGCTAATGGTGCACACCGAGAAACATGTGGCTTCCCGCACAACCATCATAAGAATATCCAAAATCAAGGCTACAAGTAGCTGAAAGTACATCCTCATGAAAAATTAAAGAAGGAACAAATCTCCTTGATACATCATGCCCCTCAATCAATGAAAATAAGTACAATACCAAATATGAAATTATACCTCCTCCATCATGCATTAGAGCTCTTGAGCTGAAATGACTCAACTGAATGATCTCCCTTTCCTCCAATGAGTAAGGGAATGGTTGTTCCAACCTCACCAAAATAGACTGGGCTCTGCATCTATCCATATGCTGATGTAGATCATGATGAATGCCCTCCATAGTGAACTCCTATAGCAAGGCAAAGTATGCATCCAAATGCATAGCTAGGAAGTCCGTATGTGCTGCATGCAAAAGTTTCTCCTTGAGACTAGAAGCTCTAGCCAAGAAGAGTCTGCCATGATGATATATGATCATATCATCCACTAAGTATCTGCCACCTCCATCAAGGCCATCCGAAATCATGCATGCATCAAGATCCTGGGACCTCTCAACCAGAAGCTGAGTCCTCCAACATGGATCAACCCTCCACATAGACAGCGCTGGTATTCTACAATGTGGTGCTCCATCACACTGCTGCCTGCTACCTTGACATCCCCTCATGCCAAAGTCATCCTCCAAGTTGCTGCCATGCCCATCATGTAGCTGTTCATGCTTAAAGAAATGATGATCTCTGAAAATAAGCCTCCCATGAGAGACTATCATCTCCAAATAATCCCCCGATCCTGGGAAATATAAGCATGAGTGGCCTCCCTCTACTCCAAAGCATGAAAGAGTTCTTCCCCAAAGGAAGTGATCTCTCTCTCACCAAATCCATGGAGTAGTCATCCGGCATCATGAAGATGCTATCTTCCATCCATATAGCAACTCTATCTGCACAGTGAAACTGATGAGAATGGGTGGTACTGAAAATGAGAGTGTGTAACCCTCCTTCATGAGCTTGTCCCCAAAATCTTTGCACTGTAATGGACTCCTCAAATGTCTCCACCCCTCCGAAATCCAATGAGTGGTGAACCAAGTGATATGGTGCTTCTCATCATCTCTAGATCATGCGGCCTCCAAGTGGAAAGCCCCCAAAAGTGAGACATCAAGATAGGAAGTGGACTGAATACATGAGAGGAATGAATGGTCCTCTGTCTCTCTCTATTGCGCAGTGCAATCCTTCTCCCATGTGAAGAAAATATTTGAAAATAAATAGGGGTGATTGTCCATCATCCCTTCATGTTGATCCTCCTGATATTCTTCTTCTTCCAATGGTGCAACGCTGTATGCACCTCCCTCTACCAACATGTGAGTGTATCTCCTCCCCAATGAGAGGCCTTGGCCTTCCTTAGAGAGAAATATCTCCACACCCTCACAAATGGAAGAGTGCCCTTCATACAATGGGGGTCTTGCCTCTAGCAAGTAATTTTCCTGATTTACTCCCCCTCTAGAAAGATGGAATGATCATTGTTTCATGGTTCCCCTCCATGCATGCAAAGTGTTTGAAGTTTTGTCACACCTAGTTGCACACTGATTTTCAGCAATTCCCTTTGCAAAAATATTTGTGAATGTAACATATGATCTATCATTTGCATGAGAACATGAAATAGAACTCTGAAATCAACCATCATGAATCATACCTTTGAGTTTGCAATGCTGCTCCTCCAAAGGCCTCAAATCTTTCCTCCATCCTTCTTGCAGTAGCTATGGGAAATGTAATGCGCTGTGGATCTGCATGTGTGGCTGAATGCTCACACCCTCCATGAAAATAGCTAGGGCTTGCTCCATGCACAAACTATTTTCAGAAAATTTCTCCAAAATTTTCCCCTTTCAGTAGATCTTCAATGGTGGGCTCAATGGTCTGGAAAAGAAGAAGGAAAACCTCCTCTTCCTTCATTCCTCTGCCTTGTTTCCTCTATAAATCTCCTCTCCATGGATAGAATCTCCTCTTGATGATGGAAATCGATATTGGCCACAAGCTGAGCCAAGATCATGCTCTGATACCACTGTAATGTCCCTTTTTCAGGAACTTGCTGCTCAATCTGGAACATCTTAGATGTTTCATTTTTCCTTCTTCAGTGAGAAAATGCAAGTCCATTTCAGAGATTGAATGATGGGGAATTTACAAGATATGAATCCTTCTAAAGAAGGGGGAAATCCTGAGGCTAGTTGGCCCTTCTCAGACTCTGCCGATGGATATGCAATATTCCACCTCAGGAAATCCTGCTACAGGGTCCTTGAGGACGTTGTATAAGGAAGCTGCTGCATAAATAACGAAAAAAAGCACTGGGATGCCCTAGAAAAACTCTAATAAAACTCCCCTGCAGAAAATGAGCTCCAAGAAATATATCTAGATGGGTTATTCATATCTCCCCAATCTAGGTCTCTAAAACAATGCTCAATGAGAGAGCTTACAAAAATATATGAACATAAACATGAAATCGGCATATCTGAATACATCATAAGAGGGAAATGGTACAGCCATCATGATATTATGATATATCAGCAAATAAATACAAGAAATAGTTGAGGGACAAGCCACTCAAACTCTGAGAGCCAACCTCCAATGAATAAGCAATGAAATACAAGAGTTTATGCATTTCCACAAAATGTCAGAGTAGTTGCAACTGCGCTGAGTACATGAAGGTATAAGCTGCTGAATATTAATAAATATACATATGGCTGAAGGAATACAAGAAATAATCCCAATAAAGAGAAATGGGCTGAAATACATGATTTCTAGCCAATCTATGAAGATTGCTAGAAATGCTGGAGAAACCCAAAATGTGACAACTACATTGTCACTGCAACTGAACCAAAATATAAATGAGGTTGTGGCTGATCTAAAATGTAGATGCCCTCCTCTGATCATGACTCTAATACAAAGTGCTGATCACTTTGTCTCAAAAACATCCTCCTCTGAAGCTCTAGAAACCCCTCTCTCACTGCCTCCTCCAAAATAACACAGTTTCTCTCATGGACTGCGCAATGGGAGATGATGGAATGTTGGCCCATGCCAAATGATCTGAAATAATGCCCAAGAATCCTCCTTGCAGCTCCTCCAATGAATAGACCACTCCTCCACTGAAGAAAACCAACAAGAATGACTCCATGAGTTCCTCTCTAGATGCACCCAGCTACACAACGTCCTCTCTGCTGCAGAGCTAATGCTGTAGGAGATGAATGAAGATGTGGCCAATGCCGGATTGAGGAAATGTAGCTCAATCCTCATTCTTCCTTGAGGAAGAGGTAGGGATTCCCGACCGGGAACACCCTATTGCCCGAGGGCACCATCACCCTGCTAAACAGCCCAGGGATGCAAGATTTGTAGACCCAAGTCTGAAATCTAAAACATAGCATAATGAAAATGGGCTGCCATCTCCTCCATATAAATTGAGAGAAATCCTCTCCATCATGGTCCCCACCATTTAGGGTTTCCACCCTCACATGAATAGCTTCCCTCCAAAACTGCGCAGCTTCTCTAGGCAGCCTCCTCCTCCTTGGGCAGCGCTGTTGACTTTAGTCAAAGATGACTAATCCAAGTGAGCTGGGTTCCATTCACACCCTTGGTGTTTATTTCAGCTGATTTATTCACTCCCCTTTCACATTAGGAGTGTTATTTCTTCATCTAAAAGGGGCTAAGGTGTCTCCTTGCCCATTTCATTAAACAAAAATAAAATGTGCAACTATAATGTCCATTTTAGCTTGAGGCTAAAAATTGGGACATTACAAGCATATTCAATTTTTTTCCCAATGTCCTACAATTTCCTCTACTAAATGTGGGGCAACTGTAGTTAGAGTTCCAAATTTAGACGTTCCACCAGAATTGGCGTGTATTGCCAAATATCCCACCGAATTAAACTGCAACATTAAATTTGACAGTTTGGGTTGGGCACATGCAACCCAAAATCACAGCTAAACTTAACGGTTGGATAGGGTGAAGCCAAGTGATAAACTGTGGTCGGTTTTGTTGGAATCTGGGTTGAACCATCGGGTTAAAGAAGACCATTTAATAAACTGAAGATTTAACGTGTATTGCAATGTGAAAAATACACGTTGCAGATGGTTTGGCAGGTGGTTAACATAGACCGACGGTTGATAACCTTTGACAAGTGAACACCGACGAGACTACTAGCGGGTTGGGACCGCCATCGGTCCCAAACCCCCAATCTGATTCCCAATAAACTTTAAGTATAAACCATCGCCACTACGGTTAAGAACCAAAGCTTAGGGGAGATGGTAAATACATGGGCATGTGGGTGATGAGGTCTCAGGGTTGAGCCCTACAGACCCAATTTTTTTTTTGGCATGTAGTTCAAGGGCCACGTGGCGCCTTCTCATTGGCCCCAAAAAAATGTACAACCTTTGAGCAAATGAAATTCCTCCACTTGTCATCCTATGAATGACCCGAAAGGAATATTCTAGGAATATTCTTTTTGCTGACTGTACCTTTGACCAGTTAACCTTGGTCAAATGCCAAAATTTGCAGTTTACTTGACTTTTCAAATTGCAAAAATTTCTTCATACGGTGTCGATTTTTCAAACCGTTCACGGCACCAGAATCAGGAAGACGAGATCTATCCGGTTGCTTAGGTTTGACACAATTTCAAACACTTTGAAATTTGAGCTATCACTTAGGTCCTTAACCAAATCTTATCACTCCTCCCCATTGGGAATCTTTTGGACCCCAAAAGACTGATTACCTGTTCATTAGATGAGAGTAAAACACCCTCACATTTCCAGCCTCCTTACACTTTGCCTTGCTTGTCTTAGTGTCTTTGAGCCCCAACTCGGAGGTAGTCAACACTTCCCTTCTTGGATGCTTTTTTCCTCTTGTCAAGAACTGTATCTTCCTTGAACTCATTCAGAAATTTCTGGCGAGAAATATTCAATTGAAGGTAGCTGAACATCATTTCCTTGATCATCGATCAAAGGTGGCTCATACAAATGTAAGTTTTCAATAGAAAACATGCATACATGATTGAAATTTTCATATGTACAAATGAATGTATGTCTTACTGGGTCAAGAAGTCAAACCACTTCTTACCAAGCCACTTCCATGATGATTTTTCTTGCTGAAAATATTCTTCTTGTGAATCATGTGGACTCACCTCAATGATGGAATATTTGGTTCCATTTGCACTAGTATTTTTATCCTCTTGCTTCAAATGCTTGGGATGATTGGTTGGATGCGATGTCCAACATTGGGCAATAAGATATCCCTTCTTCTGGTAATGTGTGCAAGTCTTTTGCATATTTTTTTCAAGTTTCCTTCGCTTCAACTATTTCCTGTATGAACAACATCTCTTTCTTCCATTCATGCATGCATATTTTTCATGCTTAACATAAATATAATCAACTTGACTATGGGAAGAATTATACCTCAAATATTGCTTTGCATGTCCATCGTTTTTACCTTCCTTAGGAGATGAACTTGAAGAGGTTCCAGCTTTATTTTGAAGACCAACATCAGTGTACATGTCTTGATAGTTGCCAGAATCTCTTGCTCGCCATAAGCTGCATGTCTACAAATATCTTGCTGCAACATATGCTTCAAACAATGGTATTAATCTTGCATACAAACTTGACATGTTTGTGGGTTTGAATTTGCAACAAAAGTTCTTCTTTGAGTTGTCTCAAATGCCTTCATGGCTGTAGAGTTTTCGCCATAAGATTGAACATAGCCTAGACCAAACTTCTTAGGCCTCTCCTAAACCAAAATAGGCTCAATCATGCCTTGTGCATGTTTTCCTAGACCCTTGCCTTCATATACCATTTTTAACATCAATTTGGACCCTATAACTGTAGTGTGCTTTTCAAATGAACCTACACATCTTTTTGAAGAGGAATTTGAAGACAAATTTGAGTGATTTACCTCTGATTCAAGCATGTGTTTGGTTAAGGCCTCTTGGGCATGATGGAGCTAAATATCCATCTCATGCATTCTTTGAAGAAGTCCTTCTTTCTCTTGCTTCATAGTAATCAATTTCTCATGAATTCTAGTGCTTTACCTTCCATCTTGATAAACAATTTGCACCATATCCTTCAGGATGTAGAAGTCTCGCTTCATCTCTTCATCAAAGAATCTTATGAAAGAGGAGAATTTTGAAACCTCATTTGATGAAGTTGTCATCATTATGTAAATGAATTAAATAAATTCAACAATAATTCAAAAATCTTCAAAAACAATTGATAAAGCTTCTAAACAATTTGGTTGTATATTCAAGCTCTTTTTTGCAGCTTGTATCTCTTCTTCAAGAAGCCTCTTTTTGCAAACTATCCCGCTTGTGATTTAATGGTTACCTTGAGGTCATTTAGGTAAGGAGAATGATTTCAACCTTCTTACTTCTTGTCCTCTTCTAGAGTTAGCTAACAGTGGCTCCCCTTCACCTCTAGCAAACTCAAACTTGTAAGCATCAATCAATTTGCAAACATTAAATTCTTTGCACTGTTAAACAAATTTCAAGTCAAACAAGAAACCTAGTGCTTTGTCAAGCAAGCAACCTAGTGCTATATCAAGTAAGCAACCTAGTTCTCCGATACCACCTGACCTGAAATGGGTGGCTGACTTGTTATGCTATGCAAGCACCTCCCACTCAGTTAAACAAATTAAGATCTTGCCTATACTTGACTGTGTGGAGTTGAATACTTGAATCAGGTGTATCTATTTTAAACTGTTTTAATGGTTAAGTGTGAGAAATAAGACATTTGTTTTTTCTGATAATAAGCATGTAAAACAACCATAAAGTGCAGAAAATAATCATTAACACATAACATCAAATTTAATAAAGGTGTTCACCCGAATGTCGTGGCTACGTCTCCTTGAGCCTTTGTTAATTGACTTGGATCTTTGGGATTATGATGGAAAATTTATTTTATAAGTCTCATACTCAAATCGAATGGTTATTTGAATTGAACCAATGGGTTCAGAATACCATCATACCCCTGGAATGACTCTTATCTCTCTGGAGATGGACCTAGGATCCCTTTGACTTAACGTCTTCTGTCGGTGCCCTTAAGCTTCCATGAGCTTCTCTGTGACACTAACTCCATAAGAAGTCATTTTATGTCCTTGAAACCTTTTTTACTGTCTCCAAAACATATCATACATCCAAAATAGACTGATCATTTTCTCCAAATGTGCTATGGCTCCCCAATCTAGGCCTCCAACCCTTGTTGGCCCTGGGTTGCCTGAAAATTCCCTGTGGGTTCTCAACCTTCCGAAGTCTCCAAATGACTTTTAAAATCCTTCCATTGGATTCATAATATCCAAAATATTCATAATAGACTATTCAATTGTTGAAAAAGGCCTCTGGTTGTTCTGGTTACGCCTCCAACACCTGGTGGCACCCTATGGCTCTAGGCTCACTAAAAACTTCCCTAAAGCATATCAGCCTTCAAAAGTCTTAAAATGCTTCTAAAAATCCTTCCATTGGATTCATAAGGTTAAAAATAGTCAGAATAGACTATTGGTTTGTTGAGAATGGTTACTGGCTACCCTGGATGTGCCTCATTCTCTCGTTGGCCCCTGGTGGCCCTAGGAACTTCTCTGAAGAATCTAGGCCTTCAGAAGTCCTTTTATAGCTCTAAAATCCTCATCAATGGCTCCAAAATTTCTGAAACACCCAAAATTTACTATTTGTTTCCTGAGAAAGGCCTCTAGCTGCCCTGGCTAGGCCTCATTCTATCGCTGGCTCCTGGTGGCCCTAGTGGCCCCTAGAACTTATTTGAAGAAAAATCACTTTTAGATGTTCTCTGATGGCTCTTTAAACCACACCAATGAGTCTATAATGCCCAAGAAAGTTAAAATTGACTATTCACAGTAAAAAATTGGTTGAGTGGTGCTCCAGATAGAGCACATTCAATTTTTTTCCCAATGTCCCCCAATTTCCTCCACTAACTGTGGGGCAACTGCAGTTAGAGTTCCAAATTTAGACGTTTCGCCAGAATTGGCACATATTTCCAAATATCCCACTGAATTAAATTGCAACATTAAATTTGATAGTTTGGGTTGGGCACATGCAACCCCAAATCACAACTAAACTTAACGGTTGGATAGGGCAGAACCCAAGTGATAAACCGTGGTCAGTTTTGTTGGATTCTGGGTTGAACCATGGGGTTAAAGAATACCATTCAATAAACCGAAGAGTTAATGCGTATTGCAATGTGAACAACATGTCTTGCAGACGGTTTGGCGGGCGGTTAACATAGACCGACGGTTGATAACCTTTGACATGTGAACGCCGACGGGACTGCAGGCAGGTTGGGACCGCTAACAATCCCAAACCCCCAATCGGATTCCCAATAAAATTTAAGTATAAACCACCGCCACTATGGTTAAGAACAAAAGCTTAGGGGAGACAATAAATACGCGGGCATGCGAGCAAGGAGTTCTCGGGGTTGATCGCTGTAGATCGAAACAAAATTTTGGCACACAGTTCAAGGGCCACGTGGTGGCCTCAGGGCTGGCCATGTGGCACCTTCTCATTGGCCCAACAAAAAATGTACAACCTTTCAGCAAATGAAAATTTTCCACTTGTCATCCTGTGAATGGCTCAGAAGGAATATTCTAGGGAATATTATTTTTGTTGATTGTACCTTTGACCAGCCAACCCTGGTCAAATGCCAAAATTTGCAGTTTACTGGAGTTTTCAAATCGCGATAACTTATTTATACGGTGTCGGTTTTTTGAAACGTTCGTGGCACCAAAATCAGGAAGACGAGATCTATCCGGTTGCTCAGGTTTTACACACTTTTGAAGACTTTGAAATTTGAGTTATCACTTAGGTCCTGATCCAAATCTGATCATAGATGGACTTATGATCAACTAGAGGGAAAATTTTCGAGACCGATTTCAGTGGCCTAAAGGATTTGGTGCATTGATAGAGGCAGGTGCTGCAAATTGGGAGCAAAGGACCTGCATGTATACATGATATAACAAAGAAGTTGTGATCGTTGACTACATCAGCTAGAATGTCATATTTTATTGTATTTTGTATTATTGTACTTCTGGATATTTGAGGGCCATTAACCCTGATGCAGGAATCCTAGACTGTTTTATTATCCATTTGGATTAATATAACGAAGATTGAGTTATTGTAAAATATCATGTAAGAAGTTGTGTATATTTTTTGCTCTAGTATATTTATGGTTGTATATTGTTTCGTTGTGCAAAGTAGCTTCATTGTGATTCTTGGTTTGGTAGCATCAATGATTTAAGATTCTATCCTAGACACTAGGATCATGGAAAAATAACAAAAATGAGATTAATGGAATTCTTCACATCCCATTACTCCCCAATACTAATTTTTTTTTGTCTCCATGTGGCAATTAATAATATTCCTCTAAAATTTGAAATTCATAATCATATTGTTTTGAAAACAACTTTTTCCCAATTTTTCCATGGGTTTTCTTTAGAAACAACTTCTCTTTTCATCCCTCCCTCTCATTGATTTATGTTCCTTCCATTCTTTGTGAAATTAAATGAATGGTGCCATAGCTCTAGTGGTGAGGTAAAAGGTTCGTTGGTTCACACTAGTGGTCTCAAGGTTTTCTCTTGGTTTCACTCCCTTAGCCCCTTAGCTTCCCAGTCTCTCAATCCTATGCACTTCTTCCTTCCCTTCATCACCATGGCATAACATTGTGCTCTATGTCACAAGGGTGGTGGGGGTCAAAGTTCTCATGGTGGCATGTGGGCTTGGTTCCACATCGAATCCTCCACTTGTCTTATCACAACTAGAATCCACCAACCATGTTGCAAGAGCTCAGTGACATGGAGGAGGATGTTCAACAAGAGCAACATAACTATTCAGATACAAATATGTTGGAAGTGCTTGCATGATTTCATCCTGGGTGTCAAATACTAATCATGCACGTGACATGTAAAACAAGCACCCCCATATGATATATTTGTATTAGCAACTTAAGATGCTCCTTGGCAAGGTCTTACTCAAACACCATGTTGTATGGGAAAAAAATATGATGAAAAAGGATTTTAGTTGCATTTCGTCGACATTGAAGGAAGGTTTTCCCACATAGAAGTGGGCTCTACCCCTGTCTTGACACCTACTTATAACATCAAGGATGCAGTAAAACCAATCAAGGTGAAAACCTCACTCTCTTGATTTTTCATGTTAAAGCTTTCTATGAATTTTTCTATTCTATTGGATTGGTTTTTATGACAAATTTTGGTTACATGCCAACCCCCCCAAGAATTATATAACACATAAACACTATAGTTTGATATGCTTTATTTTAGTTTTAAAGAAAAATTTCACCAATGAAATGTTGATTTGTCATTTTTTTCTCTAATGGAAAATTAGTGGCGAAACCCAATCATTAGACTATGTAATTTTGTTGTTCATCAATGAAAACTTAGCCTTGCAAAAAGAAAGTGTCAATTTCCAATTGTATTAAAATTTACAAAACTGAAACCTTACACTTCTCCAACAACTAGAATATTAAAATTATTAATTTAATGTGTTAGTAATCATATGAACATATATAACACAATATTAAAAATTTAATATTCATAGAGATTCACTTAGAAAATGAAAAATAAAATACATACATAAAAATTTAACATTTTTGTAAGATATATATATATATATATATATATGGAATGTCTTTGTAAATTTAATCATCATTTTAGATGGTTGACATTAAAAAAATTGTGAATGTCATTTTTTGGACTTTCACTATGTGTAGATTTATAGTTGTCCAACGTTTTAGGTGAATTCACTACCCATCATTAGAGACAAGAGAAAATTATTTCTAATTTATTAAATATTCATATTTATTTACATACATTAAAAATTATTTATATTTACACTTATAAAGTGAGTACCATTAAGTTTTTTGTTTTTTTGTTTTTTTTTTGTTTTTTTTGTTTTTTAATTTAAATAATTTTAAAAATAAAATTTACTTTAAAGTAATATTTTTAATAAATATCATCCCTCGATCACGGTGCGTGCAAGGAGATTGTCCCACTTGGTACTCACAACAAGAGTGATATGATGGACATTGAAGTGGGAAGGTGGTTGTGGCAAGAGCACAACGTGTGTGGCATAGGTGAGGTGATGTGAGGAGGCGCGGGAGAGAGAAATTTGGGCGGCAAGGCATGTTGAGCATTAATCATCGAGGTGGTGGAGGCTATTATTTGTTTGCTGCAAAAAATTTGTTTGCGAAGTGTTGAGGTTATGGGAGCTGAGGTCTAGGGGTCGTGCTCCTATCCTACCTCAAGGGTAGATGGAAGGCTCTGGTTGCAGATGAATCCTGGTGCAAGCATTAAGGTGACAATGATAAGGTATGTTTGGTCTCTTCCATTTAACCTTTTCCAGAGACACGCTAAAAATATGAATGTTGCTCATAGGATTAGTGTTATCTTATGTAAATGGATGACTATGAGACTTGATGTAATTCACCTGTTAGAAGGAAATTTGGTTGATTATGTTGTTTCTAAACCGATTTCGGTTATGTATGGAATTTTATTGCTTCGAATGGGAATGTTTGACATAGGATAGACTTCCTGTTTTTGTGGGAGGGGTATCCATCATGGTCGACATTTCTGGTTTTATATTTGGGTGAATTGGTTTCCATGTAGGATCTGTAGGATGTTGTTTATGGTTCAATGTTATTTTAATTCTGATATGGGTTTTGGACTGAGAAGCAGGCATGTATTTCCTTCCATGGAAGGAACCGACCCATCATGGGTGGTCTCATTTCAACGCGGTGCTAGAGCAAGACATACTTGCAGTGGGAGAAGAAGACCATTGGCAAGGGGACACTCGATTATGTTATGCTTTTATTCGAATTGAACCTAATTTTGTATGATCCATTTTTCCGTTATATGTTAATTTATCAGGTGTTAGTAGGTTGAGAAGCTACATAGTTTGCGAGCCGTGGGCTTCTGGTCTGGTGGTGTGGCTCAATGATTGGTCTATGGTTCAGTGGGGTTTGGTGAATATGGCTCGACCATAGTAGAAACTACTGACCATTATTTTGCAACAACCTTGAAAATTCTTTATGTAACCCATAATAGTTGGATGATATCATCCAAAATTACATGTCTAGCATCAATTAGGGACATATTCCATTTAATCCTAATTTTTAAATCCTTTAACTCCTCCTAAGATGTCTTGTACTTTTCAGAAGTTTTTTCTACCTTCAATTTGGTTGATTTTAATTTCTTTTCCTTAGTATCTAGCTCTTCTTGAAGTAAGGTGATTTGATCTTGATTTTTTTTCATTTATGCCTCATAAATGCTAAGCTCAACCATCACATTTTTCATCTTTTCTAAAGGATCATATGATTTGGTAGGAATTACAACTGTGCAAACATGATCTCTAATGGTGAATTCTTGGTATTGAACCTTCTCCTTCAAGGATGCTACCTCTTTGTTCTTATCAATCAGCTGAAGGGTTATTTTTTTCCTTTTATTTCTCCACATAAACTACTTCAACAATGTGCATAGGCTCTATTGTTGTCATCTTTAGCTTCTATTTTAACGACTGGACTTCAACCTCTTTTCCTTGTGTTAGGGATTTAAGTTCCTCTTTTTCCTATGGGTTAACACCCAGTTCGATGATAAACTCTTCGAAACCCTCATTCTGTATGTTAGGTCCCCATATTACTAGTGTAGTCCCTTATTTTTATTAGTGTAGCCCCCTTATTGTTATTGTTGTGCTCCTGTAACCCCCATATTATTATTATTGTTCCCTTACATTATTATTATTAGGTCGGCTAGGATTATATTGTGACCCCATGGACCCATATATATAGAAGGAGGATTTTTCATTTGTATAATCAAAGAATTGTTCATTTATGTAATGTATTGGAGGTTTCCCCCTTGAAATGGCTGATTTCTAAGGCGTTGATCTCTCTTTTCTTCTATTTTTGGAGCCAGTTTCATAACATTTGGTATCAGAGCTTTAGATTCTAGGGTTTCCCTGCTCCAAAGAGGTCATCATGGCATTTTTGCTATAATTTTTTTCTACAAATGTTCAAAAGATGAAATGTTTAGATCATGAAGCAAAAATCTTGAGGAAAGTCATGGAAAAATTTCAGATCTTGGTTTACAATATTTTTGGAGATATGATCTGTGGAAGTTAGGGATTTTTGTAGGCTCCTGAATTTAACCTAAACATGTCATCGTGGCATTTTCGAAATAAATGTTTTTATACAAGGATTTAGAAGCTAAAATTTTTACAGAGCGAAGAATAAATCCTGAGGAACTTTGTGGAAAAATTTTAGAGCTTTATTCGCAATATTTTCAGAGATATGATTTGTGGAAGTTAGTGTTTTTTCAGGCTTCCGAATATCATCTCAAAGAGGTGACCCTGGGAAAATCATCATAACTCTCACTCTGAGCATTGGATTGGAATTCTGTAAAAAGTGGCCGCAAGTACACGAACTGTAGTTTAATTTTTATCAATTTCAAAGCTGAAGGAGGAAACCGTGATACATGGTATGTCGTACAATTTCTCTCTACTGAACTAGTCCATAATTAGGTCATTGTGGGAGATTGGGAATAACCTTGTCTTGAAGAATCCAAATCAGGTGATAGGGCTACTACAGGGATGAATTTCAGATATTGATGATCCAAAATCACAGAGATAATTTAGTTTCAATATTGAGCTCCTAAAAATCAATAAAAAAAGTGTGTAGTTTTTTCAAATTTCATAAGTCTTGTTTGAAAATTCAGTTTGAATTGATTCCAAGGGCATATTGTAGGATATATATCAGTATTCGGTTATAAAACTCCTCCTAAAAAGAATTCAACACCCATTAATCCTTTTTAAGGCTCTACTATGACTCATGAAGATGAAGAATTGCAACATGACATATCAAAATTATAAGATCAAGTGCACCAAATTTCGGTCTCGCAAAGAGCAAAAAAAAATGAAATGGAAGCTTTGAAGAAAGACGTGGGAGCTAATATGGATGGCATGGAAGCTAAAATGGATGACATTAAAGACAACATAGAAAACATGAAGAATGATCTAAGTGGACACATGGAAGGTTTGACAAATTTGATACAAGAAATGTTTCCTAATGCCGAAAATATAGTAGAGGAAACTCGTGATGAGAAAAAAATAAATGTTAATCATGATTTCATAAACTATAATGTTGGATGGAAGAACCACCATATTCCAAAGATGGATATGATGAAGTTTCATGGCAAGGATCCTATAACATGGACACTACAGATGGGGCAATATTTTGATCTCAATAATGTGCAAAACACACAAAAGGTACACATTGCAACTTTACATTTAGAACAAAATACATTTGTATGGTATCGATGGCAAATTATGAGGATACAAAGAGCAACACCTTATTTAGCCAATTGATAAATCTAAAAAAAAAGGGTTCAGTGGTGGAGCACATTGAGGACTTCCAAAAATTGAATATAAGGGTAACTGATATTCCATAGGAACACATGATTGATGTCTTCATAGGGACTTTAAAGGATAACATCCAACATGAAGTTAATGTTTGGGAACCTGATTCATTGGGGAAGGCATTCAGGTTGGTAAGAAAAATTGAATGTAAAACTATGGCGACAAGGAAGCCTAGCACTCACATCTAGAAAGATGGAAGTATTGCTACTCCTAGAATTCCACAACTTACAAGGTTGACACCACAAAAATTGGAATAAAAAAGAGCAAAAGGGATTTGCTACAGTTATGATAGAAAATACACTAAAGGTCATAAGTGTGCTGAGAAGAAATTATTTTACATAGATTGTGAAGAGGAGGAATAAAATGAACAAGAAACTTCAAAAGAAGAGGATATACGCCAGGAACCAACCCTAGAAGAATAAGAAATGAGTCTGACCATATCGTGTAATGCATTGGAAGGAATTACCACTCCTCAAACTCTCAAGATAGAAGGACATGTCAAGAAGAAAAAGGTAATAGTGTTGATTGATTGATTCAGGTAGCACCCATAATTTTATTCATTGTAAGGTAGCCAAGGAATTGAATTGTTTCCTATACCCAACACTATAATGTCAATTCATGGTTGAAAATGGAGGAACTATAAATTTCTCTGGAAAATGGAATAATATCAAGCTAACCATGGGGGGATATGTATTGAATAGTCCAATGCTTTCCATTCCAATGGGAGGTGTTGATGTTGTACTAGGAGTACAATGGCTACAATCTTTGGGGACGGTAGCTTTTAATTTTCAAGAACGTTTCTTGAAATTTTTTTCGGAAGGAAAGGAAATCGAATTATGGGGTATCGTAGGGAAGATGGGAAAGATAATAACCTCTATTGTCATGACAAAGCTTCTAAAGAAAGAACAACAAGGTGTAATTGCACAATTATGCTCACTAGAAGTTCCAACATCAAAATCATCTATTTCTCCAGATCTCCAAAAATTCTTGGACAATCATTCCAAGGTGTTTGATACTCCTAAAGGATATTCGTTCAGGATATTAACAAATTAGAATGAATACTGAAGATATTATGAAAACAACATTTCGAATTCATGAGGGTCATTATGAATTTTTGGTCATGCCTTTTGGCCTTACCAATGCACCTTATACATTTAAAGGGTTGATGAATTCCATTTTCAAACCCTTCCTTAGAAAATTTTTGCTAGTATTTTTTGATGACATACTAATCTACAACATGTCTTGGAATGGTCATGTTCAACATGTTGATAGGGTGCTTAAACTATTGGAGGAGAAACAATTATATGCAAAAATATCCAAATGTTTCTTTGGAGTACAAGAGGTGGAATATCTGGGTCATATTGTATCTCACGAGGGTGTTAAGGTAGACCCTAACAAAATTAAATACATTAAGGAATGGAAAGTCCCCACAACCATAAAGCAGTTGCAAGGATTTCTCGGTTTAATAGGGTATTATCGCAAGTTTGTTAAGAATTATGGGAGAATAGCAGCACCTCTAACAACATTATTGAAGAAAGATGCATTTTCATGGACTCCTGAAGCAACTAAGGCCTTTGAACATCTTAAAGAGGAAATGTGTCTAGCACCGGTCTTAGTTACGCCAGACTTCACAAAAACCTTTATTGTGGAATGTGATGCCTCAAAAAATGGAATTGGTGCTGTGTTAATGCAAGAAGGAAGACCCATTGCTTTTGAAAGTTGTCCAATCAAAGGAGAGTATTTACAAAAAGCTAGTTATGAGAAGGAAATGTTGGCAATACTACATGCACTAAAGAAATGGCGACCTTACCTAATGGGAAGGCACTTAAAGGTAAAAATTGATCATGATAGTCTTAAACAGTTTTTGGAACAAAGACTATCTTCAGAAGAGAAACAAAAATGGGTCACAAAGATGTTGGGTTATGACTTTGAAATCATCTAAAAAAAATGAAAGCTAAATGTTGTTGCATATGCACTCTCAAGAAAGGATGAAGAGGTGGAAGCATTGCTTTGTGAAATTTCTATTATCCAACCAGATTGGATAACTGAAACAAGAGATGAATGGAAGAAGGAAGAAGAAGTATGGACACTCATAAAAAATTTGAAGCAAGATCCTAGTACATCTGATACATTCAGTTGGAAAAATGATTCCTTATGATACAAAGATCACTTATATCTTTGTAAGAATTCCCAAATAAAAAAAAAGATTCTTTTGGAATTGCACACTTCTCCTTTAGGAGGACACTAAGGATTTTTAAAAACTTACCAGAGGGTGAAGAAAGAAGTTTTTTGGGGTGCCCTTAAATCTGATATTCAAAAGTTTGTGGCAGAATATTTGGTTTTCCAGCAAAATAAAGTTGAGACAATTAAGACCTCGGGTCTTCTACAGCCTTTATCCAGTCCAAGTCAATGTTGGGAGGAGATTTCAATGGATTTCATCATAGGTTTACCTAAGTCCGAAGGAAAGAGTGTCATCATGGTGGTAGTTGATATACTTACCAAGTATGCACACTTTTGTGCATTATCTCATCCATTTAAAGAAAGTACAGTTGCTACTGTATTTATGAAATAATTCAAAAGTTACATGGAAACCCAAATATTATGGTAAGTGAGAGAGATCCCATTTTTACTAGAAAATTTTCGACGGAATTATTTTCTTGTTTGGGTACTCAACTAGCTCATATCTCATCTTATCATCCTCAATCTGATGGTCAAACTGAGATAGTGAACAAAATTTTGGAAGGATATCTTTGTTTTTTGTATCTGATAAACAAACACAATGGGTCAAGTGGTTACCTCTGGAGGAATGGTGGTATAACACTTCCTTCCATACTGCAGCAAAAATGACCCCATTTATGGCACTTTATGGATATCATCCACCGTCCATCACATCATTTTTAAGAGAAAATTCTAATGTGCAAGCAGTGGAAGATCACATCGAGCATCATCAACAAGTTCTCCAAATATTAAAGGATAACCTCAATTTGGCACCAAATCGAATAAAACAACAGGCAGATCAACATCACAGCGAGAGAAGTTTTGATGTAGGAGACTAGGAATTTTATGGCTATAACCATACAAACAAATGTTCCTCAAGCAAGCTAAGAAGGATAATAAATTATCGCCAAAATACTATGGTCCTTACAAGGTGTTGCAAAAGATTGGGGCATACAAATTGGAGCTTCCTTCTTCTTCGCTAGTGCATCTAGTTTTACATGTTTCATGCTTAAATAAGGTTATAGGTGACAAACTTCCAATTCAAATAATATTGCTAAAACTTGATGAGGAAGGAAAAATCATATTGGAACCTAAAACAATCACGGAAAAAAGAACTCGACAGCTACGAAATCGATCAGTTTCAGAGTATCTCATCAAGTGGAAGAACTTACCCACTGAATATTCTACATGGGAGGATGAGAATTTTATACAGAAGCATCCAGAGATACTCAAGCGTTGAGGAAAACACCTTTTTAAAGGAGAGGGGTATGTTAGGTCCCCATATTACTAGTGTAGTCCCTTATTTTTATTAGTGTAGCCCCCTTATTATTATTGTTGTGCCCCTGTAACCCCCATATTGTTATTATTGTTCCCTTACATTATTATTGTTAGGTCGGCTAGGATTATATTGTGATCCCATGGACCCCTATATATAGAAGGAGGTTTTGTCATTTGTATCATCCAAAAAATTTTCATTTATGTAATGTATTGGAGGTTTCCCCCTCGAAGTGGTTGATTTCTAAGGCATTTATCTCTCTTTTCTTCTATTTTTGGAGCTGCTTTCATAACACTATACATATAGGGCCCTAGAATGTGACTTTTCTTACTTGATTCTGTTATAGGCCTTTTCTATAAGTTTATCTAATTTGATAATTGACAATGAGGCCTTTCTCAGATCATGATATATCATCTCACTAGTATTCCTATGTAAATTAACCTTGTCATGCAAAGGGGAATTTGTAGTTTTGAGGGTTAAGTCCACATTTTTAAACTCAACCCCTATGGGGATTAATTGAGCAGTAGGATGTAATAAGGAAAGGTTGACTTGGTTCTTCTCCAGGTCCATTGCTAAAAGCAATCTGTTTTGAGAATTAGATGATACCCCTTTGGTTATCCGAGCCATCATCACTACCTTTTCTCTTTGGTTTTTTCGTCAATTTTGTGATAATATTTTAATGTTGCATCTAGAATAGAAGAAATCCCTTCTATTGTAGGCACTTTCATGTTTATGGAGCTGGATGGTACAATATTCTCTAGGTTTTCCATGGTCATGTGAAAACCTGGTTTATGAGAGGTACTTCCTGTTAATTTCACTTGTATTTATTCCTCATCCTTAGGCTATCTCCAATTCTAAGCCGATGGGCCATGCCTCTTGATTTTCCTTCCACTCTATTTTAGACCTACTTTCATGGGTATATGGGGCTATGTATATTACTAGTGTAGTCCCTTATTTTTGTTAGTGTATCCCCCTTATTGTTATTTTTGTACCCTTGTAGTCCCCATATTGTTATTATTGTGCCCCATAAAATCCCACTATTATTATTGTTGTGCTCTTACATTATTATTGTTAGGTCGGATAGGATTATTGTGACCCCATGGACTCCTATATGTAGAAAGGAGGTTTTTTCATTTGTATCATCCAAGAATTGTTCATTTATGCAATGTAAAGGAGGTTTCCCCCTCGAAGTGGCTGATTTATAAGGCATTGATCTCTCTATTCTTCTATTTTAGGAGTTGGTTTCACAACATTTGGTATCAGAGCTTTGTATTCTAGGGTTTCACTGCTTCAAGCAGGACATCATGGCATTTTTGCTATAAATTTTTTTCTACGAAGTTTCAGAAGCTAAAAAAACCCATTTGTGAAGCAATCCCGAGGAACTTAGTGTAAACATTTAAGACCTTCGTTCACAATATTTTCGGAGATATGATTTGTGGAAGTTAGGGTTTTTGCAAGCTCTTGAATTTCATCTCAAAGAGGTAACCTTGGGTAGATCGTCATAACTCTCTGTCTGAGAATCATATTGGAATTCTGTAAAAGGTGGCTGAAATTACACAGACTTTAGTTTCATTTCTATCAATTTTAGAGCTGAAGGAGGAAACAGTGACACGTGGCATTCCATAAAAGTTCTCTCTACTGAACCAGTCCATAATTAGGTGATTGTGGGAGATTGGGCATAACTTTTTCTTGAAGAATCCAAATCAGGTTAGACCTGTTGCATTGGAAATAAGATTCAAAGGGATACTAAAGGACTACAACTAAAATATCAGGGATCCAAAATTACAGAGATACATCAATTTCAATATTGAGCTCCTCAAAAGCAGGAAAAATGTGTGTATTGTTTTTCAAATTGCATAAGTCTTGTTTGAAAAATTAGTTTGAAGTGATTCAAAGGGAATATTGAGGCATATATATCAGTATTGGGTTATAAAATGACCCCTAAAAAGAATTCAATACCCATTAATCCCTCAGAATGCTCTACTATGACTCATGAGGAGGAAGAAGTGCAACATGATATATCAAAATTACAAGATCAAGTGCACCAAATTTCGCTCTCACAAAGAGCAACAAAAAATGAAATGGAAGTTTTGAAGAAAGGCATGGAAGCTAAGATGGATGGTTTGAAGAAAGGCGTGGAAGCTAAGATGGATGGTTTTAAGAATGAAATGGAAGCTAAGATGGATGGCATGGAAGCTAATATGGATGACATTGATGAAGAAAAGAAAGGCAACATGGAAGACATGAAGAAACATCTAAAAGTAGACATGGAAGTTTTGACAAAGTTGATACAAGAAATGATTCATAATGGCGAAAAGGTAGTAGAGGAAACTCATGATGAGAAAAAATAAATGTTAATCGTGATTTCATAAACTCTAATGTTGGATTGAAGACCCAACATATTCCAAATATCGATATGAGGAAGTTTGATGGCAAGGATTCTGTAACATGGATACTACAGATGTAGCAATATTTTGATCTCCATAATGTGAAAAACACACAAAAGGTACGCATTTCAACTTTACATTTAGAAAAAAATATGTTTTTATGGTATCGATGGCTTTGTTGCCATAAAAAAAATATCACTTGATCAATTTTTACGGAGGAAATGATAACACATTATGAGGATACAAAGAGCAACACCTTCTTTAGCCAATTGATAAATCTCAAACAAAAGGGTTCAATAGTGGAGCACATTGAGGAATTCCAAAAATTGAATATCACGTTAACTGATATTCTAGAGGAACACAATATTGATATCTTCATAAGGCCTTTAAAGGACAAAATCCAACATGAGATTCACCTTTGGGAACTTGATTCATTGGAGAAGGCATTTAAAGGTTGGAAGGAAAAATTGAAAGTGAATTATGGCAACAAGGAAGCTACCACTCACATCTATAAATATGGAAGTGTTGCTACTCCTAGAATTCCACAACATATAAGGTTGACACCACAAAAATTGGAAGAAAAAACAACAAAAGGGTTTTTCTACAGTTGTGATAGACAAAACACTAAAGGTCATAAGTGTGCTAAGAATAAATTATTTTACATAGATTGTGAAGAGGAGGAAGAAAATGAAAAATAAAATTCAAAATAAGAGAATATACACCAGGAACCAACCCTTGAGAAAGAAGAAATGAGTACGACCATATCCTGTAAGGCATTGGAAGGAATTACCACTCCTTAAAATCTCAATATAGAAGGACATATTGTTGGGTGCAGGGATTGCACTCAAGAAAACTCCTCAACACTTAATTGTCAACCCAGGGGTTTCGTAAACCTAGAGACGAAGCACAGGAAATGCCAGAAGTGGTATGGAATTTTCCTATTCCTATTCCTACTTCTTAATTGAAATATTGCAGAATCAAACAGAAGACAATTTCAAAGGGAATCGACACTAAAGAAATTCTAGTGCTGGAATGTTAAAGAATGAATTTGCGAGGAAATCAAGTAAAGGAACTTTCACACAAATGGAAGTAATAGTAAATGCTGAAATTAACTCTATGTTTATCTTCAGTATAAATGGATAACAACTTAACAAGTGGGCCTTGCAAAGATCTTCTTTCCAAATGATTGTCCTTCTACACTAAGAAATCGTTCATGTGCTTATGCAATCTGCTTGCATTAGTGCAGGCACAAACTTATGTGCAAAAGTATACTTTACCGTCTTTACTGAAGACATATGTCTTTTTGTAGGTGATATAAGCCGCAAGGCTTAGAGAGCTCCGTTCCTGTGACAAGAAACTAGCTCTTCCACCGGGACAAAGCTTCCTTCACCAAAGTTTCCAATTACTTTTGAAAAGAATTAAAAGACATGCTGAAAATAATTGAAATTGTAGGATGAATTCTGAGATAAATTACACACAGAAAAAGGAATGCTTTAATTAAGTGTTCTTAACAATGAGAATAAACTTCGCAAGGTAGAAACAATCCTTAACAATCAAAGCAATCGATCAAATTAATTTTCATGCGATCAAACTATCTTTCGGTAATTCACTAATAACGTTACAAATTAATTCTAATCCTTTCTCTCAAGTTGTGAGCTGCAAGTGTAAAGTGAAATGTTTGCAATGGCATCCTTTCTTAATTCATGTAGTCATTCTTATAAATTTCATAATTTTATCTTTTAATGTTGAGAATGATTACTTTGAATTAATAATGCTTACTTGCAGGAATAAGTGAAATCATAAAAATAAAGACGAATGAATCATGCGCTATGAAAATGAGTAAACTAAAGTGAAAAATTCAGCATGCACTGGTGCAAGAAGAAACTTCCTACATGATCCAAGAGGAAGCAAACTAAGGAAATAATTGCAGAAAAAAATTGCAGGAAGGAAATTATAGGAAAGAATTGCAGGAAAGAAATTAACTTAATTCAAACTTCACACACAGATCCGTTTCACACTTTGACTTAAGAATTAATTTAACTTAGAACTCTAAAACAAAATTAATAATGATTCAAACCACACACTTGCAAATAAATAAATATACACAAACCTTTTAAATGGCGAAAGCACAAGGGTAAACGAGTTGAGTTGGTTGGGCCCTAGCCAACCAACTTGTTTCTCGTTTAGGAAAAAAAATGATTCAGCACTTAATCAACGCATATATAATATTTAAACATGACATGAAGAAATCGTGGCATAATTTCCTTGTATTAACTTCGATCAGCAAACATACATGATAATGCAAGTCAAGCCCAGAACGAGGGCAATACAAAATTACAAAATAATCACAATTAAAATCTCCAGATATCTCTTAACCTAGCTCTACCTAAGATCTACATTATATACAGTCTTTCAGCCTATAGCCATAATCTGCTAATTACAAAGCCATTTCCAATTCAAGCCTTTCGGCTGAGCAGACTAACAAACAATATTACAAAATCGGCTAATGGTTACAACAGAGCATGAGCTTTGCTGACCGTAGACCATCTCTTTCGAAAGGATCCATGACTATATTTCATCATATCCATATTCAGATAATCCGCACTGAACTAAAATACGCGGATAAAAATTTCCCGCGTGGAATGATCAAGTGTTGCGGAGATCACGAAGCAACATGTGTTGGCAGGTGTAGGAATCTCCCTGCACTGAATCACGCTAGATAATAATTAACACTTAGTTTTTCAAGTAATTTTAGGAAGGTAATCGTAAGTTACAAGAAATAATTAAAAGCATGAAATATATATAAAATAGTTAATTAAGTACCTAATAACTCTTAATTATGAAATACAAAGTATATGTAGGAATAGACGATTATCTTGGACTAGTGTAGGAAATGAAAAGGTTTATAAAGATGAAACATAGGTTAATGGTTATAGGAAGAGGGTGAAAATAGGAAAATTTGGCACACAAACACATATTAAGAAAAAAATGTAATAGTGTTGATTGATTTGGGTAGTACCCATAATTTTATTCATTGTAAGGTATCCAACGAATTGAATTGCTTCCTATATCCAGCACCAGAGTTTCAAGTGATGGTTGCAAATGGAGGAACTATAAATTTCTCTGGGAAATGCCATAATATCAAGCTAACCATGGGGGAACATGTATTTAATAGTCCAATGTTTTCCATTCCAATGGGAGGTGGTGATGTTGTGCTAGGAGTACAATGGTTACAATCTTTGGGGATGGTAGCTTTTAATTTTCAATAACTTTTCTTGTTTTTTTTTCGAAAGGCAATGAAGTTGAATTACGAGGTATCATAGGGAAGCCAGGAAATATAATAAGCTCCAATGTCTTGACAAAGCTTCTGAAGAAAGAACAACGAGGCGTAATTTCACAATTATACTCGAAGTTCCAACATCAAAATCATCTATTTCTCCAGATCTCCAAAAAATCTTGGATAATCATTCCAAGGTGTTTGAAACTCCAAAAGGACTCCCACCTATTTGTAATCATGATAATTCTATTCATTTGATTCCAGGAAGTGTTCCTCCAAACATAAGGCCTTACAAATATCCTTATGTCCAAAAGAGTGAACATGAACGTATGATTGCAGAAATGCTAGAGGCTGGTATAATTCAACCTAGCCAAAGTTATTTCTCTGCTCCAGTTGTTAGCGCAAGGAGTCACTCCTTGAATGCAAAAGGATTAAGCCTTACACATCATATTTCATCTCAAATTTTAAAGGGTTTTTGAGTGGTGGGATGGCTTTCTCAAAGATTTTGAAATAAGTTTTTATATTATTTAATACTTTCATGCATTTGGAAAGCCATGGAAAGTATAAATTGTATGGGTAAATTGGTATTATAGGGAGAAAAGTGTAACACATGAAGAATATGGATAGCTGGTACCTATTCTATGAAATATTCATATCCTAAATCATTCACACAACTATAATGATGGCTCTTTACACAAACTATGTTTATGAAAAGTAAACAATCAGAAAGTAGATTGCATGCATAAAGTATTCCACAAATCCTTTATGAAATATTCACTAACATGTTCTACAACATATATATGATTTGTAGAAATTTGAAAATAGACAATTTATTATTAAATACTTTAATAGTTTCTCCCTCACACCTTACTAGCTGCTGCAACTGATAATTATAATAAATTAACGAAGAAAGTAGACACACCCTACATTATATGGTTCTTGAGTCACAAAATCCTCCAGCATGAAGTAAAAAATGATTTTCCTTATTATATTTAGTCTTCAGGTAGACCAACATCCAACCTGGAAATGGTATTTACAAATGGTATATATAGAAAGAGAGGCACCAAATCCATCTCTTCTAGAAAGAAGGAAACACTAATCCTATCATTACATAGGTGTCATAGGACATTACAACCATATCCCATCGAAATATAACTGAAAGTACATATGTAAAAGAAATAAGAGAAGGAATCTGGGCTGAACTGCTGAGTGTGTTGTCATGTTGCTCCTTTTTCTGTTGATTTGTCTCCTTATGCCTTTGGTCTTTAGATAACCATATACATTCATTTAATATGACCTCCAACAACCACATAGCCACCTTTCACCATCACTTGTTATATCCATTTTGTTATGAGTCTTTATCCTTCCTTCACTGCCTCAGAAACTTTGCTGATAGGTGTCAAAATTCAGTGAAAATAGGCGCTATCAGAAATTCTGATAAAAACTTGTAACTATGAAAAAATTAGAATGCTACCGGAATTTCTGCTAGCGTTCTGTTTATTTTTCAAAAATGCATAGAAAATAATGAAAAACCTGTGCAAACTTATATTCTTTTACATCTAATCCGATGTTCACAATTGTGATTATAAGCGAAAAGGTGTTTTTATCAAAAAACCGTTTTACCTTCCTTCCATGTGTGCTTCAGCTTCAACAAGCTTGTCCAATTCTGACTTGCTCTCAACAACTGATCTTGATCTGGTTGTTCTTGTAGCTGCTTCCTTGACAGTGGCCTTCTCCTCCTTAGAACCCTTTTGGATATTTCTTCTTTTTGAGGGTTCTGAGTATTTCTCTGAAGGGTTTTTGTTTTTATCTTCCTTCTTATTTTCCTTTGTCTTTAACCCTTCATATTTTCCTTCTATATCATTGACCTCTATCATTAAAATTGGATTGTGCAGAGCCTTGGACTTGAGCCTGAACTTTTTTTTGTCTCTGATATGTATTTTTCTTGTACTAGCAACAGGTTTGGCTTCTTCTTTCTTCTTCTTACTACTGATCTCATATCTTGCATCTTTGAGGAGTTGTTTATCAAAATTTGTGGGCCGATAATATTTTTCATTTTATGCTTCTGAAATTTCCAGTAGCATCTGCGCTTTAAATTTCTCTGTAGTTTCAGACCTTACTCTTCGAGCTCTGGTGTAGAAATTAGGAAGAGGAGGAACGAGGGGCACCATTTTCATAGACTTGGGTTTATCAACTAAGGAGCTCTCTCCTTTCTCCAACTTTCTCTCAACCTTGACTGAAGAAACATTTTCTTTCCTGTTCTTGGCCTTATGGACGTGTTCCTTTTTAGCCTTCCTCTTGGTTATTTTTGCAGGTTGAGGGTGTTTTTGTGAGGATGGAGGTGTAGGTGCAGGTTCGCCTGCCCTATAAAACAAGAAATGGTCCCAGGTTTGATTTCTTTTCCTTAAATATTCTTCAACTAAAACCTTGATGAGAGCTTGATGATATAAGCTATATTCTGAAGGAACAATGTGAGTTTGGATCCTTGCTGACATATTTGTCAGACTCTTCAACAAAAAGTATGGAAAGTTGAGGGTATTCATACCTGAAACATGAAAAAGAAATCTCATATGATAGTTAAACTTAATTGTATACCTCCTTTCATAAGTGAGGTAAATCTTGATGAGTTTAACAACTTCTGCCCAGTCATTTTTGAGATAGCTGCTTGTAATTCCCTTGGCCCAGTTGGGATCTCTGTGTACATCCTTGAGGAAACTATTAAGGTCTCCTCTAGTGATAGCCTGGACTTTAAACCACCTCTCTCCCTCTTGTTTAAGGTTATATGCCTCAAAAATTGAGTCTGATGAAACCTGTAATGTAAGACCATAGATTGTGGCTTTCTATCCATTGTATGAGTTTACAAAATCTTGAGATACTCCTAGGTGAGAGCTTCCTAGTCTTGTGCACAAATAATACCACCCTTCTTGTACAAACAATATTCTCACCTTTGAATTTTCATCCACTATGTTAGCACCCTGTGGTTCAATTCTTTATCTTCCCTCCTCTTTTAGTCATCTTCAGAAATTAATAACTCTATATTTGAAACTGATAGGTGGAAAAGCTAGAATAGCTTCACCTAACAAGTGTTGCTTATGTCTTCCTCTGAAATCTTGTATGAAATCTAGAATCCTTCTCAAACTTCAACTCTATGAAACTTGTTTTCCAACAACTAGGCTCACAACTGATAATGCTCCTACTTTTTCTGTGGTTTTAAAACAACAACCATGGTTTATCACCCCATGCAATATATTTCCATGGTGGAAAATATCCTTGACCGTAGTGTGCACCATGTGATGGCCATGATAATGTTTAGTTGGTTGTGTAACTTTTAATTGAACACTACAAATGCCTTGAGGCAAGCAAATCTGTGATTGGCAGTCACCTCTGCTATCTTGCTGATTATTGGCCTAAATTTTCGACAACATCGTTGTGCGACCAACCAAACGATCATTGCATTAAGTCTGATGATCCACGATCTTCTCCATTCGAAAAACACGTAGCTTGACATGAGATTAAATTGACAAGGCTGAAAAACATGACATGATTAATGGTTGGGTTGATTACTGCGGGTTAAAACCTAAGCACTACACATATACCATGACTTGAATTTGAAAATAACTGACTGCATACGACTCCTATCACTTGATATAAATCATTTAAAAAAGATTTGAAACGTATTCACACCTTAACACGTGTCTTGACAAAAAGCAGATGCACTTTTTCGTTTATTTTTAAAAACAGGGGAAGTTACCAGAATTTATGGTAGCATCGAATTAAAAGGAAAACAAACAAAAATAGAATTAAAACAGAATGTCTAAAAAGACTAAAATAGGTGCTACCGGAAATTTCAGTAGCGACCAATTTTTTTTTTGAAATTTTCAAATTTTAATCCTAAAGACAAAAAATTTAAAATGGACTCATGAATTAGCAAAGAACTGTGCTAACACTAATAGTATTGGTGCACAAGAAGGATGGATAATTGCACATGTGTCCGAATTATAGTGAGCTCAATAAGCTCACTATTAAAGGTAAATTTCCCATTCTTTTGAATGATGAATTATTGGATGAAATACATGGAGCAATTTATTTTACCAAGTTGGATCTCCGTTCAGGATATCATCAAATTAGAATGAAGTCTGAAGATATTCCGAAAACAATGTTTCGAAATCATGAGGGTCATTATGAATTTTTGGTCATGCCTTTTGGCCTTACCAATGCAAATTCTAAATTCCAAGGGTTGATGAATTCCATTTTCAAACCCTTCCTTAGAAAATTTGAGTTAGTATTTTTTGATGATATACTAATCTACAACAAGTCTTGGAAGGATCATGTTCAACATATTGACAGGGTGCTCAAACTATTGGAGGAGAAACAATTATATGCAAAAACCTCGAAATGTTTCTTTGGAGTATAAGAGGTGGAATATTTAGGTCATATTGTATCTCAGGAGGGTGTTAAGGTAGACCCTAACAAAATTAAACCCATTAAGGAATGGAAAGTCCCCACAACCATAAAGCAGTTGCGAGGATTTCTTAAGTTAACAGGGTATTATCGCAAGTTTGTTAAGAAATATGGGAGAATAGAAATACCTCAAACAACATTATTGAAGAAAGATGTATTTTCATGGAATCCTCAAGCAACTAAGGCCTTTGAAAATCTTAAAGAGGCAATATGCCTAGCATTGGTCTTAGCTGCGCCAGACTTCACAAAATCCTTTATTGTGGAATGTGATGCCTTAGGAAATGGAATTGGTGTTGTTTTAATGCAAGAAGGAAGACCCATTTCTTTTGAAAGCCGTCCAATCAAAGGAAAGTATTTACAGAAAGCTATTTATGAGAAGGAAATCTTATCAATACTACATGCACTAAAGAAATGGCGACCTTACCTAATGGGAAGACACTTCAAGGTAAAAACTGATCATGATAGTCTTAAATACTTTTTGGAACAAAGAATATATTCAGAAGAGAAGAAAAAATGGGTCACAAAGATGTTGGGTTATGACTTTGAAATCATCTACAAAAGGGGAAGCTAAATGTTGTTGCAGATGCACTCTTAAGAAATGATGAGGAGGTGGAAGCATTGATTTGTGCCATTTCCATTATCCAACTAGATTGGATAACCGAAGCAATGGAGGAATGGAAGAATGATGAATAAGTGTGGACACTCATTCAAAATTTTCAGCAAGATCCCAATACATCTGATACATTTAGTCGGAAAAATGAGTCCTGATGGTATAAAGATCACTTATATCTTTGTGAGAATTGCCAACTAAAAACAATTATTCTTTTGGAACTGTACACCTCTCCTGTAGGAGGACACTCAAGATTTTTAAAAACTTACCACCGGGTGAAGAAAGAATTTTTTTGGGATGAGCTTAAATCTGATATTCAAATCTTTGTGGCAGAATGTTTGGTTTTCTAACAAAATAAAGTTGAGACAATTAAGACCCCGGGTCTGCTACAACCTTGATCCATTCCAAGTCAATGTTGGGAGGAGGTTTCAATGGATTTTATCATAGGTTTACCTAAGTCCAAAGGAAAGAGTGTCATAATGGTGGTAATTGATAGAATTACCAAGTATGCACACTTTTTTGCATTATATCATCCATTCAAAGTAAGTAAAGTTGCTACTGCATTTATGGAAACAATTCAAAAGCTACATGGAAACCCAAAGATTATTGTAAGTGACAGAGATCCCATTTTCACTAGAAATTTTTGGACGAAATTATTTTCTTGTTTGGTACTCAAATAGATCATAGCTCCTCTTATCATCCTCAATCCGATGGGAAAACTAAGATAGTGAACAAATTTTTGGAAGGATATCTTCGTTGTTTTCTATTTGATAAAAAATCACAATGGGCCAAGTGGTTACCTCTGGCTGAATGGTGTTATAACATTGCTTCCATACTGCAGAAAAAATGACCCCATTTATGGCACTTTAGGGATATCATCCATTGATCTGAACTGGATCATGGACCTAAGTGATGGCTCAAAATACAAAATGTTCAGAAGTGTGCTGAACCTGAGCGACCAGATAGATATCGTCTTCTTGATTCTGGCGCCGTGAATGGTTTGAAAAATCAACACTATAAGAAGAAGTTATCACGATTTGAAGAGTCCAGTAAACTGTAAAATTCGTCAATTTGGTCTTATATGTGGGTTCATGATATTTATGTGTTGGAATTAATTTTTAATTAATTAAGATTGGGTTGATAAAGATATATATATATGTGTGTGTGTGTGTGTATTATTTATTAATTTTAAATATTAATATTAAATTCCAAAACATTATAAATAAACCCCAAAAAGTCCATGTTCCATGTTTAAATACATTTGAAAAGGGTTGAATAGTATTAAATTTTGGTTGGCATAAGGTTTTATTAAACCTTATGGAATGGAAAGTAATAATGGTGGTATGTATTCATGTTAATGTTCAACAGATTGAACTAAAATGTGCTTGTTGTTAATTCAAAGTCCAAAAACCATGGAGAAAACATTTAACCGACGGCTTCCAAACCTTTGCAGTCACTGCAACTATTACGTCGAGCCTTGTCACATGGTTAACCCGCAGAATCTATAGTTAGTTCTGACACTTATGGGAAACTCTAGTTCCATTGAACTTTACCGTGGTTTCAGCATTGGGTTCCGCCCAACGGTCTTCATGACAACGATTTATGGGTTGCATGTGCCCAACCCAAACCATAAATTTATTGTTATGGTTAGTATTGGCAGGTTTTTAGCTTGAGCACTCCAAATGTGCGGATTTGGCAAATTTAAATGCAGATAAGTGTAGTTCTCCACGATTAGTGGAGTTTTTTAAGGGATACTGGGCAAACATGAGTCCAGGCTCTATCTTGAGCTAGATTCACCCAATTTTGGAGTGCCAATAGTCAATTTTGACTATCTCCAACATTACAGACTCAATGGAGTGGGTCGTAGAGCCATCAGAGGAATTTTGAGTAGGTTTTTTCTTCAGAGAAGTTCTAGGGGCCACTAAGGCCACCATGGGCCAACAGCAGTTTGAGGCCTAGCCAAGGGAGATAGAGGCCTTATTCAAAAATAAAATAGTCAATTTTGTATGTTTAAGATATTATGGAACTAATGGTGTGGTTTGGAGAGCCTGTATAGGACTTTTGAAGGTTGAGAAGCTTCAGTGAAGTTCCAGGGGCCATCAATGCCAACTTTTGCCAACAGCAGTTCATGGCCTAGCCAGGGCATCTATAGGCCTTATGCATCAAACCAATAGTCATTTATGACTGTAATCAACATTATAAATCCATTTATGGAGGTTTTAGAATATTTTGAGGACTTCTAGAGGTCGATAACCCATCAAAGAGTTTTTCAGTGACGCTAGTGCCAGGGGGTGCCGAAAGGTGTTGGAGGCGAAACTAGAGCAGTTGGAGGCCATTTTCAGTGAAAAAATAGTCTATCTTCCCTAATTTTGACATTATGAATCTAATGAAGGAATTTTCAGAGCCATTTTAATACTTATAGATCTCGAGAAGCTAAAGGGAATTTTTGGGCAACCTAGGGAAAACCATGGAGGAAGGCCTAGTTTGGGGACGTAGTGCTCGTTTTGAGCAAACGATAAGTCAATTTTTTGTGTATGATGTGTGATGGAGACAGTAAGTGTGGTTTTAGGGACAAAAATAGAATTATAAAGGAGTTAGTGCAATGGAGAAGCTTAGTGTAGCTTTGTGCACCGACTGAAGGAATCAAGTCTAAGGAAGCCTAGATCTGTTTGCCGGGTGATGACAGCCATGAAAGGGATATAGATGGTATTCTAAACCCTTTGGTTCAGTTTATTAACCATTGGAGTTAAGTGTGGAACTTGTAAAAGAAACTTTACCATAATCCCAAAGAGCTAAGTCAAGATGACAAAGGCTCAAGGAGACGTAGCCCACGATATTCGGGTGAAATCCTAGATTAATTTTGCTGTTATGTGTGGATATTTTATTGCTACAATATATTTCTGTTACAGATGTTAATTTCAGAAAAAAAAAATGGATTTAAGACATTTAAAAAATTAAAAATCATACACCTCTTTCAAGCATAAATTCCGCAAATGTCAAGTATAAGCTAGATATTTTATTTGTTTAACTGAGTGGGAGGTTCTTGAAAAAGCATAACAAGTTATCCAACCCATTTTCAGATCAGGTTGGTATCAGAGCACTTGGTTGCTTGATTGACAAATCAATAGATTGCTTGTCTGACTTGAAAGGTGTTGAAACAATGCAAAGAATTTGACCATTTGACTGTTTGCAAACTAACTATTGCTTGAGTTTGCTATAGGTGAAGGGATAGCTACTGATATCTAAGTCCAGAAGAGGACAAGAAGGAAGAAAGGGATGAAGGCATCTTCCTTACCCAAAGGACCTCAAGGCAACCCTTGAAGCAAAAAAAGGTTTTTGTTTGGCTGCTTGAATAAGAGCTTGTCTCTACAGCCTTTTTGTTCAAAATATTTTTCATTTGTTTTGAAAGCTTTGTGAAATTTGTTGAAGTTATTTTAGTTCATTTTCATGATGAAAAATTCTTCAAGTGAGGTTTGAAAATCCTCCTCCACAAGATTCTTCGATGAAGACATGAAACGATACTTCTACATCTTGAAGGACATGGTGCAGATTCTGTTTAACGATAGAAGAGAAAGCACTGAACTTCGTGAGAAATTGTTTGCTATGAAGCAAGAGAAGGAAGAAATTCTTCAAATATTGCATGAGATGGAGATTCAGATCCATCAAGCCCAAGAGACTTTGACCAAGAACATGCATGAAGAAGAGGTAATTCACTCCAATTTGTATTTAGTTTCCTCTTTAGATAGATGTGTTAGTTCATTTGAAAAGAACACTAGAGCTATAGGGTCCAAGATAATGTTTAAAATGGGCTATGAGGGAAAGGGTTTAGGCAAGCATGCACAAGGCATGATTGATCCTATTTTTGTTGAAGAACGACCTAAGAAATTTTGTCTTGGTTATGCGCAATCTAATGGTGAAGACTCCAAATCCATGAAGGCATGTGAGGCAACTTCAAAGAGAACTTTTATTCCAAGTTTTATTCAAGTTGATTGCCATTGCTTGAAGCCTATGTTGCAGCAAGAAGATCGTAAACATGAAACTTATGGTGAGCATGAGAGTTCAGACAATTTTTAAGATGTAAACATTGATGTTAGTTTGCAAGAGAAAGCTGGAATCTCTACTAGTTCATCTCCTCAAGAAGGAAAAAAGGATGAACATGCAAGGCAACATATGAGGTATACTTATTCCCATTTTCAAGTTGATTATGTTTCTGCAAGGCATGACAATTCTGCATGCTTAAAAGGAAGAAAGAGTTGTTGTGCATATTGTGGTATGTTTAACCATGATGTTTCAAGATGCTGGAAGAGGATGAAGGTATACATGAAGTAGTTGAGGCAAAGGAAACTTGCAAAGAAGGTGCATAAGACTTGCACATATTTCCAGAAGTGGGGACATGTTGTTTCCCAATGTTGGACATTGCATCCAAGTAAGAATACTAAGCATTTGAAGCAAGAGGATAGAAAGGATGACAAAAGTGGAACCAAGGATTCCATCATTGATGTGAGAATGGATGTTTCACATGAAGAAGATTTTCGTCAGCAAAATTCGTTGTGGAAGTGGCTTGGTAAGAAGTGGTTTGACTTCTTGAAACAGTAAGACATGCACTTATTTATACATAGGAAAATTTCAATCAAGTATGCATGTATTTCTATTGTAATATCATGTTTATTTGAGACACCTTGGATTGATGTTCAAGGAAGTGACGTTCAACTACCTTCTATAAATTTCTCACCAGAAATTTCTGAGTGAGTGCAAGGAAGACAATTCTTGACAGGAGGACAAGTGCATCTAGGAAGGGAAGTGTCAACTACCATTGAGTTGTGGTTCAAAGGCACTAATCATGCAAGGCAAGTATATGGAGGCTGAAGAGAAGAGGGTGTTGTACTCTCAACTACTGTACAAATCAGTATATTAGTCTTTTGGGGTCCAAAATATTCCTAATGGGGAGGTGTGATCATAACTGGTTCATGGACCTAAGTGATAGCTCAAAACTCAAAGTTTTTGGGAGTGTGTCAAACTTGAGCTATTGGATAAATCTTGTCTTCCTGATTCCAGTGCCGTGAACGGTTCGAAAAACCGACACCATATGAAGAAGTTATCACGATTTGAAAAGTCCAGTGAACTGCAAAATTCGTTAGTTTGGTCTTATATTTGGGTGCATGATATTTATGTGTTGGAATTATTTTTTAATTAATTAAGGTTGGGTTGATATATATATATATATATATATATATATTATTAATTTTAAATATTAATATTAAATTCCAAAACATTATAAATAAATTCCAAAATGTCCATGTTCCATGTTTAAATACATTTGAAAAGGGTTGAATAGTATTAAATTTTGGTTGGAATAAGGTTTGATTAAACCTTATGGAATGGAAAGTATTAATGGTGGTATATATTCACGTTAATGTTTAACCGATGGCTTCCAAACCTCTGCAGTCACCGCAACTGTTACATGGAGCCTTGTCACATGATTAACCCACAGACTCCGCAGTTAGTGCTGACGGTTATGGGAAACTCTGCCCTAAAATCTAGTTCCATTGAACTTACCGTGGTTTTAGCATTGGATTCCGCCCAACTGTCGTCATGACCGCGGTTTATGGGTTGCATGTGCCCAACCCAAACCATAAATTTATTTCTATCGTTAGTATTGGTAGGTTTTTAGCCAGAGCGCTCCAAATGTGCGGATTTGCCAAATTTAACTGCAGATAAGTGCAGTTCTCCACAATTAGTGGAGTTTTTTAAGGGATACTGGGCAAAAATGAGTTCAGGATCTATCTTTAGCTAGATTCGCCCAATTTTGGAGTTCCAATAGTCAATTTCGACTATCTCCAACATTCCAGACTCAATGGAGTGGGTTGCAGAGACATTAGAGGAATTTTGAGTAGTTTTTTGCTTCAGAGAAGTTCTAGGGGCCACTAGGGCCACCATGGGCCAGCAGTAGTTTGAGGCCTAGACAAGGGAGCTAGAGGTCTTATTCAGAAATCCAATAGTCAATTTTGGATGTTTCAAATGTTTTGGAACTAATGGTGTGGCTTGAAGAGAATATAGAGGATTTTTGAAGGCCAAGAACCTTCAGTGAAGTTCCCGGGGCCATTAGTGCCAACTTTTGCTAGCAGCAGTTCAGGGCCTAGCCAGGGCAGCTAGAGGCCTTATGCAAAGAACCAATATTCATTTCTGAATGTAATAAGAATTATGAATCCATTGATGGAGGTTGCAGAAGCTTTTGAGGACTTATAGAGTTCGAGAACCCATCAGAGAATTTTTCAGTGACCCAAGTGCCAGGGGGTGCCAACAGGTGTTGGAGGCGAAACTGGAGCAACCAGAGGCCATTTTCAGTGAAAAAATAGTCTGTCCTGACTAATTTTGGAATTATGAATCCAATGAATGGATTCGAAGATCCATTTGAATACTTCTAGAGCTCTAGAAGATGAATAGAAGTTTTGGGCAGCCAAGGGAAAACCTTGGAGGAAGGCCTAATTTGGGGATGAAGTGCTCATTTTGAGCAAATGATCAATCGATTTTTGGTGTCTGATGTGTGCTGGAGATAGTAAGTGTGGTTTCAGGGGAAGAAATAGAATTCTGAAGGAGTTAGTGCCATGGAGAATCTCATTGTAGCTCAGTGCAACGACTGATGGAATCAAGTATAAGGAAGCCTAGATCTGTTTGCAGGGTGATGATAGTGATGATAGGGATATAGATGGTATTATAAGCCATTTGGTTCAGTTCAGTAACCATTGGAGTTAAGTGTGGAAATTGTAAAATAAACTTTACCATAATCCCAAAGGGGTAAGTCAAGATGACAAAATCTCAAGGAGACGTAGCCCATGATATTCGGATGAACTCCTAGATTAATATTGCTGTTTTGTGTCAATTTTTATTGCTTCATTATATTCTCGTTACACATGTTTAATTTCAGCAAAAAACAAATCAGTTTAAGAAACAGTAAAAAATAATACACCTCTTTGAAGCATAAATTCTGAAAATGTCAAGTATAAGCTAGATCTTTTATTTGTTTAACTGAGTGGGAGGTTCTTAAAAATCATAACAAGTTTCCAACCCATTTTCAGATCATCCATCGTCCATCACATCATCTTTAAGAGAAAATTCTAAGGTTCAAGTAGTGGAATATCACATTGAGCATCAACAACATGTTCTCCAACTCTTAATGGATAACCTAAATTTGGCACAAAATCAAATGAAACAATAGGAAGATCATGTAATATTCCCAATTAACCATGAGCTAGTTGGAATATTAATTTTTGCTTTTGCTTCTTAATTTGCTGAATAAGAGGGTGTGGAGACCCATAAATATCCTTTGTAGGAATAAAATCATTGCTAATGTGAAAGGAGATCACTTTAGTGGCTTGATAAAGCACCCTTATGTGTGAAAAGGGGTTGGAGCATGTAGACTGGGTCAAATTTGACCAAATCAACAATGTTGTCATGGAGGAATGGCATTCACTGTGGGACAACGTAGTTTTGGAGGGAGACTCCATGCATGGAAGTAGTGGCTTTAATGAGTGGGGCCAAGGGTGAGGATGCTAACCACTTATATAAGGAATAGGATGGAATCCATAGATCATATTTTGTTGATTATTATTTTGATATGGTTTGTTAAGACTCTTTTGCTCTCTTCAGTTGTTTAGCTAAGATTACAGTGCTGTTTAGCACAGGGTGTTCCCGAGTAGGAATCCCACCTTCATCCTCAAGGGATTTCAAGTGCCTACCTAGGAGAAGTGATTGCACTTCATTTCCACATTCTAGCATCAGGCCAAGTCTTTAGTCTTATGGTACAATGCAGTTCCTATTGAGGTTGTGTTGTGTTGTAGGGAAGAAGTTGTGGAGAGTTGATTTGGGTGATTTCTGAACTGTTTTTCAGTGGAAGAAGGTTTCCTTCCATTGGGAGGCTAGTGAGGAAGGCCCTTGAGCCTTATTGCAGCATTTGGCATCAGGCCATACTATCATTTGCCCCTCCAGCACAGTTTCTATCTTGGACTGCGTTATTTTAGGGAGGAGTTGTAGGGGTGGTTTCAGTACACCATCTGGGGAGGAGGTTTTCTAGTGACAAGATCAGCCTTTCATCTGGAGAGACTATTGGAGGAGGCTACATTATTTGTCATATTAGATTAGACACATCGTTCCAGTTTTATGGTTGCAGTGAATCTTCAGCCCTAGGGCTTTGATTCATTACTTATATATTGGTGTACTTCTAAAAACCCTCTTGGGTTCTTTGTTGGAGGTTGTATAGAGCCTTGATCTTCATGTACATTATATTTTGAGACATATATCAGCCATTTCATCTTTTGTATGTTAATTTTCTATAGCAGTTCTCCTATGACTGCGCTGTAGCAGTCTTCTGACATTTTGTGTAGTAGAAACACCTCATTATTGAGGGGATTTATCTATTGGAGGTTTTTTGTTTCTTGTTGTATGGTTTGTGCCTCATTGTATTTCACTATTTTGCTGTTGTTATGATTAATGGAAAGGCTCCATATTGGTCTCATATTTTGATGTGATGTTTTACACTGCTATTTCAAGAATTTTGTTCAAATATTGCTGCTCTTCCCATTTGGGAATATTATAGTGGTATCAAAGCATAATATTGGCTCAGATTGTGCATCTTAAGCTAATATGCCATCAGAAGAAGGAGATTCTCTCACAGATAGAGAGAGGAGGTATCTCAGAAGAAACCAAAAGCATGACTATATAGATGATAAATAAGATAAGGGTAAAACCCCTTTATCTGGAGAAGGGGATGAAAAGGAGTTTCCTAAGATTATTCTTCGAACTATGCAAGACATTGCTAGAGAAATAAAGGATATGAGGATGGATAGACAAAAGGAATCCCCTAAAGGTTTTCTACATGGTGAAGGCTCCGAAATTTCTCATCACTGGAGTGATCAAACGATGAAGCAACAGGTTTCCTAACACTCTACAATGCCTACATTCTTAGCAGTGGGAAATGGAGGGTTTCAAGAACAAGAAAATCTTGAAGACTATTTCATGGATTATGAGTCTCAATATTAGAGATTCAAGGATCATTTGATTTTTCAAGAATTTTTTCAGATCAAGGACAATAGGAGACCCCGACATCACAATAGAGGTGGAGGATTCATACATCCAGATCTACACCAGACTATGGGCTGATTTTTCTTACCCAACTTTGATGGGTCATCTAAATGCACTGCCAAATCATGGGTAGAGAAGCTAGACATCTACTTCCAGCTGAACCAAGTACCAGAGATGGAGGCCATTAAGATAGCATCGCTGCACCTTGAGGGTGAAACACATGATTAGTGGTTTCATGGTTTGTCTACATTGGGTCATGCCAATGTGACTACATATTAAGAGTTCACAATGAGGTTGGTGGAGAGGTTTTATCGAAGAGATATAGAGGCACCTTTCATGGGGCTAGCAAAGCTCAAGCAATCAGGTAATCCAGACACTTATATTTCTAAATTTCTAAAACTTTCTGTTATGGTTCCTAATTTATCTGCAGCAAGAAGGGTCTATATGTTTATTGATGGGCTAGCAGAACCTCTTCATGGGTTGGTTAAATATACCAAACCCACGACCATTCAAGATGCCATTGAGAGGGCTAGAGATCTACAATATGCCTTGCCAAAATCAAAGGCAACATTTCAACAAAATCCCAATTTTCCTTCCAAGGGAAAATATGAGAAGGCTCCACTTTCAAAGGAGAGCCAAAACAAAGTACCTATTAGTGAAGATGTCCAAAGATATTTGAGGAGAAGGAAGATTTTCTTCACATGCCAAGAATCATGGGCACCCGGACATATATGTGTAGCAGAAAAGGCACACTATATAGAGGTATTTTCAGATGATGATGAGGATGAAGAAGAAGAAGAAGAAGCAAAAGGAGGTCACAGTGCTGGGATAGCAGGAGAGGATCCATCACCACCAGGAGGTGGGAATAGATCATTTGCTCCAATTGGAGGGGCCCTTGCATCATTGAGAGGAGTACCCAAGTATTTGACCTTGAGGGTTCGAGGTTCTATCTTGGATTAGAGGGTTTCATTTTTTATTGACAGTGGGGCTACCCACAACTTTATTGATGCCCAACTAGTGCAGAGGAGGGCAATACCCACTGATGATTTTGAGGGATTTTCTATTTTGGTCCCAGGAGCTAGAACTATGCAGTGCATGCATTATATTCCATATTTATCTGTCTCCATGGGGACATATACATTTACTGATCACTTCTTTGTGGTTGACATACTTGACACAAATGTGATATTGGGTGTGCAGTGGTTGATTACTTTGGGGAAGGTCACCATAGAGTGGGAGACTTTGCATATGGAATGGGTGGATAGAAAAAGTGGCAAAAATCAGATGGTTAGGGGCATGCACACATATCCTTCACAAAAAAATTCCACACATAAAACAAAGATATATTTGTGCAGTGGAAGAAAGGACGTAACAGTCTCATCTATTATGCACATGACTTTGGCCCATGAGACATTACTGTTTTGTGGCAAACCACCTAGGAGGTCACCTGATCAGGAGTTGGTGAGAAACGTCTCACATCATGTGGCATCACCCATAGATACAGGAGGAGTGGGAACATTGGGAGGTCATGGTACAATGCTGAGAGTCTTGGCTATACTCAAAGAGGAGGGAGACATTCTCCCAACATCATCATTACCCACTCTCATCTTAGATCTTGCGTTGAGAAAGGAGCAGCAAAGGAAGGATAACAACCTTCCAGTATGTGACTTTGGCATAGGAGATCTAACATCAACGTTTTCACTTTGGAGGATAGATCCATATTGGAAATCCCAACTGTTGGTGGATTATTCCAAGGATATTTTTACTTTAATGATACTTGATGACCAGCTACTAGAGGAGGGGTATTCAGTCATAGATGAGGTCATCTACTATCATGGTAGGATCTTCTTATCTAAATATTACAAGCTCAAGGAGAAATTACTACATGCAGCACATGAATATTTTCTCTTCAGCCATACTTATTCCATGAGAGCATACCATACTATCATGGAGGGATATACTTGGGAAGGCTTTGAAGAGGATATATATCAACATTTGAGGAGATGCATGGATCATGTGGAGATGGAGGAAATACATAACTCTTTGATGGAGTTATCATAGCCACCTCTTTCCTCTTGGGGAATGAGAGGGGAACTATCTATGAGCCACTCCATTGGTATGAAAAAAGTATATGGTAAGGATCATGTTATTGTGCATAATGATTTACTTAACGAGTATTTGCATTCCTTTACCATACATGTGCAGGCCATTGTTCCAAGGGGGGAATTCTTCCTTACAAGGTTCATGGTAAACTTGGGGCCATAAACTACGTTGAGCATGGCCACTCCCTAGGAGGATATAGGGAGATGATTTATCATTCAGGGTGTGCTCCAAAGGCACCCAACATTACTCACCTTCTCATAGCATGTGAGAATACTACGGAAATAAGTAAGTGGTGGGGAAACCACTTACCATATCATTATCTAAGGCAGCCAGGAGATATACTGCGCTCGTTCCACATGTGGGACTATGATCCACCTCCATTATTGCATATGGTAGTTTATGTATCCATGGTTTTGATCCCATAAATTGATGATGTCCTTATTATTTTTATGGGAATTATTGGAGGGAGGATGGAAGGATTGGATGTGCCCTTTGGGAGAGATATTATCCATGTTTCTTATGCTACATGTTTTAGGGAGAACATTGGGCAAACCATGATTTCTTCATTGGGTCTTTTGCTTCCTTATGGGATGAGTCATTTGCATCTCATGAGTACTTGGGAGGAGAATTTCATGGAGGGATTGATTGGGAGACACTTGGTATATGAGGAGATATTATCACATGGAGGTGTCACCAACGGAGGAGGAGAAGAGTTTCAGTACTCACCTTTATAGTTTCTTGAGGACAAGCAACATTTGAGAGGGGAGGACTGTAATATTCCCAATTAGCCATGAGCTATTTGGAATATTAATTTTTGCTTTTGCTTATTAATTTCCTGAATAAGAGGGTATGGAGACCCATAAATATCCTTTGTAGGAATAAAATCATCACTAATGTGAAAGGAGATCACTTTAGTGGCTTGATAAAGCACCCTTATGTGTGAAAAGGGGTCGGAGCATGTAAACTGGGTCAACTTTTACCAAATCAATAACATTGTCATGGAGGAGTGGCATTTATTGTGGTACAACGTAGTTTTGGAGGGAGACTCCATGCATGGATGTAGTGGATTTAATGAGTGGGGCCAAGTGTGAGGAATATCACCACTTATATAAGGAAGAGGATGACAACCATAGAGAATATGTTGTTGATTATTATTTTGATATGATCTTTTAAGACTTGTTTTCTCTCTTTAGCTGTTTAGCTAAGATTGCAGTGATGTTTAGCATAGGGTGTTCCCGAGCGGGAATACCACCTTCATCCTCGAGGGATTTCGAGTGATTACTCAAGAGAAGTGATTGCAATTCATTTCCACATTCTAACATCATGCCAAAGCTTTAGTCTTATGGTATAGCGTAGTTCCTATTGAGGTTGTGTTGTGTTGTAGGGCAGAAGTTGTGGAGAGTTGATTTAGGTGATTTCTGATATGTTTTTTAGTGGAAGGAGGTTTCCTTCCATTGGGAGGCTAGTGAGGAAGGCCCTTGAGCCTTATTGTAGCATTTGGCATCAAGCCACACTATAATTTTCCCCTACAACGCAATTTATGTCTTGGACTGCGTTATTTTAGGGAGGAGTTGCAGGGGTGGTTTCAGTACACCATCTGGGGAGGAGGTTTTCTAGTGAAGGGGTAAACCTTTCATATTGAGAGTCTATTAGAGGAGGCTACATTATTTTTTATATCAGATCAACTACATCTTTCCAGTTTTATTGTTGCGGTGAATCTTCAGCCCTAGGGCTTTGATTCATTACTTGTATATTGGTGTATTTCTGAAAACCCTCTTGGGTTCTTTGTTGGAGGTTGTATAGAGCCTTGATCTTCATGTACATTATATTTTGAGGCATATATCAGCCATTTCATAATTTGTATGTTCATTTGCTGTATCATTTCTCTTATGACTGCGCTATAGCAGTCTTTTGGCATTTTTTGTTGTAGCCGCACCTCATTATTGAGGGGATTTATCTATTGGAGGCTTGTTGGTTCTTGTTGTATGGTTTGTGCCTCATTGTATTTCACTATTTTGTTGTTGTTATGATTAATGGAAAGGCTCCATATTGGTCTAATATTTTGATGTGATGTTTTACACTACTATTTCAAGCATTTTGTTCAAATATTGATGCTCTTCTCCTTTGGGAATAATACAGATCAACATCGCAGAGAGAGAAGTTTTGATGTAGGAGACTGGGTATTTTTACGGCTACAACCATACAAATAAATTTCCCTCAAGCAAGCTAAGAAGGATAATAAATTATCACCAAAGTACTATGTTCCTTACAAGGTGTTGCAAAATATTGGTACTATGGCATACAAATTGGAGCTTCCCGCTTCTTCTCAAGTGCACCCAGTTTTCCATGTTTCATGCTTAAAGAAGGTTATAGGTGAAAAACTTCCAATTCAAACAATATTTCTAGAAATTGATGAGGAAGGAAAAATAATATTGAAACCTAAAGCAGTCATGGAAAGAAGAACTCGACAACTACGAAATCAATCAATTTCCGAGTATCTCATCAAGTGGAAGAACTTTCCCACTGAAGATTCCACATGGGAGGATGATAATTTTATAAAGAAGCATCCATAGCTACTCAAGTGTTGAGGAAAAGACTTTTTGAAGGAGAGGGGCATGTTAGGTCTTTATATTACTAGTGTAGTCCCTTATTTTGTTAGTGTAGCCCCCTTATTGTTATTGTTGTACCCCTGTAGTCCCCATATTTTTATTATTGTGCCCCATAAAAGCCGAATATTGTTATTGTTGTGCCCTTACATTATTATTGTTAGGTTGGCTAGCATTATATTATGACCCCATGGACTCCTATATATAGAAAGGAGGTTTTGTCATTTTTATCATCCAAGAATTGTTCATTTATGTAATGTAAATAAGGTTGCCCCCTCAAAGTGGCTCATTTCTAAGGCATTGATCTCTCTTTTCTTCTATTTTGGGAGTTGGTTTCATAACAGGCTGAGTTGAAACTCTTTCTCCTATCAGAAAAAATATTATGAGGATCATATTTCCATCTCTCTCCCAATGCAAAATGGAACTCAATCTTGTCTTCAACACAAGTTAGAGATTTTCTAGAATTTACAATGAATGGACCCACAATATTTCCTAACTTTAACATGTATCCTTTACGCCTAGGAAGGAAATGAACTTGGTCCACATATAAGATATATCTGATAAATTCTAAAGAGAAAACCCTCATGGGAATAAATATTGGAAATCTATATGGTTTCTCATCAAATCCATATATCCTAATCTCAGTAAAATCCTCAAACAAATACCAATCTCCCACTTTGGAATCCTTAGTAAGATGTAGTAATTTATTTTGTTGCGGGATTATCCTTGGGGGTGGTGTACCATTCAATATTGTGTATATGGTGGCCATAAAAGTGGACAAAAAATCAGAAAATCCATAATTTTCATGCTTTATTTTGACTATATTTGTCCATTCAATCACAAATTTTCTCTGGTTTATAGAGTCAAAAGTGCCTAGACATAAATAATCAAATTTATCCATATGAACATGCAGGAATTAGTAGAACAAAATGGATGGATATCTAAAGAGATGAAAAATGTGGAGCTACAAAAATTGGAGATTAATGGTTTTATCTAGGAATTCAGGTATGTCTAAATAATTAGTGTGATCTAACATGTGACTCAGAAACCCTAAGGCTGACTCAGTTACATTTTTGGTTTCATCTTCGCCAAGTAGCACCAAAATTGAGGCTAACACCTTCTCGACACCTTGAGAAAATATATACATAGGATAGGTCTCGACCGGTTGAGGAGTTGGTGTCCCTGGTAGTGAAGTTATTGCTAAAAAGTCAAGTTGATTCCCTTCTGATAATTGAGTGAAGTATAGAGCCAATGAGTCTTCATTGAATGGCTTTGGGTTTTGGAGATTAGGGAAAAAAAAATCCTTGTCAATGAGGTCAGAGGTGAATTCAAGGATAACTTCTCTTGTGGAAGATGCAACACAGTTTCTATTGAAGAAGCCAGCCAATTCATGAACTCAGGAAAGTGATAAGTGGTTGGGGTTAACACATAATACAAACAATAATTGACTACATCAAAATAATATTTTTTTCTCAAAAAAATTCCCTAAGAGTCATGACAGAACTAGTTGAAGTCCAATGGGAACCTTGGGTTGTGTATCTCTAGTTACATATCCATCAGGGGTCCTTAAGTGGAGGAGTTAGAGGTTGTAGGCTTTGGGGCAGTTTTCTAAGACTTATTTAACTTCAATACGATGATAATTGGTTTTATTGAGGTGTATAAGTACCCAAAACCTAGAGGGGAGTGTGGAAGTCAGAATGTGTTATTCACGAGCTAACTTGGATTCTAGAAGTAAAGTGGTTTGCATTCTGAAGGGGACAGGGAATGATAAAGACTTATAAATAATTTTTTTTCTTGTTTGAGTACGATACGAGTGTGAAATTTGATGGAATGCATGTAAGACAGAAATAATGACGTGACAAGGAAATGACATGGGTAATGAGGTAAGAAAATGACTCTAAATATGGACGAAGGAAGACGTGAGGTGGAGTGGGGATGATGTGGCGAGGTGAGCTAGCAGTCAGGCTCACTTGGCACACTCGCCTAGTAAATGGAGAGGCCACATGACAAGAATGAGGGTGGTTTTGAAAACCATTTACGGACCTGCACTACCCTCACTGTTGTGAAACCAGCTCCAAAAATAGAAGAAAAGAGATATCAACACCCTAGAAATAAGCCACTTCGAGGGGGAAACCTCCAATACATTACATGAATGAAAAATTCTTGGATAATACAAATGAAAAAACCTCCTTTCTATATATAGGAGTCCATGGGGCCACAATGTAATCCCAGTGGGGCCATAATGTAATTCTAGCCGACCTAACAATAATAATGTAAGGGCACAATAATAACAATATAAGGGTTACATAGTACAACAATAACAATAAGGGGGTTACATTAACAACAATAAGGGACTATACTAGTAATATAGGGACCTAACATGCTCCTCTCCTTCAAAAAAGTGTTGTCCTCAACGCTTGAGTAGCTCCAGGTGCTTTTGTATAAAATTCTCATCCTCCCATGTAGAATCTTCAGTGGGTAAGTTCTTCCATTTGATGAGATACTATGAAATTGATCGATTTCGTAGATGCCGAGTTCTTTTTTCCATGACTACTTCAAGTTCCAATATGGTTTTTCCTTCCTCATCAAGTTCTGGCAATATTGTTTGAACTGGAAGTTTGTCCCTTATAACCTTTTTTAAGCATGAAACATGGAAAAATGGATGCAATCGCGAAGAAGCAGGAAGCTCCAATTTATATGCCATAGTACCAATATTTTGCAAAACCTTGTAAGGACCATAGTACTTTGGCGATAATTTATTATCCTTCTTAGCTTGCTTGAGGGACATTTGTTTGCATGGTTGTAGCTGTAAAAATACCCAGTCTCCCACATCAAAACTTCTCTCACTGCGATGTTGATATTCTTGTTGTTTCATTCGATTTTGTGCCAAATTTGGGTTATCCTTTTAGAGTTGGAGAACTTCTTGTTGATGCTCGATTTGATCCTCCACTGCATGAACCCTAGAATTTTCCCTTAAAGAAGATGTGATGGATGGTGGATGATATCCATAAAGTGCCATAAATGGGGTCATTTTTGCTGTAGTATGAAAGGAAGTGTTATACCACCATTCAGTGAGAGGTAACCACTTGACCCATTGTGCTTGCTTATCAGATACAAAACAATGAGATATCCTTCCAAACATTTATTCACTATCTCTATTTGACCATTGGATTGAGGATGATAAGATGAGCTATGAGCTAGTTGAGTACCGAAAAAAATTTCCTGTAAAAATGGGATCTCTGTCACTTACAATAATCTTCGGGTTTCCATGTAGCTTTTGAATTGTTTCCGTAAATGTCGTAGAAATTGTACTTGCTTTAAATGGATGAGATAATGCACAAAAGTGTGCATACTTGGTAAGTCTATCAACTACCACCATGATGACACTCCTTCCTTTGGACTTAGGTAAACCTGTGATAAAATCCATTGAAATCTCCTCCCAACGTTGAATTGGAATGGATAAAGGCTGTAGAAGACCCGGGGTCTTAATTGTCTCAACTTTATTTTGTTGGAAAACCAAACATTTCGCAACAAAATTTTGAATATCAAATTTAAGGCCATCCCAAAAAAATTCTTTCTTCACCGTGTGGTAAGTTTTTAAAAATCCCGAGTGCCCTCCTAAAGGAGAAGTGTGCAATTCCAAAAGAATATTTTGTTTTTGTTGGGAATTCTTGCAAATATATAAGTGATATTTGTACCAGAAGGAATCATTTTTCCAACTAAATGTATCAGATGTACTAGGATCTTGTTGCAAATTTTAAATGAGTGTCCACACTTCTTCGTCCTTCTTCCATTCATCCCTTGCTTCGGTTATCCAATCTGGTTGGATAATAGAAATGGGACAAAGCAATGCTTCCACCTCTTCATCCTTTCTTGAGAGTGCATCTGCAACAACATTTAGCTTCCATTTTTTGTAAATGATTTCAAAGTCATAACCTGACATCTTTGTGACCCATTTTTGCTGCTCTTTTGAAGATAGTATTTGTTCCAAAAAGTGTTTAAGACTATCATGATAAATTTTTACCTTGAAGTGTCTTCCCATTATGTAAGGTCTCCATTTCTTTAGTGCATGTAGTATTGCCAACATTTCCTTCTCATAAATAGCCTTTTGTAAATACTTTCCTTTGATTGAACGACTTTCAAAAGCAATGGGTCTTCCTTCTTGCATTAAAACAACGCCAATTCCATTTCCTGAGGCATCACATTCCACAATAAATATTTTTGTGAAGTTTGGCGTAGCTAAGACTGGTTCTAGGCACATTGCCTCTTTAAGATGTTCAAAGGCCTTAGTTGCTTCAGGAGTCCATGAAAATGCATCTTTCTTCAATAATGTTGTTAGAGGTGTTGCTATTCTCCCATAATTCTTAACAAACTTACGATAATACCCTGTTAACACGAGAAATCCTCACAACTGCTTTATGGTTGTGGGGACTTTCCATTCCTTAATGGCTTTAATTTTGTTAGGGTCTACTTTAACACCCTCGTGAGATACAATATGACCAAGATATTCCACCTCTTGTACTCCAAAGAAACATTTGGATGTTTTTGCATATAATTGTTTCTCCTGCAATAGTTTGAGCACCCTGTCAACATGTTGAAAATGATCCTTCCAAGACCTGTTGTAGATTAGTATATCATCAAAAAATACTAGCACAAATTTTCTAAGGAAGGGTTTGAAAATGGAATTCATCAACCCTTGAAATGTAGAAGGTGCATTGGTAAGGCCAAAAGGCATGACCAAAAATTCATAATGACCCTCATTAGTTCGAAATGTTGTTTTCAGAATATCTTCAGTCTTCATTCTAATTTGATGATATCCTGAACGAAGATCCAACTTGGTAAAATAAATTTCTCCATGTAATTCATCCAATAATTCATCAATCACAGGAATGGGAAATTTATCTTTAATGGTGAGCTTATTGAGCTCCCTATAATATGGACACATGCGCCATGATCCATCCTTCTTGTGTACCAATACTACAGGAGCAGAGAAAGAACTTTGACTAGGTTGAATTATACCCGCCTCTAACATTTCTGCAATCATACGTTCAATTTCGCTCTCTTGGAAGTAAGGATATCTATAAGGCCTGATGTTTGGAGGAACACTTCCTGGAATCAAATGAATAGCATGATCATGATCACGAATAGGTGGGAGTCCTTTGGGAGTTTCAAACACCTTGGAATGATTGTCCAAGACTTGTTGGAGATCTGCAGAAATAGATGATTTTGATGTCGGAACTTCTAGTGAGCATAATTGTGCAATTACGCCTAGTTGTTCTTTCTTTAGAAGCTTTTTCATGACATTAGAGCTTATTATCCTTCCTGGCTTCCCTTCAATACCCCGTAATTCGACTTCCTTTCCTTCTGAAAAAAGTTTCAAGAAAATTTCTTGAAAATTAAAAGCTACCGTCCCCAAAGATTGTAACCATTGTACTCCTAGTACAACATCAGCACCTCCCATAGGAATGGAAAGCATTGGACTAGTCAATACATATTCCCCCATGGTTAGCTTGATATTATAGCATTTTCCAGAGCAATTTATAGTTCCTCCATTTGCAACCATCACTTGACATTCTGGTGCTGGGTATAGGAAACAATTTAATTCCTTGGCTACCTTACAATGAATAAAATTATGGGTGCTACCAGAATCAATCAACACTATTACCTTTCTCTTCTTGATTTGTCCTTTTATCTTGAGAGTTTGAGGAGTGGTAATTCCTGCCAGTGCATTACACGATATGGTTGGATTCATTTCTTCCTCTTCTGGGGCTGGTTCCTGGTGTATATCCTCTTCTTGTTCATTTTCTTCTTCCTCTTCACAATCTATGTAAAATAATTTCTTCTCAGCACACTTATGACTTTTAGTGTATTTGCTATCACAACTGTAGCAAAGCCCTTTTGCTCTTTTTTCTTCCAATTGTTGTGGTGTCAACCTTGTAGGTTGTGGAAGTCTAGGAGTAGCAACACTTCCATATTTATAGATGTGAGTGGTAGGCTTCCTTGTCGCCATAATTTTGCATTCAATTTTTCTTGCCAACTTGAATGCCTTCTCCAAATAATCTGGTTCCTGTTGAGCTGCCTTTTTGTCTATATTTTTACGATTTTTTATCAGATAATTTTACGATTGTACCTAGTATTTTAATTCGTTTTATCTTATTAAGTTGATGATTAGAGGCATTTATAATTAAATTATGAATTCTCATTATTAATTAAATTGAATAAGTGTCTTGTGTAATAGTCTCATTAATAAATGCTTTCTTGACGGTAGGTGGTGGAAAATTCTCTATCCTTGGCAAAACCGGACTTATGATTCATGGATGGTGGATCGTGCTTCAAATTTGAGAATGTTGAGAAAATGAAGAATGTTGTTTTGCTGAGAATTTTTTGAGAATGTTTAAATATGTCATGAGTTCGATTCATCGCACCTCCATTGTCACAAGAATTTTTTTCTCTTGCAAATCACTAGCTTTGAAGGAACACTCAACAAGGATCACACCAACATTCATTTTTGAAGAAGTTTATGGTGAAACCCATCATTCTGTCGATATTTCGCTATACAAAAAGGGGCATTATTTTCTTATGGTCGAACAGGCAGTGGTAAAACATCACAGATTTGCCTTTGCAACATAGGGTCACTCTGCAACATGGTGCCAGAAGGAATTCATCAATGACATAGAGAGCATAAGAGCAACAGTGAGAGGTTTGGCAGCAGATTCCCTGTACATACACTATGACCTCTCTTAGCTCTTTATAATGGTTGTCACTAAGGCTAAGAAGTCTCGTTCTCAGTCTTGAACTCTTAGAGTGATTCTTATATAGTGCAAATCTTTTGTAATACCTGAATACCTAGCTCAATGTCCACAGGAAGTTTACGATGCTCTTGTTGATAACTTAAAGCGTATTACTGAACATGAGGGCATTTATGCACTTCTGGTCCTTTGCTACATCAGTAAAGTCGTATGGGCAATTAGAAATTACGGACAGGAAAAATATATTGATCTCATTACTTCTAATTCATATTTGCAACAACAGGGAGCTTGTGTATTTAATAAATTTCTTTCACCTCAGCCTCACAGTGCATCGATTACTCAATTTGGGGCAGTCAGAGGTGGAGCCACTCTTAATAAAAATGCCTTTGAAAATGCCATCTTCTACCTTGATCCTTTGCTGACAAAGGTGGTTCCCAACTATTTGTACCTATAGGTAGCCTGGTTGACAGTAAGCTTCAACCTCACACGCCACTTGACACTAAATCTAGATTCGAAATTTTTCTTTTACCTTGAGCCGTCTCATCCTGGGGAAAGAAATTTCTCAAATCCCTCTCTCTTTATTGTATAATCAACAAAGGAATCATGAAACAAGACAATGTATTTGTGATCACCACAACCTCATACACTCTACTAATTGCTTCACACTTATCTAGGAAAAATTGGACAAACACATAGCCAATTATCATCCTACCCTTAGCCTACCCTGCTTATGCAATCCCTAGAGAATTAAACCCCTATTAAATAGGAAATTCAACCTTCCTTGATTACACAATTCATCATGTGCTTCCCATGGATTTATAACTGCACCTCGGCAGTTTGCCTAAAATACAATTGATAGTTTACTTTCCTTGAACCTTTGTCTCAACTAGGTATCCACCATAATTAACATGCATACAACTATAAATAGTGAATCATTAGTTACTTGGTAGATCACTACTGGTGAATTAAATCTATTTTAATTCACTTGATCTTCCACTAGCTCATAAAACAGTTAGAACTAGTTAAACTGATTTCAACACAATCATTGTGTGTTAATTGATCCTGCCCACACTACACTAGTGCTACAACTGCAATTGGACCTTGTTAATAATAGAATCACTCTACATACCTATCCTTAGACCCTCAACTCGAAATTCTTGAGCTAACTAATTCTATCACACTTAGTTAACTATTACAAGTTCTTATGAGATAAGATTACAATTAATTTCCCAATTTAGTTAATAAATTGGTTGCACACTAATGTATTACTAGGAACCATCACTGTGTGACATGTGATCCCACACCAGTATGTGTGTTGTTTCTGGATGCCAATTTCATTATTTCTTGTTGCAAATTTCAACACTCCCTCTCAACAAGAATGAATCAATCTGTCTCGATCTGGTATCTTTGGAATGTTTTGCATGCAACATTGCTCTAGTGTTTTCACACATGGAACTCTCCTCAAACTGAATAGCCTCCAAAAAACTGAATTAGTATAATGCATATGTCATCAGAGTCTTCTGACTGCTACTAGCTATCACACATGTCTACGGGACTCCCTGACATCTGCATCCATGTACTCTACACTACTGCCAACTCTGATCCACACTCCAGTATCTGACACTTTTCAATCTGATTTCTGTCTTCCTGACATATGACTACATCAATCTAACTGATCCTTCCTACTATTGTTGTATTGTGGGCTCCTCGTATCCAGGTTCGATCCATGAGACACACCATCTTAATGGACCCTGCCTAAATTTCTTCTTGGGATTAATTCTGCACATCGCCCCACCTCACACCTGGAGGTATAGCTGCATGTACTCCCTCTGCCCATCTGGCTCAAAATTTCCCCCTCCTGGAGGTCTCTATTTGCTTCACCTTGTAGATCCACCTGGATCCAACCACTGACTTCCCCACTGGTCTTGGTACCACTTCCCATGCACTGTTTCTGATAATGGAGTCATACTCCTCAACCATGGCATCAACCCATGTTAGTTTCTACACTGCTTCCTCAAATGAGTATGGTTTTGTCAGAATAAACTCACCCATAAGAGGCATGTATCCAGTGTACCTGTCTGGGGACCTTCTCTACCTGTGTTGTGATGTAGGTACTCCTACATGCTCTGTCGCATCTAACATCAATCTGTTAGGCTCTTTGGTGCGCTTCCTACCATTTCTGGTGGATAGCTCTGCATGAGTGGTTTCTACCACTTCATGACCCTCTGCTTGTGGCTGCTTCACATCCTGAGGTTCATCCTTTGGAACTAAGATTTCCTCATCTACATGAAAATCAAGCTCCCTCTCAAGGAACAATCACATGTATTTCTCCTCATTAAATATAACATCTCTCCTGACAATTGTCATTATGTTAGCCAGAAAATACACCTGATAGTTGTGGGGAGTATCATTGTACCCCAAAAATATCCCAACCTTTGTTGTTGGCTCTAGCATCTTCCTGGCATATTTGGTCACATGGAAATAGACAAATGAGCCAAAAATTTTAAAATATGAAACATCTAGTTTCTTACTTGAAAAAGCCTCCTTTGGTGTACTCATGCCAAGTATCTGATGAGGACTCCGGTTCTGCACAAATACTACTATGTTGCATGCCTCTACCCACATATGCAATGGTAGGCCCTGATCATTTAACATAGCTCGTGTTGCTTCCACAATTGATCTATTCTTTCTTTCTGAAACCCCATTCTGTTATGGGTTATGAGGTTCAATCAATTCTCTCTGAATTCCTTCTTTGGCACAGAAGTTATTGAATTCATTAGAGATATAATCACCACCATTGTCACTAATTAGAACCTTCACCTTCTTCCCTTTATCTTTCTCTATCGGTTCTTTAAATCACAAAACTTGGATAAAACTTGATCTTTCTTCTGCAGAAAGAAGATCCAACACTTTCTAGAAAAATCATCAACAAAAATCACATAATACATCTAATTTGTTGTGGAAGGCGTAGATAATGGTCCACACACGTATGAGTGAACTCTCTGATGGATTTCCACTTCTCAGTCCTCCTTCTCATGAAAGGTGGCCATATTATACTTCCCCATGGTACATCCCTTGCATGTGTCTATCTACATAGGAGTACCCTTTGGAAGACCTATAGAAATCTATTGCATGATCCTCAAAGAACTGTGGTAGATATGGCCCAATCTCTTGTGCCATAACTCACCTGTATCCCGACTCACCACCTTCCCTGTTTTACTGCTCAATGTTGCACAACCATCTACATCAAGTTTGTAGAGGTTCTTCACAGGAACCCTAGTCTTCTTTACCTTTGATGTGGCTTTGTGACGAAGGAATGCCTTTCCTTCACTGAAAACCACATCATATCCAAGATCCTCCAACATAGAAACTGAAACTAAATTATTTTTCAAGCTTGGTGTTAGGCCTCCGTAGTTTGCAAGATTGGAAAGTACAAACACTACAGAGCCTACATAAAAAACCACTTTGGAATCTAAGGACCTAGCCATCCTAGATTCAGAGAGGGTTCTCTCTATATATGTGTTCAAGAATATGATCTTTAAGGCTTCAAGTATGATTTTAGGCTAGTTATGAAGAACAAGGTTGTTTGTTTTGTTTTGGTTGGGTAGGATAACATGAAGATGAAGGAAGTCTGTATAAAGGGTGAAGGTGTGAGTAAATGAAGGAATGGTTCAGTTGATAATATAAGCAAGGGACAACATCAATCCATTGGGCTATGGAGTCATAAGAGGGTTTAATTGAACAACAAGGTTCAAGAGTGGTCCATGGGGCAAGTCATCTATGTCAAAGGATCTCTTTAAGTTGATTTTATGGAATGAAACACTAAGAAATGGAGTGAGGGAAATCAAACAAATGAGGGAACAAAGAATAGCCTAAGATTAGGTAAGTACTTTGAAACTAGCCTGCTTTCAACATACTCTTAAGGGAACTTTTCAAAGCAACGGTTGGAGATAAACCAGAGGATAGGGCTAACCATAAACTTCTCTAGCTCAGCTTTAGTTAGCAAACTTCTCAAGAACATTTGAAGAGCAATTATCAAGTTGTACTCACAAAATATGGGCTTACCAACACTTCACTGGTTATACTCTATATAATTACCTTCAAATTAACAATCAACAGAAAACATACAGGATAAAGATTTATTAGTGAGATTTAGGGTACTTCAAAATTAAATCCTAATCTATATTTTCTGTTCTTTATCAGAGAATAGTGGATAGAATGAAAACATAAAAAAAATGACAATTACAGTCAGAAACACATCACCATTGACATAGACCAGGATCCCATAAATCAGCTATTTGTATTTGATGTTCAAACCAGTTACAATATTCAAGTCCAGTGGATCTCTATAGCTACAAAATTCTCATCTCAGCTAATGTGTCTTCAGTTACAAAACAGAGTTACAACAGCTTCACAAGCTATTTACATACAACAAATATCTAGAGACCAACTCTATACTGTTTTCTACAGAAGTATTTATAGAATAATGAGGAGGTGGAGTATAATAAGGGTTCATTTGTTCAATTAATACAGAGTAATGGCTTATTGACCTTTGGGAGGCCTAAGAGAGAAGATTTCGAATGCCCATCTTTTTTTGAATCAATTTTACATTAAGTTCCATCACCTTTAGTTGCTTTTGTTGAATCTGAGGGTTTTTGGTAGGTTGGCAGTTAATGTTGAGTTGTCTTTTAAAAATATCCTTGACTGCGCATTCATTGTGCCTTCTTCTGAGGAAATAAACCTGTAGGTGGCAGTTTTAGCCTTAATTGCCTCACTGATGTGGCATTTGGAGGCTTCTTTTCCTAATCTGTCTGTTTTTGTGGCTTTAAAACATTGTTATGACTTTGATTCTGCTTTTAAGGCTGATTATGCCTTTTCATCCTACTTCGGTCTTCAATTGTGCTTTTGCTAGCTGTGTTGACTATTTTGGGCTTTGTCATCTGTCTTTTACCCTTTCCTGGTTTCCTTAATTGTAGGTTTAAAACCCTTAATCCTCGGCTTTTTGATATTTAATCCCTGACACTATGTATAAACCATTAAAATGCATGATCAAACCTTTTAATCCACTGCATTTAGTCTTTTAATTATTGATTAGATCTTCATATCTTTGGGGTTTTCCTTTAATCTTTGATCTTCAAGTTTAACCTTCACCGTTCTTCTTCTTTAATATGTACAGGCGGAGGGTTTAATGTTATGAACAATGCTCAAATAGCACTGACTAGACCGTGGAATGAAAACCAGAAGCCTTTACTCTGCATTGTTGGATTTTCAGGGGTCACGATCTCAGGCCCTGTCTCTTTATGAACCATAGGAGGCTTTTTGGTCTTAAAAACTACTGTCAAAACCTGTAAAAAACCACAAAAACATTACATAAAATCATGCGGGCCAGAAAACTACTTATAGAGGCTGATAGAGAGTGGGAGGAGTAATTGTAGAGGGGGAAATAGGTAGGTGGAAGAGGTTTCATGGAGACAATAGGCGAAAATCTGGTTCAAAATAGATTTTGGTGTGAAATTGGGCAAGAGCGGGTTTGGAAATACCACGAGTGGTTATCGCGTTTGATTCGGGTGGTAAGTGGTTTTCGACGAATCGAACACGATCCAATGATATTGTGTCACATGGAATTTTCGATACTGCCAGTATCACATGACATTGGCGTGTTAAACCTCGGATAGAGAAATTGCGCAATATGTGATGCGCACCGTCGGATGAGGGGGAGGAGATTTGACGGTGCAGGTCAGGCACAACGAACAAGTTGCATGACGAGAGTTTGAAGGGGGGGACAAGTGTCATGCAACGGTTGGAGGGGTGGTCGAGTAGTGGGATGTGGGACTGGTAGGTGACATCACAGCGTTTGTCATGTAGCGGGGGGGGGGGGGGTTGATCAGCGGTGAGAAAGTTTTGGGTGGATTCGGGCCGTCGGATGAGATGAATCGACGATGGGGATAGATGGATAGGTATGGTCGGGCGATCGGAAGATGGGAGGGGAGGTGAGATGACCGTCAGATCAATGAGATCGACGGTCATGATCGCCCAAGAGAGAAATATAGCGCAGAGAAAAAGAGTGGAGGAAAGCAGCTTAAGGGAAAAAGGAAGGTTTTTTATGGGAGAAGAAGGACTGGGGGCGGAGAAAAGAAGGGCTAGGGAGTTAAAAACTTAGCATTGGGCAATGGTCATGTGGAGGAATAAGGTGACCAGGGGTTTTAAGGGCAGGGTGCCAATTGCATCAGCAAGGAGAGATTTCCGAAGGAAAAAGCAGGCCTATAGAGGAAAGCTGATGCGATGTGTTTTGGGCGCTTGGTCATAGCGCTCGAACATATGGAGGAGAGGGGTCAAAGATCTTAAGCCCTCGGGGGCTAAAGCCTGTGTTTATATAAAAGGGCATTTCTTAGGCAGAAAGAGGGGTTTTTAAGGGTTTTTAAAAGGGATTATTGGAGGTTCCCTTGGGATAATGAGGATAGATTAAATAGAAAAGGGGATTTTTCAAAGTAAAATGGAGGATGAATGTGGGATGAAAAAATGAGTGAAAAATAGGTTTTAGATAATGATGGAGAAAAGTCTAAAAAACAGTATTTTGGATATCAACATGGCTTCTTGGTGGGTTTTCTTAATGAAACAATAGTGAAGATTACTTGCTGAGTTTAAGTAGCACAAGAAGACTTCAAGAATGAGCAGTTTTTGCATGAAAACAATCTCTTGAAGGCTTAGGACTTATTATTAGCCGTCATTTGCTTATGACCAAATTTACTGATGGCTAACACCTGGTACATGCAAGAAATATTTTGATAAGAAAGGTTTACCTGAATGTCTCTGGATATTAACTGTACCAATCCCGATAGCTGTATCTCCCATCATCACCCATATGGATGTGCATCTGAATATCCTTCTCCTCCAAGATACTAAAGATTTCTTTGTTTCCCATCATGTGGAAAGATACTCCACTATCCAAGTACCACATAGATCCCATCACATTTGACGCCATGCATGCGATGAGAGAGAATTTCAACTCCAACTATGAGGCCAAAGCTTCACTTGCTGCAGCTCCTAGATCTTTCTTATTGTTATTCTTCTTTTGTGGACTCTCCATTTTGATGTGCTTGCGCTTGTTCTTGAGTGCCAGTTTTCTGTGGTCACTGCTTCTTTGAAACAGATCTGTCAAGGCCTTCCACATAGCATATGGGGTTTCCTTTCCATGGAGACTCAAGACAATGTGATCTGGAACTCCCTCTAACAAGATCATCCTCACCTTTTCTACCTTCTTCTTCCATGCATCAAGAAGTTGGGGATCTGCTGCTGCGGGCTTGGGAATATCATTATCTATGAATTCCTTCAACCTATTGTCCTCCAACACTGCCTCCAGCTTTTCCTTCCATGAAATATAATTCTAACTGCCCTCGAGTGGATATTCGAGTCTTAAGCCATCAAAAGACATATTGATCTAGTTATAGCTCCAAAGAAAGTACCTGCAAATTTGAATATTGTTCAACACAAACTCAATTTCTTCTCCACTATTGTGATTCCTGGCGCTCTGGTACCATGTATAAAATCTCTAACACATCTATAACAACATGTAGAAATTATATTAATGGACTCAATTTGATCTTGCAATGTACTAAAGCAAGATACTGAATCCTTCTACAATATTTGTGGAATATAAACACGATTTCTCAATCACATGCAAGTAAGAGAAATAAGTAAATCATTACACAACACTAGATATTCTTGGGGAAAGCAAATGCTCAAAACCCCTCCATCTTTATTGTATAATCAACCAAGGAATCATGAAACAATACAATGTATTTGTGATCACCACAACCTCACACGCTCTACCAATTGCTTCACACTGATCCAGGAAAAATTGGATAAACACATAGCCAATTATCAACCTACCCTCAGCCTTCCCTACTTACGCAATCCCTAGAGAATTAAATCCCTATTAAATAGGAAATTCAGCCTTCCTTGATTACGTAATTCATCATGGGTTTCCCATGGTTTTATAGCTGCACCTGGGCAGTTTTCCTAAAATAAAATTGATAGTTTACTTGCCATGAACCTTTGTCTCAACTGGGTATCCACCAGAATTAACATGCATCCAACTATAAATAGTGAATCATCAGTTACTTGGTAGATCACTACTGGTGAATTAAATCTATTTTAATTCACCTGATCTTCCACTATCTCATCAAACATTTAGAACTAGTTAAACTTATTTTAACCCAATTATTGTGATTTAACTGATCCCACCCACACTAAAATAGATCTACAACTGCAACTGGACCCTGTTAATAATAGAATCACTCTACATGCCTATTCTTAGACCCTCAACTCGAAATTCTTGAGCTAACTAAGTCTATCACAATTAGTTAGCTATTACAAGTTGTTATGAGATAAGATTACAATTAATTTTCCAAGTTATTTAATAAATTGGTTGCACACTAATGTATCACTAGGACGCATCACTGTGTGACCTGCGATCCCACACCTGTGTGTGTTTTGTTTCTGGATGCCAATTTCAATGTTTCTTGTTGCAAATTTGAACACTTAACGATTGTGCTACTTGGTGCAGTGCATTTGCATACGATGCCAACTAACCTATATCTCTTCGCTGTTGAAATTTCATGGCACTTAATGATCGGTGCTCATTGATGTCGACCCCTTTTGAGAAACTTGCACCTAGGCCTGTTGGTTTGGAAATAGAAATCAAAATGCAAGTGTGCTAACCCAAAAATTATCCCTCCTTTGTTTTAATTTTCTATTTCTCCCAACCTCCCTTTTAGTATAAATTTTTAGAAAATTTCAATGACTTAAGTAAAACATAATACATAACCTGTAGACAACAAACCAGATTACATGGGATTGATTATGGATTCTTCGGTTGAGAGCATATTACATGGAATTGATTATGGACCTAAGATAGATGTGTTGAGGAGCATGGGATGATTGCCTTGGAAAGCAAGAATCCTTGTGATGAATAGCACTTGACACTTGCAACCCATGATTAGAGAGTGCACCACCTGAGGATTGGTCTCTTTACGTGTATAATTTTATCCATGATAACCATTAGGTTGGTTTTGAGTTGATTAGTGTAAGTCACCCAGGGTTGAATAGGATTTTTTTAAATTTGATATTTTCAAAAAACATTCATGTATGAAGGTTTTTTGGTGAGTTTGAAAGGTCATCACTAATGTGAGAGGTTTCATTTTCAAAGAAAAATCCAAACAATATTTTGTGCATGAGTTAATATGGTCGTTGTAGTGAATTTTACACTTTTACCAACTTTCGCAGCAAATTCAGTGTAAACGGGCTAGAATCTACTACGAAAGTTCCTCTACTCTATTTTTCTTCCAGCATTAGGTGTTTTTTTATGTTTTTGAGCAGTCAATGCAATGAAAAGGTGGATGAATTAAAAAGTAAAATTATGCATATTATTATGCCAATTTTTCAAGAATACAACTCAGCAGTCAACCTCCATGTGGCTGACAACTCATCAAGTCAAAAAACATGCCAACTCATCAATACAACTCACCATTTCAACTCAAGCTCATGAAGTCTTAACTCTAGCTTATGTATGATTTTATAAATGTTTTGGAGGTGATACAAGTGTTTTGTAGGTGATATTAGGAATAAAGTGCAAAATCTCGTAAAACTAGGCCCTTTCGTAGCAACTCCCAAGTGTGAAGGCAAATATTTGCTACGAAAGTTACTATAGATTTCCATGAGGGTAAACATCAGAAAATTTTTTAGAACAATGATGGATTAAGGCATGTGTTTACCTCATTAGCCTCAAGGAAGACCCTCCAATAGTCATAAATCTTAAAGATTATGAAAAAAGTGGATTTTGGAGTTTGCTACGAAAGTTCTAGAAATCACTATTTTAGCAGTCAACTTCAAGCTCACTTTCTTACCAAATGGAAAGGAATTTTGGAAATATGAAGTAGTTTTTTCTTCAACACAAGCCCATCTACAAAATCCTCTCTCAGTTTTTGCACAACCATGAGGGTTTGGAAAATATGAAATCATAGTTGAAGCCTACTTTTCAAAATTTTTACTAGCCAAACATGTGTAGAAATTTTAATATTCGACTTGGTGGAGTTCCAACTCAGCATCCACATGGAATGATGACACCTCAGTAGTCCAACACATTCATAAAATCATTTAGTTGAATTTGATAAGGGTTATTAAAATAAAATTTTGAGCTATTTAATGAAAGAAGATTCCTTTTTGTATTCAAACTCCGCCAAATAGAAAATATCCCTAGGAAGTCTCCAAGTGATGTAATTCTATTAGGAATAGGTCTCTTAAGTAGGAATTCGAGGCTGAAACAGGTGGTAGACCATTGTATGAGACCTCACTCTATAAATGAGGGAGTTTTTGAGTTTGAAAAGGGTTAAGGAATGTAATGAGAAGGCTATTATGTAATTTTTTTCTATCAAGCTAATATACAGTTGCAACAATTGTTTTTCAGACCTGAGATTTATTTTGAGTTTATGTATTTGTGTCTTTCCATTTTCCATATTGTCATCAACTTCATGGTATTTGATAACTTGGAATTCATAATTTTTATGCTCCAATTTCCTTTAAGCTCAATTGCTCGAGTTTCCATGGATTGAATTTTCTTGTAATTAAAGTCCCATAGCTGACTCCATGCCCAATGGTAGCCTTCATATAATATTCCACCTGCAAAATCACTTAAAACACAAAAATATTTAGCCATTTGTAATAGATATCTTATATAGAGTATTCATTTGTTTTTTTTGATAGAGCCCTCTCTTGATTGGAAGGGCTAACTTCCAGTCCAAAGTGGTTTGAAATAACAGTGATAGGTTGAAAGTTGAACAACCCAACTAGTTCCATCTTAGTGATAACATTTTGGTACGTATGCCGAGAGTTTGAAGCTGTATTATACTGGGAAATTGGTTCTAATCAAAGTAACTGAGCTCTTGAAGGTAGCAGGAGATCAGAAATATTCAATGATGTACTTATACCTTGGCGAATCCATTCTTGAATAATTCAGATATTCATGGCTTCATGGTGACTCCACTGCTTGAAGATCAGTAGCTTGAAGAAGTTCGAAGATGAGTTATATTGCAAGAAATAATGCCAGGTATACCCATATGAATCAGACTCACATCCTTGGTTTTCCAAATCTTATGCCTAGAGTTGATTGGTTAACTTATCTTCATATATTTAAAGATGAAAAGAAAGATAGCACTGATCTTCACTTGGTTAGATTCCATATGCATGTACATAAGTTTTGAGTTGAGTTTCCTGAGGATTGTCTCATGAAAATATTTATGGCCACCCTAGAGGATGAAGCTAGAACATGGTATGAAGGGTTTCAACTGGAAATCTTGTTCTCTCTTAAATATTTCCACAGGATGTTCTTCTAACATTATGGGAAATCTCATTCTTCTTTATCACTATTACAAGATTGTTGTGATTTTTGTGAGGTGTTTATTCCATATCTTAAAAATCTTGGTGATAATGGAGAGTTCTTAGATGAAGATATTTTAGAGGCACTTTATGAATTCTCTTCTAAGGTCATTTGTCATGATAATCAAGAAGGTTTCCAACAAGAAAATGTGTCTTCTTGGCTTGAAGATGAAATAGATCATCACTTTGACAATCAAGCCATATTACATGAAATTTATGAGGATTTTCAGCCTTGTCAATCTATATTTTTTCAAAGGTATGAGCCAAATCATTCAAATTTTTTTTTATGCCATTCATTTTCTAAGATTTTATGTCAAGAATAAACTCCTCGAGATTGGGTTGTTGAAAATACATGCATGAAAACTTTGAACAGTGAGGTAACATGTGATGAATGTTCACTTTTAGGTAAACTCGAGCTACATGAAAAGCTGAATATACAGGTTTTACTTATTCTATTTGAGGATCATCAAAATGACATGGATGATATGCATAAAGTTGTTTATATAAGAGTTATTAGTGTTTAGAATCAAGATGACAGTCCTCAAGCAAAACTACCAAAAATTATATCTGATTTATTTGATAAGAAAGAGATTAGTTTTGACAATATGGATGTCACATTTGAAGATTTTCAAGGATGCATGGATGGTTTCATGGATGGTTTTGTTGATTTACATGAAAGTGAAGACAAATCTATTGTTGCCTTTCTATTTGATGATGTTCTTGGAATTGAAGACATAGGAAAAGTGAAACCATCAATTATGAATGAATTCATCCCTCATGGTTTTACTCATCAAGAAGAGAAGGTTTTTCATGATTGTCAAGATCCTTTGGTAATTCCATTTCAGTCATCAGTGAAGGTGGAGTTTCTTTCATTTATAAGTTCATGTTATGGATTCAATTTTTATTTTGAGTTGCTAATAGATGGTCCACTGAAGAACAGTCAAGAAGCCCAGGTGTTGGATCGACTCTTTGACTGGCCATATTGGAGGTTTCATATTGCTTGAATCAAACATTTGATTTTCAGCTTAGGGTATAATGGTATATACATAAACAAGCTCACATGTTTGAGCACCTACTTTTCAGAAGTAGTATCTTCAGTTTGAAGCATGGTTTTCAGTCGTAGTTGTGATTATCAATTTGTATAGTTTCAATTTGAATGGAAGTTTGAGAGTAGAAGTCAATTTGAAAGTTGCAGTCTTCGAGTTGGAAAATACCCAATGAATAGGCATGTGGTCTATGAGTTCTTTTCTGCACCACAGGGGCGCAAAATCCCCATTGGAGCCACTGTTATCCATGATAAACATTAGGTTGGTTTTGAGTTGATTAGGGTAAGTCACTTAGGGTTGAATAGGATTTTTTTTTTTTAAATTTGAGATTTTCAAAAAAATTGCATGAATGAAGTTATTTTGGTGAGTTTGAAAGGTCATCATTAATGTGATAGGTGTGATTGTCAAGGGAAAATCCAAAAAAAAATTTGTGCATGAGTTAATCTATCCAGTGTAGTGAATTCGACACTTTTACCAACTTCCACAGCAAATTCAGTGTAAACATGTCATAATTTGCTACGAAAGTTCCTACACTCTGTTTTTCTTCCATCGTTAGGTGTTTTTGATGATTTTGACCAATCAATTTAGTGAAAAGGTGGATGAATTACAAAATAAAAGCATGCATATTATTATTCTATGTGTTCAAGAAGACAATTGTTACTTGTCATTTTGTTACCATGATGTTTTACCGTCATTATGGATCCATCACCATCCATATCCATGCTTCCTTAGAAGTAAAAAAAAATCATGTTCCTGAACCAAGTTGATGCAGATCATACTGCATAAATCTGGATATACGTGGAAGAATAAAGTTCACCAATTCTTTGAATACCAAACAACTGATTTGCATAATCTAAAGCTCTGGCATTTGCAATTAAACGTTGGGTGATTTCATGAATATTTCGGACCACGTTGTAGCCAAAAAAAATTTTGGTGCGAAGCTCCTTTAATTTCATTTCATTTGTTTGTGATCTGCGACATTCTTCTTCCTCTGGGGTTATCTCCACTACCAACTACCCTTACGTCCAAAATGCACACCGACTCCGTAATTCACAACAGGGTCATTCAGTGATTTTTTTGACTTGATCGATCTCAAGACTTAAACTTGCAATATTGTGAATTCACAAGTCGCACGACATATGTTAACTATTATCACACTTCGGGGATCGCAGGTGATAACAATTAAACAACACTTGGGTAAAAAACCGATGCGAAATTGCGATAAATTCACAAAAAACATTGTTACCGATGAAATAGGTAACCGCACTGTTACCTACTTTTTTTTGGTAGCATAAAAAGCACCCGATTTTGAAAAGTGGTGATGCAGAATCACCTTTTTTTTTTAGCATATTTTTGACACTCTAATATTTTTATTTATGAAGTATGAATATTTTTTTTTAAATGCATGATTTTCATGTTAATTTTGAAACGTACGGATGCAAAGATCAACTTTAATTTGCAGAGCTATGGATTTTCATGTTAATTTTGAAACGTATTGATAAAAAGATCAACCTTTTTTAGAGTGGTGATTTTCATGTTGGTAATAAAACACAAAAACTTATATATATATATATAATATATATATATATATATATATATATATACAATAAAAAAAACCACAAAAAATGTTTAAAAAAACAAAATTAACTCGTAAAAAAAAATATATATATATATATATATATATATATATATATATATATATATATATATATATATATATATATATATATATATATATATATATATATATTCAAAAATTATATCAAAAGAAATGACAAAATTTGAAAAAAAAACACATAATTTAAAGAAAAAAAACAAAAATTAACCAAAAAAATTAAAAAACAAAACATCAAAAACATTTTTTTCTAAGTTATTAAAAAAATCCATATAGTTAAAAGAAAAAAAATTTTAAAATAGAAAATTTAAAAATAATTTAAATTACAAAATTAAAATTTAGATAAAAAAATAAAATAGAAAAAAAAAAATTTAATTTTAAATTAAAAATAATAATAATAAGAAAACAAAAATACAAATTTTAAAATTAACAAAAAAACAAATTAAAAAAAAAACAAAATTTAAAATTGAAAAAGAAAATTAAAATAAAAGAGTTATAATAAAAAAACTATCATTAAAAAACAAAAAAATTGAAAAAAACCACGTACAAATAATTAAAAAACGATTTTTTTTAAAATGAAACAATTTATAAATTTTAAAAATGAAAAACCAAATAAACTAAAAGATTAAAAATAAAAATTAAATTAAATTAAAATTTAATGAATTTAATGAATAAATTTTAAATTTTAAAAAATAATTAATCTAAAATATTAAATTTAAAAACAAAATTAAATAAAAAAAAAACAAAACAAATTAAAACAAATTAAATTTAAAATAAAAAATTTGAATTAAAAAAAAATATTAAAAATAAAAAAGAAATTAAAAAAAAAAGAATTTTTTGATCGTGGTGGCGCCGTCAATTCCGCCTCGTTTAATGGCTGTTTCATGTTGGTGGCAGAGGCCGTGATGCGCCCGCTTCGCCCAACTGCCGCCTCCGCCTACCCCGGGCGGAGGCCGATTCTGGGAATCGCCCTCCCGCCGCGGGAGGCCGATTCTGGGAATCGCCCTCCCGCCGCGGGAGGCCAATTCCAGGAATCGCCCTCCCGCGTCGAGAGGCCGATTCCGGGAATCGCCCTCCCGTTGCGAGAGGCCGATTCCAGGAATCGCCACCCCCCCCCCGCGACAGGAGGCCAATTCTGGGAATCGCCCTCTCGGCGCGGGAGGCCGATTCCAGGAATTGCCCTCCCTCCGTGGGAGGGTGATTCTGGAATCGACCTCCCGCCGTGGGAGGGCGATTCTCATAATCAACCTCCCTCCTAGTGGCCAACCTCCGCCGTCACCTGGGCGGGAGGCCGATTGGCGAAGCCACCACAATCAAAAAATTCTTCTTTTATTTTTTATTTTTTTTATTTTTAATATTTTTTATTTTTTATATTTGATTTTTAATTTTTTTTTTTTTAATTCAAAAAATTAATTTTTTTTTTTATTTTTTTTTATTTTATTTTATTCATTTTTTTTGTTTTTAATTTTTTTTTTCTAAATTTTGTTAATAATTTTTATTAAATTTTATATTTTTTTAAATTATTTAATTGATTTTTATTTTTCATATTTTTTATTATTGAATTTTATGTTTAGTTTTTTCATTTAATTTTTTAAAATTTAGTAAATTTTGTATTTTTATTTATTTATTTATTTGAATTTAATATTTTTTTTAAATTTTTTATTTTATTATTATTATTTTTTTAATTACATAAAATTTTTATATTTTTTGTATTTCAATTAAAATTGTGTATTTAAAATTAGATTTTTTTTATTGTTAAACTTAATATTTTCAAATTAATTTGTTTTTTATTTTATTTTTTATTTAATATATTTTTTATAATTTATTTTTTTCAATTTTAATTGATTTTTAAAGTTTTTTAACTTTTTATTTTAACAATGTTTTTTTGTTTTCTCTATATTTAAAATTTATTTTTTATTTCAAAATTTATTTGTTTATTCATTTATTTATTAAAATTTAATATTTTTTTTAAATTTAATTTGTTATTTTAATATTAACCATTTTTTTAATTTAATAGAATCTAATATATATATTTTTAATTTAAGTTCACACATATATATATATATATATATATATATATATATATATATATATATATATATATATTATTTTTTTATAATTTAAATTAAATTTATTTTTTAAAATCTATTTGTTTTTTTAATATATATATATATATATATATTTTTTTTTAAGTTAATATTTTTATTGTATTTTATTTTTCATTTTTTATTTTTAATTAATTTTTTTTTTTTTATTTTAATTTCAATAATGTTTTTTTGGTTTAAAGTTTTAAATTTATTAAAATTTAATATGTTTCTTTAAATTTATTTTTTTATTTTAAAATTAATTAATTTCTTTTTTTTTTAATAAACATTTCCTTTTTCTTTTTTAAATTTAATTTCTATATTTAATTTTTTATAATTTCTTTCTTTTTTTAACTTGTTTTTCTTTTTAATTTAATATTTTTATTTTGTTTTTATTTTTATTTTTTTATTTCTATATATTTTGAAATTTTAATCTTTAAATTTTTTTTATTTTTTATTTTTTATTTTTATTTCTAATTTATGTTTATTTTAATGTTTGAATTAAAATTTGTATTTTGTTTTTATTTTTATTTTTTTATTCCTATATATTTTTAAATTTTAAGTTTTAAAATGTTTTTATTTTTTAAATTTATTTTTTTTCTTAAATTTTAGGTTTTTTTTAATGTTTGAATTTTAAAAATTAAAAAATGTTATTTCTATTTTTAAAAATGTCAAAAATATGACACAATTTTTTTTTTTCGTTATTCCAGCATCAACTAGTTTTGTTTTGAGGGTGTTTTTTCAATCCTTTTTTCAAGAAACAATTTTGTTTTTAGCATAATTTTATAAAATGTTAAAATTTGACCTTCGAAAAGAACTAAGTGCGTTATGGAATACACTTTTTTTGTTTTTGGGGTGTTTTTTCATGTTTTTTGAGTCTTTTTGGGCTAGAGTTCCCGTTTTGAGGTCAGGTTACCTATTTCATCGGTAATAGTGTTAAAATTGAGAAATCCGATATAACTTCAAACTTAATGGATTTCAGGGATTTTGAAAGGGTTTTCATTGACTCTTTACCGAGTTCATGGTTCTATGATGAAAGAACAAAATGACTCTGCAGAAACTAAACAAAGGATTTTTTTTTTTAAAGAACTAATTTATATGATGAGGATTAAGCATTTAAGTCTTCAGATAGAAAAGGACCCATCACACCGTTCCACTGATAAGATAAATAAATCGCATAAAAACACATAAACCATACCCGATTGCACCAAAAACATATAACCGTAGGGTCTGAAGAGATTTGCACCACGAAATCATCAATTATGCGATATAAATAAAGTTAGAGAGTGGCCCTTCTCGGCTTGATACACGATTTTCTCTGACTCTTTTAATTCTCAACTTCTAATATTCCTCTCTCGCTTATTCCATCCTCTATATTTATTCTCCATCCTCATAAAAAGCTCATACTTATACATAATTGTGGATTAATTTGAATCCATGATTTCCTCCACAAATGACTCAACCAAATCTTAAAATAGCTTATCCCTCCTTTGACTCAACTAAGTTCTATTTAAAGATCTCATAATCCCTAAGATATATAGACAATCCAACTCCACTCATATTCTCAATTATAAGAGAATATTTACAATAACCTCATGCTCATATTTTCCTCTTAATTTATTTAAAATGTACATAATTTATAAAATAATTAAAAAAAAACACCACCCCATAATCATCGAAATAAATATTGACAATTTAGCAGGATGCTCCTACATCACAAGTCTTGGGAACTGGAAGAAAGCTCTTTAAAAACTTTAAAAAGTTACTTGCATGCTTTTTGTGACCATTGCCTACACATGTGCTAATACTTCTTCTATTAGCCGCAACGATCGACGCTCTGTTTGCCAATAAAATCTGCGCACCCACGTAAAAGGAAGTAAACACGAAAAAGTAACTTCTAGAAACCTAGTTGGGCAAATATTCTCCCAACTGGAAGCCTCTAGAGTCATGCCAGTTCGAGCTATATCCCTCCACTCATGGAGATTATCCCTTGGCTAAAGGAACCCCAATCCATTCATTGGAGGACCTCATCCCTCTATTGATGGATATGAAACCTCCTATTATAGCATTATTTATCACTTTTATATACTTGATGATCTATGTATTAGCCTTGGGCAACCCTTTCCATTCAGACTTGGTCATCTTCTTAAAAAACATTATTTTGAATTCCATACGCGACTTTGGCTTGTCTTACATGTGTGAAGACGCGGGTCCACTCATATTTGACCCGCGTATACAATTTAAAGTATTAAAAAATATATAACTCCCTATTAATTGGGCGAGGTTTACAAGTCTTACCTGAAGCCCACGTACACCAGCCCGTAGCCAAACTATTTCCCAATTGAAAAAATTGTTTTGAGGATGTATAAATACACCTCATGGGGAAGGCTTAAGGGAGGGGAGAGAAGGGCATTGATACTATAGTCTGTTATAGCCCAGATCAAGTTTGATTATCCCTATGCCTCCTACACTTCCCAAGTTCAAGAAACCCTTGTTTCCTTCTTTGAGATGTTCACCCCCTTTATGTGACATCCTTGTGCACCTTTTATGGAAGAAGATTGTTGAGTCTTGGGCTTGACAGATCCGGAGGACAGTTTCACTTGGAGCCATGGCTAATTTTAGGTGACATCTCCACATATTTTACATACATTAATAAAGAAGATATGTCTCATTCTTGATTCCATGATATTATATGTCTCTTATACGTGTTAAAGATCTTCTAATTGTTTATTTCATGTTATCTTTTATAAGTTTATATGGTCTAACATACTGAAATTTAGGATATATATGTTGTACAACTAGTTTGTGTGATTTTTCTTGAGTGAGTTGTAGGTCTTGAAGCACGTGGAGAAGCAAAGGGTTTGCACCCTGTGGAAACGGCCTCAAATGTAGGACATACGAGTAAGTTAATCTCTCCCTAGTTTACTAGTTTAAGCATTATGACCTTTATTTTGGTTGCTTCTTCTTGTTGTATGCCTTCCACTCTATTAGGTCCCTCAACCTAGACCTTAGGGTAGTTTTTCCCGCAACAGAATTGGTGACTCCATTGGGGATTACATTCGTGTAATTCCTTGTTCGGGTTATTTTCTCTGGATTTTGGGTTCCTTGACTGCTATGATCACTTCCCTAGTCTTCTTGGTTCTTTATCCATCTAGGCAAAAGCCTTGATCTTCTGGATCATGCTTGGATTTTTTATTTTTACTTGTTTTCTTTTCTATATGTAGATTCTTGTGCACACAGTCATGTATACATCTATTTTTGTCCAAAGAAACACATGTATACACGAGTTTCCTTAGACACAACTGCGTATACATGCAGGTTGCAGACAACCAATCCGCGTATGGCCAATTTAAAATGAAAATTGATTTTTTGGATCTTGTAAGTTATTTCTACCTGCTTTTGGTTACTCCTGTAGAACCTATGATATGTATGGATAGTGTTTCTCCTTTCTGTGTATTATTTTCTCTCTTTCTTTCTTAAAACCTAGTTAACCTAGGGTTTTCCTTGTTTGGTGAAGTTTCAATTGTGACTGTTGCACCAGGACTTATTTCTGAGGTTCTTGGTTGTTCTGACATTTTAGAAAAGTGATTTTGTGTCTGTACACTCATGCCTGGCCTTGTCATTTCTTCACATTTTTGTTTTTGTCTTGTTGGATTGTTTAGTTTTCTTGATGTTTGAGATTAGCTTTTATGGCAAATCTTGAAGTTGTCTTCTTGGTTTCTTGAAGTTTTTGTGTTTGCTGGAGTTTTATGCTGTTGATTCAAATCATTTTCTTGGGTTAGTTACTTCATTCCACTTATTGGGTCCCGTCATGAAAATGACATGGTCGGATTAAGAAATTTTGAGTTGCTTGTTTGCTCAATTTGTTGATTTGAAGTCTTTGGTATTTTGTGTGTTTCTCAAAGAATTTTTGCTATTTCCTAAAAAAGTAAAAGGCTAAAAAAAAACATTGGTGTTTTCCATTGCTTTTTTTTTGGTTTTTGCTTCATGGTTTTCATCTTTAGTGGAGCAACTTTGTAGTTTGTCATTATGGTCCGGTTGCTTGGTTTTGAGAGAAGTTTGATAGTTGGCTTGTATCTATTGTATCAATTTGTTTTGGAATTTTTATGTAAAGAAGTTCTTGTTTGGGCTTGTCTCTACTTTTGTGTCAAAGTGATCAGACCCATATTTTTGAGAAACACGTTTGCTTCTCTTTGTAAGTAGTCATAGAATCTACATTTTTCACTGGTAGTTTTGCATTGGTGTAGGTGCAACGTTAAGTGTATTTAGTCTTTTGATAGTTTTTTAGTGTGTGAGCATGATATTGAAAAGAAAATATTTTTTTCTTGCTTTTTAGTTGTTCCATAGAACTTGAGTAGAAATCTCTTTCATCAAAGAAAAAGTTGCATATGCATGTAGCAGGTTTCTATTGATTTCTCTTTTGCATCAAAACATCACAAGTTGCATTCTCTTTTTTCCCCTAACTTAAAAAGAACAACCATTAAAATCAAGCACTTAATTAAAATGAACTAGAATTATTTGAGTTGTCATTAATATACACCAACTAGTCTAGGTCATAGGGCGCAACCTTGTAATAGGTGAGTGGAGAGTTAACTATCCAAGGCCACTCAAATTTTCAAACATAGAAGTTGATTAATGAGTGAAATCAGCGCGAGGGATAGTGAAGGTAGAGAAGAGAGATACCCCCTCTCCTATTTGCTAGATCCTGAACAAAGACCGTTTCGCCCGGCTATTGATATGAAATGGTGTCCATAATTGTTATTCCTAAGTATCACATAGGTGAATTTGGGGGGGAATATCTATGGAACCTGAGGCAGACATTGTATCACTCTGATTAGTACTTTTGGAGCGTTACCTTGCGAAGCTTAGGTACTTGCACTGGCAAAGGCTTTTGTTAGGAGGTCAACGTAACTATTTTTGTTACCTTCACTAGTAGGTCTAGGGTGTAATTGCCCCATACTATTCTCAGAAGGTCCTTATATTCACTTTATTTTATTTTGGTTTATGGTCCTTATAACCCGGAGTGGAAATACTTGAAGGCTACTTGATTGCTGAATCTTAGGGACATTTTTGTAGAGAGTGCTCTTTGCTCCTAGATTGCCATAGCTTTGTAATTTTTTGAGTCTACATAAAATATCATAGTTATTAAAAGTGGTTGACCGATCGGTTTGTCGATCGAGGAGGCTTCATGAGCTTTCTCCTGTGAGTGCCAAGCCTTCTTCAAGAAGGCGTAGGAGATATTCTGTTGGTGATTTTCAACCAGTAGTTGCAAACGCATCGAAGAGTGATCCTTCGTTTGGGGCTATTTTTTCTGTGGGTGGTCCTAGTACTAGTGTTGATTTAGAGAGGAGTACTCTACTCATTTCTTGAGACCTTTTTCTGGCAGAAGAAGTTGAGGTGGAAGAAATTCCTAAACCTCTAGTTACTCCTTCCTCTCTTCTTCCTGCTAGTTTTTCAGATGTTCTTTTGTACGTTGGGCCTCTGTCTCAAAGACCGGCTAGCCCTCATATTTATCCTTATTTTATTTCGATGGCCACAACTGGGAACGCAACTTTTGCTATGCACAATTCGAGTGTGCATACTCCTCTTTCGGTTGAGGGAGGAGGTACCATTGCTATTTCGACCATCACTTCCAGTGCTGCAATTTTTGTCTCTACCTCCATTCCTTCTATGGTTGGGGGCACCCAAGCTTTCTCTTCCCATTCTAGTCCCTTCTCTTTTGGAATGCCTTCTAGTGAAATTCCTTTAGTTCCTCTCACTTCCACTACATATGTCTCCACGCCCATTTATTCTATGGCTAGTGGATCAACATCTTTTCAGGGTTTCCCCTTCGAAATTAATCATATCCCTCAATTGAACCCTTCCTTAGGTTATTTTCCTTTCTTCGCTCAATGTCAAGGTTTTAATCCTTTCTTCAGAGGCAAAAGATCTAATTCTTTTCAAGGATGGAACCCTGATTTCATAGGGTTGGGAACCGAGAATCAATTTTTGTATGGTCAGCA